>CM065377.1:63554182-64009182 GCA_033060915.1 Euryodendron excelsum | reverse complement strand
AAATGAAACCTCCCTTTTATATAGTTTTCCACCTCCTTCATGGACGGTGGTGATTGATTTAATCCTTCGGTGGGGAGTAATCTTCCAGAATCTTCTTACCTCCTTTCTTACAAAATATCTAAGATATTTACATGGAAAATTCTAAAAATATTCTAGGAGATGTACAAGTCTAGACTACTTTAGAACATTCTAGAAAACTTTAGACTACACAAGAGCCTTCTAGAAAATTCTGAACAAGCCCAGAAATCTCTCCATAATTCTAGAAGCTTCCAGAGCATTCTAGAACATTCAAGAGCCTTCTAGAACCTTTTAGAGATCTCTTCACTATTTCAGAATTTTTTAGATCTTCTGCGTGCAAAGAATTCGGCATTCCCATGTGGAGCGTAACAACATGCTTCCAATTGACCTCCATGACTTTGACCCTCCTATACATGAAAGGTCTCTTCCTCCATCTCTAAGTTTCTTTTTTCCTCTAGCCTAGAGTCTCTTGGTTTTTCATCTCTTGGTTTCTCTCTCTCTCTCTCTCTCTCTCTCTCTCTCTCTCTCTCTCTCTCTCTCTCTCTCTCTCTCTCTCTCTCTCTCTCTCTCTCTCTCGACGTGCTTTGTGCTATTATGGTTTCTTGGAATTCAGAGGTTGAATCCGAAGCTTTCCTCCAGTTTCTCGTTGATTCTCGAAAAATGGCTTTCTTGTGTCTCAAACTCCTAGACCTAGCCTGAAAAAACGAAACCCTTGTTTTCTCGGCTACTTTTAGAAGCCCAACTGGAAAGTTGATGGGCCGAACTCATCATCCACTCTTATAATTCCCTGTTCATTTTCTTCTCCTTTTTCTAACCGATCCAAAACAAGAGCATGAAATTTGAAATATCTCATTTCCTTCTCCTTTTCCCTATTGTTTTCCCTCATTAAGTCCGGGATCCAAACATAGCCATAAGGATGCAAAGAAAAGGAAAAGTACCTTTGCCTAGATTGTAAATTTGGATTAATTCTTCTCAACAGTATAATGAATTATGGTAGACAAACAGAAACAATTCAGAATTTGGAGTGTAGACGGACATAGAAAGATCTGTTGCTACTGTTTTTGACTTGTGGGACAAGTTGGCCCATTCGGAATTCGTTCTGATGGTACGTTGCTGAATAAATTATCTCTTTTCATTCTTCTGTTGTTTTCTCTTTTGATAGATCATGTGATTGGAACTCGGGTGTCTACTCCGTAGTATTCTGGTTGATGGTTTATTATTTTAGTAGCCAACTAATTATTTCCCTCCGTCTTTAAAAAGTCTAAACCTTAGTATCTATTCCTGTGATGTGGCAGGTGCATCTTGACCACAAGCATATGGGTTTGGCTGGAGACGATAGCCAGTCCCCGTGCGTCCATGACAACTATCTGGTTCCTGCTTTGCCATACTCCTCTGTCAGGTTTTCTCCAACCACTTGGCTACTTCTTGCCGTGACATCTACAAATCTCAGCTTTGAAAGGATGACTCATGACATATAAGCCACGTATCAGCAGCTTTTTAATTGGTTTCTTGAGTTGCAATTGGGACAACCATTGCCTTCAACTGACGAACCACTCTTTAAAATGCTTAGAACATTGAGTTAGAAGTATCAGCACGATGCACTGAAGAATAAAAGGGAATGTACGTATAAAACCCCATTGCGAAGTATTTCCTTGAATCGTGTGTTCTTATTGAAAAATCATACTTTGCTTGACCGCTATCTATCTAGCACTTGGACTTTCTGCAAAGGGAGTAGTTTATGTTTCTAGTATACCTAATCTTGATGACCCCTCGAGAATCCATCATGGAGCACTAAGAATTCTGTCCAAATTTTGCTTGTCAAATTACTCGCTTTGTTTAATTCGAACTTTTTTTTTATGCCTTCCATACCTGCTCTTTCAAATGCCCTTTTGATTGATGTTTTGGAGCATCAAACTCAATTATTGATCATATATTACAATTGTAAGTACAGATAAATATTACATGCTTGGTTTAAAGGGCACACCATCCATTATTTCGGGTACTGGTACTGTTATGTCCGAGGCAGCAGACTGCAAAAGCTAGGTGAGTATACTAGTGATGCATCGTGAGCTAATTGATGATGTTTTCACTTTGCGTTGTGAAATCCAAAATCCCCTTTGTTTCTCCCATTTCTAGATTAACTTCTCACCATAAGAATAGATGTGAAGAGGTTTCAATATTATCAATTGAAAATTTTAAGGACGTGAAAACAAGGCATATAACCTTTTACGTGGACAAAGACCATACTTTGTCCGACTCAACCAAGCAGTATAATCAATGAATAGTTACAAAACATAACTTACAACCCAATTCGTTATTCCTCCTCACCTACAGAAGATTAAAAGCTATCTTGAACGAATTTTCTATCCAAAACTTCAAAAATCTCGAAGAAGATTTGAAGCGGCAGTAAGAGCAAGAGCAGCCCGCAAAAGTATGGCAAAGGAAGAATACTTTGCATGAATGTTGAATGGGAACTGGGAAAGGAACTGCTACTGGCGGATCTTTGCCTAGAACCGAAGCTGACCTTTAGCTAGCCGACCATGTGCCAGAAGTCTATACTGGCATTTCAATAGGTCAAGCAAGTCTGCTGGCAACCTTGTAGGCTATTGGCTTGGATCAACATTCCATAAGCATGTAAGCACCACAATTGTAGCTCTCAAGAATCTCTCAATGATATTTGTCTACAGCTAAGTTAATCCCAAAGACAGAGAGCCTTTATATAATTTGTACGGACTCTTAAAATTAAGCAGTTCTGGACGTACAAGTATAGGAAATGAAATTCAAAGCTGGTCTATTTTTTTTTTTTTTGATTACATAAAATTTATATGCAGATAAGCTATTTTATATATTCACATAGGAGTATTGCCTCTCAACACAACATTGTCATTTGTAGAAGACTCTACCGCACACCTATGTTGGGGTCCTAAATATTGAGCGAGCAAATCCAAGTTTTTACCGCACACGGAGACATCACGAATCTGATGGACATCAAGCTAAAGCTGCACGATCTCTAGACAACAACTTATTGTAAGTTGTTTGTTAAGAAAACAGTGAACTGTTTCAAAAGAAAATGTAAAACAGTAAACAGTATATGTTTATACAAATAAAAAATTAAAAAAAACTGTGAATGGTTTTACAATAAATCATATACAGTAAACAAAATTTATTGCAAACAGTGACCAAGATTGAAGAGAAATTGTACAACATCAAATAAAACTGTTCTGTAACACTGTTTTCCTTTCAAGAAAATAACTCCTTCAATTTATAACAAAAAACTGTTTTTTTCACCACAAACAAATCTATTTTGTGCTCTCACCCTTTTCTAGAAACTATTTTAATAATCCATCCGTTATTTTTTCCACTACAAGCATACTAAGATAATTTATCAAAAATTGAAAGATCGAAAACTTTGATTTATAAAAGTGAGGCGAGTAGTCGCTATTCCAAAGACATTTGCCTCCCCAGGTGGAACTGCTAATGCACGGGCGAAACTACATTAGGGCCGAGGTGGGGCCGGCCTCCCCCCTTGAGTTTTTAAAATTTCACTTAGCCCCTTATGTATTTATAACATGATATGTACTATTCGTCTTTCCAAAATTTAAAATTTTTACCTTAGCCCTCCAAGGTCAAAGTCTTTTAACTTGGTCCCTTTTAATAAAATTTTTTGATCCTCCCTTGCAGCTAACGGATACAACAAGTTTCAAGATTCAAACGAATAAGTGGCTTTTTTTTCAATTGACCGGTGAAATTGTTCTTGCCTTACAAAGCCAATGACGAGGCTAACCTATGTAACTGAAAACTAACAGCTCATTTTTAGAATTTGTAATCGAAATCTTTTTAGCTATGTGGGGAAATGGAGTTTTTTTTTTTTTTGGTCAAAGTAATACTATTCATTAAAATTATTCCCTATCTAATAGTCTTACGAAATTAATTCTCATTATAATACTTTCTTGCCTCATCATCTCCTACTACTTTGGAAAGTCCTACTTTGCTCATTTTCAAAATTGAATTGAAGTCATTCAAGGACACCTATAAACTAACGGTTTTTTGTTTTTGTTTTTTTTTTACGTTAGGCAATTGAGGGATTGAGAAGGGGCTAGTGGGGATCGAACTCTCACTAAACAAACAGGTCCTAAGAGCCTCAATCATTGGGCTAACCCTTTGCTCAACTAGTTGACTTTCAATTCTCACAAACTCTATATTTTCTATTGCCTTCATCGTCCTCTTCAAAGCTAGAACAGATTGACCAGCATTGTAATATAGAGCGTCTTTAAAATTAATTGAAAAACAACACACACCGTGAACAGAAATTTGCATTATTTAGCACCAAAAAATTAACTTCACGATTCCTGAATAGTTTTCTCAGTGATCGTTCCAATAATGGGAAATGCTTTGGTGTAGCAATCTTTCTCCACATAAATCAAAATGATTGATATAGAAAGTGGAAGAAAATTTTGAACGTGATTATTTAACATAAGCAAACAGAGAAAATCTTCATGACCATTCTAATCTATAGTTTTTGTCTTACTAGAGTTGGCATTATCCTTACAAGCAAAAACACTTAGAAGGACTAAGCTTTCATCAATTCCGATACCATTGCAAATGAACCCAAAGAAGGGAATGAAGAATGAAATGTCCCTTCCAATTTGACAGATTTGAAGGTTTTCTTTCTTTAATCCTTTTTGGTCATCTTCATCGATTATCTCACGTTCGAAATTTTGAATTCTTATCTTAGAATTGGATTGGAGAAAGACACCGATAACCACACCAAAATTATATACACATATATGTATATTGTGGGGGAATAACCCCCGGCTCAACTCAATGGGTGAGGCCCAATCCACGCACATTAAAGTTGGGGCTGCTTGGCGGCCCAGATCAGAAATAGAGGGAGGGCCGGCCTTGACTGCCGACCTTCTCCCCACTGTAGGCCAAACCGCGAGAAATAGGCCCAAACCGCTAGCGGTCTTCAAGCATTAAATGCAGAGTTGACTTGCATTAAATGAACAAGCAGCTACCCACGCGACGTCGATGTGTACGTCCGGTCAGCCAGAATCCTCCGCGACGGTGCGCCAGACCCTGTAAGTAATCAGGCGGCGCCAATGATGATGCCTACCCAACAGGCTATGAGAGCCTGTTGATAGGCCAAGGCAAAACACAATCCCTCGAGAACTCTATAAATGGCATAGAGAGCCAGGTATGGACAGTTAACCTCTAGTATTTACCACTTTCATTCGTTTTTATCTCGATTAAGCTCGCTGACTTAATCTTCGGAGTGTGATTAGCCCATTAAGGGTCGACCCATTCTAACCTTCTTGTCTTGCAGAGAGAGTTTGGGCTCATCCATTTGGGGCTTGAGAGTTCGGCCCAGCCTTCTCGGAAAATCTCACCTACAATTGGCGCCGTCTGTGGGAAGGCTTAGAAAACTTATGAGTCTAAACAACCGGAGACATAGGAGAGAGAACCACGACGGGAGAGGCATCGGAGCCTCCTCCAGTAAAGATCAGACCAACTCGGCGCACTGCCACTCTACACCAGTAGATCGACAGAGAAGGAGAACATTAAGGTTGGAAGTACGGACCTTGCTGAAAGCCACTAGGAAGCACAGGATGAAATGCGGAGGGATACGGGCTACGTCAGGGACAGAAATTTCCGCAGAAACCACCATCGGAACCTTGCCCCGTCGCCCTCTAGTGGGCAAATCCCGAGTGAAGATACACTCCGTGTGGCAGAGAGGAAAATTCGGCGGCGCGGAGAAGAGATAGCCTACCTCACCTCCCAAGTTCGGGTCATGAGGGAGGCATTCTCTAGAAGAAATGGGCACGGGAGGGGAAGGTCCCCTGATCACGAGCAGATCACTGGCGATAAAGACGATCCAGCACCGCGGGTAAGAGGGAGTTATACCCCTAGTACCGGGCGTTGCGACAACAGGCGCACAGATCGGCGAAGGGGAAGAAGTGAAACCCCGCCAAATAATGACCCTGTTGAAGGAGATTGGCGGAGAGAGGATTGGGAGAAATGGTATAACGAAAAGCAAGAGGAGAGGAAGCAGCAAACTAAGGAGCGCACGGCCCACGACTTGATGAAAAAGGCCCTAGATCAAATTGCATCATCGCCATTCACAGAGGAGATCGAGTCCCACCTAATTCCTCGAAAATTCACCCCGCCAAAGTTCACCCTCTATGACGGGAAGACCGACCCGATTAACCATGTTCGGCATTACAAACAGCTCATGGTAGTGTGGTGCGGTGACCAGATGCTGATGTGTCGAATCTTCCCCTCCAGCCTAGGAAGTGTGGCTTTACGGTGGTTTGACAAATTGCCACTTAAGTCCGTTTCCAGCTGGAGGCAACTTGCCGAGCTGTTTACAACTCGTTTCATGGCAAACAGCCTGCAGCCGAAGGAGGTTGATTTCTTGCTAACATTGCGAAAAGAGGAAGGGGAAGGATTGCAAGCGTACGCTCGACGATACTGGGAGGCTTACAACGAAATTGACGAGTGCAGCGAGCAATTGGCTGTAACCCAGTTCAAAATCGGCCTTCCCGGGGAACACCGTTTGCGACAATCATTGATGAAGAAACCAACCCTCACCATACGGGAACTGATGCTGAGGATCGAGCGCTATGCACGGTTAGATGAAGACATACCAGAGTCAGCATCAGCCAAGGTCGGCATTGCCGCGGAGAAGGCAAATAAAAAGGAATCCAAGAAACCCCGATCAGAAGAGAACAACCGGGAAAAAAGGGTAACAGAAGGGGTCTATACAGTCTTTAAAGATCCCATCTATAAGATATTGCCCTAGATCTGTGACAAGTCATTTTTTAAGTGGCCACCAAAGTTAGGAGGTGACCCAGCAACCCGAGACCAGAAGAGGTTTTGTTCATACCACCGCAAGAAAGGGCATAAAACGGAGCAATGTCGGCATCTCAAAACCCATTTGGAAGATTTGGCTAAGGCTGGCCATCTCAACCAGTTTATTGATCAGGAAAAGACGAAGAAGGAGGCCGAGCAACCGCGGGTGGAAGACACAACCCAGAAGGAGACAGAGGTAAGGCCGGTCCGGATAATCAATGTGTTACACGGTTCGGCTGAGTCAAGAATCGTTGACCCACATAGATACCGGGCCGACATGCAAAAGGCTGCACACTTAAGGGAAGTAATGCAAATACAACCGCCCAGCAAGAAAACCAAGATCGGCAACGGCCATACGCCCATCACCTTCACTGATGAAGATCTCGTGGGAGTGCAGGTTCCCCATAATGATGCATTGGTGGTAACCCTAAGAGTGGCAGACTGCGACATCAAAAGATTGCTCATTGACCAAGGGAGTTCATCCGAAGTTATGTACTACAGCCTATTCAAGAAATTGGAACTCAAGGAGTCTGATCTGCAGCCATCACTCAGCCCGTTGGTCGGATTCAGCTCAAATCCAGTTTGGCCCATGGGGAGGGTGACTGTTCCGGTAACGGCTGGTGGAATCACATTACGAACCGAGCTCTTGGTAGTCAATGTGCCCTCCCCCTACAATGCCATCATGGGATGGACTTGGCTACACCTTATGAAAGCCGTTCCCTCGTCCTACCACCAATTAATCCGATTTCCAACCCCTGGTGGAGTAGGGGGAAATAAGAGGAGACCAAGTGGCTGCCAAGCAGTGCTTCTTAACAGCATGCGCAACCAAGACGAAGGCTGAGAATGTGCAAATGATGGAGCTGCACGAAAATACCCCCACCATTGAGGATGTGGGGATGACTCCCGAGAATAAAGCCTTGGAGGATCTGAAGAAAATATACATTGACCGGCATGGAGATAAGTACTTCGTCATTGGCACCTCCTTGTCTAAACAAGAGGAATATGCCCTGATCAAGTTGTTGACGAGCTTTCTAGAAGTGTTCACCTGGACCCCTTATGACATGCCTGGCATCAGCGCCGATGTTGCTTGTCATCGACTGAATGTTGACCCAAATTGCCAACCTATTGTCCAGAAAGAGAGAAGGGCGGCTACCCAACATGTGGACGCTGTTCTTGAAGAAACAGAGAAACTTTTGGAAGCTGGTGCAATTCGGGAGATCAACTACCCAAGTTGGTTATCAAATACAGTGGTCTTAAAAAAGAAGGACGACAAGTGGAGGGTTTATGTGGACTTTACTGATCTTAACAAGGCATGCCCCAAGGATCCATTCCCCCTCCCCAAAATTGACTAGCTTGTGGATGCAATCGCCGGCTTTGGGAGGATGAGTTTCTTGGATGCTTACCGAGGATACCACCAGATTCCCCTACACCCCGACGACCAAGAGAAGACGGCCTTCATCACTCCAAGGGGTATATACTGCTACAGAGTTATGCCTTTTGGTCTAAAGAACGCCGGGGCCACGTATCAGCGATTGATCATAAAGATGTTCAAAATGCAGCTCAGCAGAACTGTCGAAGTCTACATTGATGACATGGTGGTAAAAAGCAAACTGAGCGACTCCCACTTGGCAGATCTAAAAGTGGTGCTCTGCATTTTGAAGGAGTACAAAATGAGGCTAAATGTTTCAAAATGCATCTTCGGTGTCAGCTCGGGCAAATTTCTAGGGTTCTTGGTCATGCATCGAGGCATTGAAGTAGATCCACGACAGATCAGTGCAATCCAAAGCATCCAAGCCCCGAAGAATGCCAAAGAAGTGTAAAAACTGACAGGAATGGCCGCAACACTCAACAGGTTCATCAGCCGTTCATTGGACAGGTGCCGACCGTTCTTTCAGCTTCTCAAAAAACAGGAACGGTTCAAATGGACCCCAGAATGTGATTCTGCCCTTACTGACTTGAAGACATACTTGACCCAACCACCCTTGCTTTCCACCCCCCTTCAGCACGAGGAACTCTTCCTCTACCTTGCTATATCGGACCATGCGGTCAGTGCCGTCCTACTCGGGCAAGAAAACCGCCAACAGTTGCCAGTCTACTATGTCAGCAAAACCCTTCTCGGAGCAGAAAGCAGGTACCTACCCCTTGAAAAGTTGGCGCTAGCACTGGTAGTAGCATCCCGCAAGTTGGTGCATTACTTCAGAACTCACGCCATCAACGTCCTCACTAACCACTAGCTCAAACCTCTTCTAAGAAAGGCCGACTTCTCTGGAAGATTGGAAAAATGGATCGTGGAATTAGGGGACTTTGATATCAAGTTTCAACCCAGATCGGCAGTAAAGGGGTAGGTTCTTGCAGATTTTGTTGCAGAATTTTCTGTCGAGTCACCAACAGAGGCAAAACAAACCTCAGCAACTACCCAAACACACGATGAATTCCCCTTGGACCCTTGGGAAACAACTGATCATTGGCAATTGTATGTTGACGGAGCTTCCAATGATCGGGGGGCAGGATCAGGCATTATACTCATCACACCAGACGGTTTAACCATCGAACAAGCCATCAAGCTCGAGTTCACTGCCTCCAACAATGAGTCTGAATACGAGGCCTTGCTCGCCGGAATACGCCGGGCCATCGAACTTCGAATTCCTGAGATCGTCATCTATTCGGACTCGCTGCTCGTTGTCAACCAAATTACGGGAGAATACGCAACGAAAAATGACAGAATGACACAGTACCTAGCTAAGGCCAAGGAACTTCTCGACCGATTCGAATGCTACAAGCTTCGACAGATCAGCGGGGACAACAACTCACATACGGATGCTTTGGCAACCTAGGCCACAGCTTTAAAGGTTGGGTCAAAAAGGACAATCAATGTGGAAACCCTTGCCAAACCAAGCATCTTTCAGGAAGAAGAGGAAGCCCGGACGGTAGAGGAGCTGGGACCATCATGGATGGACCTAATTATCTCCTACCTCGACAGAGATGAACTGCCAGAAGACAAGACTGAAGCTCGGCGAATCAAACATTCATCTCTCAGATATTGGCTATCACCAAGTAAGGAGCTTTACAGATGTTCCTTTACAAGTCCATACTTGCACTGCGTCCATCCGGACCAGGTACAAGAAGTCTTATTCGAAAATCATGAGGGTATATGTGGAAGCCATGTCGGCGGGAGATCGATAGCACATCGACCCATTTCATAGGGATATTGGTGGCCTTACATGCAGAAAGATACAACCCAGTACGTCCTAAAATGTGACAAGTGTCAGAGGTATTCCCCCATCATCCACCAGCCAGCCGAAGATCTCACAACCATCACCAATCCGTGGCCTTTTGCTCAATGGGGACTGGACATTATCGGACCTCTGCCCCGAGCTCCGGGCAACAAAAGGTTCCTCATCGTAGCGACCGACTACTTTGCCAAATGGGTAGAAGCAAAACCTTTGTCAACCATCAGAGAAATCGAGGCCAAAAGGCTCGTATGGAAGAACATTATTACGAGATTCGGGTTACCGCGTGCCATTGTTTCGGATAACAGCACCCAATTCGATGGTAATATGTTCAGATCATTTTGCGAAGAATTGGGGATCAGAAACTATTACTCGACGCCGGCCTACCTCCAATGCAACGGGCAGGCTGAGATTTCAAACAAAACCATGCTTAACGGAGTCAAAAAACGACTGGAGAAGGCCAAAGGGAAGTGGACAGAGGAGCTGCCTAGCGTTTTGTGGTCTTATAGAACAACCCCAAGGAGGTCCACCGGCCAAACCCCGTTCTCTCTAGCATACGGGGTGAAAGCAGTCATCCCTTTGGAGGTTGGACTACCAACTATCAGATCGGCAGCTTTTAACTCGGGTCTCAATGACTAGTCGATTGCGAAAGATCTGGATCTAGTCGAAGAAAGAAAGGAAGCCGCCTTGATTAGGCTCACGGAGTATCAGCGACAGTTAAGACGCTCCTACAACAAACAGGTCCGCCCGAGAAACTTTGCTCCGGACGACCTAGTCTTACGAAAAGTATTGGGGGCAACCAAGAACGCGGTATATGGCAAGCTCGGACCAAATTGGGAAGGCCCTTACAGAGTAACATCCCAGGTCGGCATTGGTGCATACAGATTGGAGACTATTAAGGACGGAAGACAATTGCCGCGACCCTGGAATGTAAGCAACTTGAAGAAATTCTACCAGTAGTGCGAAGCTCCGTGCAATATAACAGTTCATCAAATGTGTAAAGCTTTTTTGAAGAGTTAATGGAAATGAAGCTGTTCAAACAACCCTACTTTGAGCACTCTGCGAACCCACGAAAAAAACCAAGTGTAAAAACTTGGTCCTGTCCAAGTTGGGTAGGTCGGCCAAAGAAGGCCACAAAAACCAAGTGTAAAAACTTGGTCTTGCCTAAGTTGGGCAGGTCGGCCAAAGAAGGCCACAAAAAAAACCAAGTGTAAAAACTTGGTCCTGTCCAAGTTGGACTGGTCGGCCAAAAAAGGCCATAAAAACCAAGTGTAAAAACTTGGTCTTGTCCAAGTTGGGCAGGTCGGCCAAAGAAGGCCACAAAAAAAAAAAATCAAGTGTAAAAACTTGGTCCTGTCCAAGTTGGGCAGGTCGGCCAAAGAAGGCCACAAAAAAAACCAAGTGTAAAAACTTGGTCCTGTCCATGTTGGGAAGGTCGACCAAAAAAGGCCACAAAAACTAAGTGTAAAAACTTGGTCCTGTCCAAGTTGGGCAGGTCGGCTAAAGAAGGCCACAAAAACCAAGTGTAAAAACTTGGTCCTGTCCAAGTTGGGCAGGTCGGCCAAAGAAGGCCACAACAAAACCAAGTGTAAAAACTTAGTCCGGTCCAAGTTGGGCAAGTCGGCCAAAGAAGGCCACAAAAATCAAAGTGTAAAAACTTGGTCCTGTCTAAGTTGGGAGGTCGGCAAAAGAAGGCCACAAAAACTAAGTGTAAAAACTTGGTCATGTCTAAATTGGGCAGGTCGGCCAAAGAAGGCCACAAAAACCAATGCGTAAAAACTTGGCCCATGAATTCCACGAGGAACAAAGGTAAAATTTGGTGCTAACCGAATTAGACAGTTTGACCAAAAAGGGGAAGTCATACAAACTTAAATCAAACAGTGGATAATTAGTCAAAACCAAACTTTCATTTGCAAATGGCAGTAAATACAAAAACTGTTCTAGAAACAAAGAAAAACTACAAAAGATTATGCCGACTTCTCCTCTGGCAATATAGATGGCTCCGTCGTGCAATCTAAAGAATGTTTGGCAGAATTCGATTGCTCGGCCGCCGCCCTTTCCTTTTCTACCTTATCTTTTTCAGTAGCGATCTCCAGAGCAATCTGTCTCTGATGCTCAACATTGGCAATCACCTTCTTCGGATCCACGACGCCGTTCTCAATTATGTTGAAATAATCAGGGCATAAACGCCAGATGTCCACAGTTTGGTCGATGCCGAGGACATGGAGAGCTCCACTCCAGCCCTGCCGAAATATGGTACGGCTCAAATCTGCCATCTCAATGACCAGTTCATTGGCCGCTCTTTCTTCGCCCCTCTTCAGTAGCACCTCCTCATCAACCTTCAGTTAGGCCACTTCGGTTTTGATCGCCTCGACCTCAGCATTAGCCTTGTGCAGGTCCACAGACTGCATGTCGAATTTCTTTTCGAGATCGGTCAGTTCCCGATCCCTCCTCTCAAAATTAGCCTTCATCAACAGCAATTCGGCGGATGCCTATTCGGCCTGCTTCTTGAAAGCGATCCGTTCCTTATTGGCGCCGATCCATTCTTCCTTTAACCGGTCATGCTCTTCGATAAGTTCTTGATGCACCTCGGCGAGCTTCTGGAAGTGGGTCATCGCTTCCAAGGAATTCAAACAGCCCTAAACCAAGAGAAAGTCGTGTTAAAAACAGGTGATTCGAAAATTCCTTGAAACAGAAAGGAACGAACGCTGACTTACCAACAGTGAGTCATGGAAGGCTCCCATGAAAACGGCCGCATCACTGGCCTCGCCCAACTTTGCCATATCTCTCTTCTGGAGAACGCTCTTCATCACGCCAAAGGCTACCTCGGCCTGCTCGATCATCGAATCAGTTGTCGAGAGTGGTCGTCCTAGGATATCAAGCGTAATGGTCACAGTTTTGCCGACCTCGTCCACTATGCCTTTTCCTTTTTGCTTTTTTGGCGCTGGAGTCGGTGTGGTAGCCTCGGGCCCCCTTTTCTTCTGTTGCCGAGTCTCAGGCCTCTGTTGAGCGGGAGGAGTTTTCTCGGTAGGAGTTGTTGCCAGTTCGGCAGTTGGGGCATCGGCGGAGGTGGCTGCGGCCGACTTTAGCGGGTTGCCGGCAGCTGCGAACATCCTCTCCCTTAGATTCATGCTGTCCTCTGCGGTGGCAGACGGGGTGGAGTCTTGTGTTGTTGCTGAAACTTTAACCCGGCGGTTCGGCACAGTGAATGGCGACGAACTGGAGGCCGAACTATGGGACCTCGATCGTTCCCCGCGCTATTCTTCGTCCCCGGGCTCCAACGGAGGAGCAACTGCAATTGTAACCCCGGTAGGGCTGCGGGCCCTTTCAATTGCAATACCGGTCGAAATCTCCTCGAAGTCTCCCTCGGCACCTTCTTCGGCCAATCTTACAAGGGTACTCTGGGGAACACCCGTGTTGGCGGTGAAGGTCGAGTATCGCAGTGGGTATGCGAGCAAGATATGCGCAGCCCGACCAACATGCCTTAGTCTGCCCTCGCCGACGTAGTTCAAAGCCTTGTTGAGATCGTCGAAGTTGACTAACCAGTCACGCGCCCTCGACCGCTTCTCCCTCTTCTCTGCAAAAATGCAAGGGTCAAGTTAGGTGCAAACTACAGTTTAAAAGACTCACAGTATAAGAGATCGACATCAAACCTATTTCAACGGGTTTTCTAGAGCATCGAATTGCTGGTCTATCCTTCTAAGGAACATCGCCGAACTCCCATGGACCGGTTACCCAAACCCTAACTTCGTCGACGCCCTTACCAGAGGAAGGCAGACATTTCACTAACTCTAAGGACTTTTCTACAGCCCGCAGATAGACTTTGTAACTACCTCCGACTTTGTAAAGCGTGTGGCAATAATCCAGTTCGGCGAGGCCCAGGTTCACACCCAGGCACCAATTTATTTCAAGCATGCCGAAAAAGATCCTATAGACATTCGATGATAACTGGGAGGGCGACACCTCATTTTTTACTATGAACTTATGAAAAAGAGGATTAAGGGAAAACCTAAGTCCCCCTTCTACAATAGCAATGACTGGGAACGGCACCCCCTTTTTGGTCTCACCCATACGGTAGTCCTCGAGATCGACCAGCTCTAAGCCGATCTCATCCGAAACTTCAAACCTAGCCCTAAACGCGGCAATGGTCGACGGACCATCTAAAATCTTTCGAAGACGAGATGCCATTAGGGGGCAACCGTTAAAACACAGAAACTATACTGTAGAGCAAAAGAAGAGTGGGCTCGAAGAACACTTACAGTGGTGAGTGCCGAAACAGCCGATGCACACGCTACTCGAAAGGCAAGGAAAAACCAAGTGTTTTTCGACTGAATAGGGCATCGCTCTTTTATACGCATCAATGCCGTCGGTTCGTGCACGAAAAAAAGGCAACAATCATGACGCTTTGCCGAAACGTCGCATCTGCCGTCGATTCGATGATACCTTACAATGAATCTTTTAAAAATCCCCACCATTTAAGTGGCCGGGTGACCGTTACAGCCCTTGGCCGTTTCAGAAGCCAAAACGACACACAGGCTGGGGGGCAATTGTGAGGGAATAACCCCCGGCCCAACCCAATGGGTGAGGCCCAATCCACGCACATTAAAGTTGGGGCTGCTTGGCGGCCCAGATCAGAAATAGAGGAAGGGCCGGCCTTGAGTGTCGACCTTCTCCCCACTGTAGCCCAAACCGTAAGAAGCGGGCCTAAACCGCTAGCGGTCTTTAAGCATTAAATGCAGAGTTGACTTGCATTAAATGAACAAGCAGCTGCCCACGTGACGTCGACGTGCACGGCCGGTCAGCCGGAATCCTCCGCGACGGTGCGCCAGACCCTGTAAGTAATCAGGCGGCGCCAATGATAATGCCTACACAGCAGGCCATGAGAGCCTGCTGATAGGCCAAGGCAAAACACACTCCCTCGAGAACTCTATAAATACCCAAGGTATAGAGAGCCAGGTATGAACAGTTAACCTCTAGTATTCATCACTTTCATTCGTTTTTATCTCGATTAAGCTCGCTGACTTAATCTACGGAGTGTGATCGGCCCATTAAGGGTCGACCTATTCTAACTTTCTTGTCTTACAGAAAGAGTTTGGGCTTATTCATTTGGGGCTTGAGAGTTCGACCCAGCCCTCTTGGAAAATCCCTCCTACATATATATATATATATATATATGAACACTCCTCTTTTGAATCTTTATATAATTATATGTCTTTGTACTGTAGTGCTTTGAGTATGGAAAAAAGTAGAAATTAGTGGCAACTGGATGATCCCTTACTGTGTCGGATTCAGAGCAATTCATGGCTCATCATAGACAAACCCTAACCTTTTTAAGAAAGGGCTATAGGGATAATGGTGTATTTTTATATTTTTTGCTAAGGATAATTGCGTAGTTGAGATTTGAGAGAGGTGTTCGGGTCTATATTAATTAGGTTGTCTTAGGGAAAAAAAAAAAAAAGAGGCCACATATTTAGGGCTCGTTTGGTATAGCTTTTTTGTCAAGCTTTTTTTAAGCTTACAAGCAAAAAAGTCAAATTTTTCTAGCTTTTTTGCTTTTCTGGCTTTACTTTAGTTAAAGATAAGCAAAAAAAGCAAAAACAGAAAAGCAAAAAAATCAAAAAAATCTGACTTTTTTGCTTTTAAGTTTAAAAAAGTTAGGCAAAAAGCTAGTACCAAATGGGCCCTCAGTACGCAGTGATGTGTCAATAGAGGCATAGTTATCAAAACCGAATCCGACCGAATGGTTATACTGGTTGAACCGTGAATCGGAGGATCCGACGGTTCAATTTAGATTGTTGGATCGTTTAGGGCAAAAATTGGTTCAAACTCATGACATATCGTTGCCACCAATTGTCAGCCACTACGCCACTTGATATGTTGTGTTTAACTTTTATCCTACAAAATATATAACGGAATATTGCATGATTGAATAAAATATTATTTATATTATGACAACTGTTAAATTGATTGGACCACCGATTGAACCAATGAACCATAAAGCAATACATTTTTTGGTTTAATATCCAGTTCAGTTCTGATATCTATATTATATAGGAATTAATTTCAAAAGAACGTTAGATAGTGAATTATTTTAGAAAAGATTATGGGAAATGAAAAGTTTTGAAACATTCCATCTTATGGCTATAATGAGAACCACATAAAAGAACTCTTAATCAGATGATCAAAAACAAATAAGTGACATTTGTACAAGAAGCACTTCTAGTATAAATTTTGGATCCATGTGTGGACTCTGTAATTCTAGCTTGGACACGGGCAGATTGACTGAAAACCAGGACACTCGTAAAAGAAAATTGAATTTGACAAAGAGCTACTGAAAGTTAAAAGACTTTTAATTGACAGATGACTTTCTCTTTTCTTAGATTTAGTCATTTGGGTTCCTCTTAGATCTAAATTTCACATTGCAGAGAATCCAATCTAACCTTTACTGTTATTTTTTTTATGTTTCTGCCAAATATTTTTCATTATTATTTTTTTGGGTACATTTCTCGTTTGTACCAAAAGATCGGAGAACTCCTTTCTCTCTCTGGGCATCATGAATAGAGAATTTCTAGTCCCTTTCCTATATCCCAATCCTTACCGAATCTTTCACGTCTCAGGTGCCGAGTCCATGAATTTGCAAGTATACTCTCCTTATATTAACCGAGTTACAAGGCAAATCGCTCCCTTGATACTACTCTTTAATAATGACTTGAATGTTAAGTCACTCACCTCATCTGGAATTATACAAGAACTAAACTAGATCTTCACAACGATCTTAAAGAAGCACTTCAATTACATAGATAACATGAAACACAAGTTCTCTGACAACACTTAATTTCTCTTTACTCTCTGAGATATATTTGGTGTTCTATAGCAGTTCCTTGCACTCTTACTTATAATAGTAGAAGTACCACTTAGTGTAAATTTCAAATTGTTATGGATTTGGAGTTCAAAACTAATCAAGAACAGAAGTTTTCAATGTTGATCTTATGCTATTAATTTGTACGACAAGCCTGCCATTCGAACGTAGGCCATTTGAACGCTAGATGCATCCGTTTCAACACTCATGTTAACAGTTCAAACAACCTAGAAATATTATCGCCATGGAATATATTCGCTGTGATACTATTTTTCCAGAGTTAGCTTTCTATTTGTGTTTTCCCTCTTTAACTAAATTATGAAGTATAGAATTGCATTATAACCACATTACTTTGCTCACAAAATATGCCAACTAAAATTTCTAACAATCTCTTCCTTTGTTAATTACATGACAAAACACAATCCATATATCAATGTAATGATAGCATGACTCAACAAATACAATTAACGTTGAAAAGTATACGAGTCACTTGAGTACCTAAAAACAGCACAATACTAAAAAAAAATTAAAAACAAAAACCTGTGAAAGACATGTATGTTATAGCATAATAAATATCTCATATCATAAGTTATTAAAAAACAATTTTTTTTTAACAATTCCATTACAAAATTCAACAAAAAGAAGAAATACCTCAAAAACAACTTAATTGAAAGTTAATAGGGAGTATACTAATCAGTGCTGAACCCTTTTAGGTCAAGCTTGGCATTTAAAAAAGATGCAAGTTAGAAAGATGAAAGTTCTCTAAAATTTCTCTCACATTAATTTGATTAGATAATAGTACCCAAGCCCCATCAATGTGGTACCCAAACGAATAAATCAATTTTGAAGCCTGCATAATGATCTAGAAATTTCTTATATATATATATATATATTATAACCATTTCTATTTTAGATATGAATTGAAATCGAATGGATGAGAAATAAATGTGATAATATTAATTAATATAAAAAAATATAAAAAATGAATCATGCCAGCATTTTTAGGTTCCACTTGACATGGCAGATTATTAGATATTCAACAGTAAACAAGTTTGAAAGTGCCGACTAGCTTGTTTAATAAAATGTCTCTTTGCCGGGTAATAAATTTAAGATCGAGCCCGGCCTTCATCTAAATTGGTGCAATTATGGATATGGTGAGAGTTATTGTGTGTTAATTATTTAACATATTTGGTATGAATGCCCCAGTAAAATTAATAATTACATTTTTTTGTTCTCTAATTTCGTGGACTATTATAATAAGCTTGTGCGCGGTCTTGCTGTGTAAGTCAATTCTCTCTATGTCCGAGTGTTGAGTGTTAACTGGGGGATGACTTGGTAATTCCCAGTCTTGCACCTAGGAGGGTTTCGTTCTTGGTTTGGGTTGGCTTCTTTGAAACATAAGATTACATCTCGTGGCCAATTCTTTCATAATTTATAAAAAGAATTAATTCTTTCATTTATTTTAGTAATGTTTTAATTTTTTCTAGAGTATTCTGAAAGACAACCGATGCTTTTCACATTTTTATCAAAATTCATAGATTATTTAAGACAATTATAGGATGAGGCAGCATGTTTATATATGTGTGTATATATATTTATTATTTATAGTTTACTACTGTTTTTTCTTAAAATTTTTTGAACTACTACGACATGTATGATCATTGTATAACCATACATTATTTCAATATCAAATGCTTTTTTTTTTTTTCTAATCGGGTGTTCAAGCTACCTTGCATGTACCTCTATTAATTTCGGAGTCTGTGTAGTCCCCTTGTCTCACAAAAATCAAGTAATTACCAGGTTAAAAGTCTTGGAAGAAATTCTTACGCTTGGTAAAAGTCGAAGCCTTGACCTCTCAAAAGGCTACGAGTTGGTTAATATCTAATGCTTTTTAAGCCATTAGTATCACTATACTACTGTAATTATTTTGAATCACACATTACATCGATATCAAATGCTTTTAAGCCATAAATTACCACTATACTGGTACTGTAATTATGCGTATGGGACCTTCATTACACTAGTGCAATTATCACTGGTACTGTAATCCATCCGTTATTTTTTTAACAACACTGTTTAAAAGAAACTATAACATATTGGTATATACATACATAATAAGAACCAACAAAATAAAGTACTACAATTTCTAACTGTAAACTATACAGAACCGGAAGTATAAAAGAAATAAAATCATGGTACAGAACAAGAACCTTTTTTCCCGTTAAATAACAGAACATATTTTGTGTATTTTCCAAAAGTGTTTTGATAAAAATGATACCTAAAATAAACTGATTTTTAATCTTGACCCGAAACCGTTATTTTATTTTCACAGAACAAACATTATTGTTGAACTTTAGCTTGGACATTGAACCCATTTCATATGATGGGAGTTGCCGGTGTATTGGGCGCGGCTTTGCTATGCGCTATTCATGGTGCTACCGTAGAAAATACTTTATTTGAAGATGGTGATGGTGCAAATACATTCCGTGCTTTTAACCCATGTTTTTTTTTTTAAATTATTGTTTTATATTAATCACAAAAACAGTGGTGTTGACAGAAACTAAAATATAGTTCTGTTTAACAGAAGAGTTACTGCAATGTAAGCAACTTCATGTGACAGCAGCTCTAAATTCTTACAGATAAAAGTATAAAATATGTGTACTTTTTTTACAATTCAGTAAAAATAGAAGCAAAAACTAAACATACAAAGCATCCTAAGATAATTTTAATCAAAATTGAAAGATCGAAAAATCTGACCTATGAAATTTAGAGGCGTATTAGCTATTCTAACAACATTTGCCTCCAAGGTGAAAGTGCTAATGCACGGCCGAACCGACATTAGGGCCAAGGTGGGGCCAGCGTGCTTTGAGTTTTCAAATTTTCACTTAGCCCCTTATGTGTTTTTGTGTATTTATAACATAATAATGTATTGGCCCTCTCAAAATTGAAAATTCTTACTTTAGCCCTCCAAAGTTCAAAATTTTTTACCTTGACCCCCTTTAATAAGATTTCTCGATTTGCTTGCTAACGAATGCAGTAAGTTTCAAGATTCAACCAAGAGCTCACACCATATCTTTTCGAAGATCAAGTCCTCTAGAAGAACAAAAATCGTCCATAAAATAACTGGCCAAATAGATTGAAAACTAGGACACTTGCAAATAACATTTGTAAAACAAGCACTTCTAGTGTAAATTTTGGATTTCCATGCGTGGACTCTTTAATTCCAGCTTGGACACGCGTATATTGATTGAAAACCAGGACACTCTCGCAAAGGAAAATTGAGTTTGAAAAAGGGCTGTTGTAAGTTTGAAGACTTTGATTTCTCTTTTTATCTTTTTTAGCCATTTGGGTTCATCTTTTTTTTTTTTTTTTTAATGTTTCTATCATATATTTTTCATTTTAATTTCTTTTGGGGTCATTACTCTTTTCTGCCAAATAATAGAAGATCTCTCTCTGGGCATCATGAATAGAGAATTTCTAGTCCCCTTCCTATGTCCAATCCTATTCGAATCTTTTGCTTATCAAGTGCTGAGTCCATAAATTGGAAGTATGTTCTCCTTCTATTAACCGAATTAGAAGGCAAACCGCTCCCTTGTTACTAGTCTTTAGTAATGAATTGAATATTGTTGAATCACTACACCTCATTTGGAATTATACAAGAATTAGACTGGATCTTCACAAAACTTGGTTTCTCTCTACTCTCTGAGATGTATTCAATGTTCTATGGCAGTCCCTTAATTGTAAAAGTCCAAATAATCAAATTGTTACGAATTTAGAGTTCAAAACTAATCAAGAATAGAAGTCTTTAATATTTTGAGATTAGGTCATTCATATGACAAGCCTGCCATTCAAATATAGGCCATTCGAACGCTTGATACATTCGTTTGAACACTCATGTGAACCGTTCAAACAACCTAGAAATTATCGCCATCAACAATATTCGCGCTCTGATCAACAGTTAGCTTTCTATTTGTGTTTGCCCTCTTTAACTTAATTATGAAGTATAGAATTGCATTATAACTACAATACTTTGCTCACCAAATATGCCAGCTAAAAACTTCTAACATTCTCTCCCTTTTGTTAATTACATGATAAAACACAATTAATATATCAATGTAATAATTACATAAAAAGACTTAAATGTGACTCAATAAATACAATCAACCTTGAAAAATATAGGAGTCATTGGAGTACCTAAAAAACTATACAGTACTCAACACAAAAAAAAAAAAAAGAAAAAAAGAAAAAGTGAAAGACGTATGTTATAGCATAATAAAAAGCGCATGTAAAAACACAATCCTTTTCCTTTAATAATTCCCGTGACAAAATATAACAAAAAGAAAAAATACATGAAAATGACTCAAAACAACTTAGTTGAAAGTTAATGGAGACTATACCAATTAGTGCTGAACCCTTGGTCAAGATAGGCCTTTGAAAAAGATGCAAGCTAGAAAGACGAAAGTTCCCTAAAATGTCTCTCACATCAATTTGATTAGAAAATTGCACCCAAGCCCCATCAATGTGGTACCCAAACCAATAAATGAATTTCGAAGCCTGTATAACGATCAAGAAAATTCCAATATATATATATATATATGTATATGTATTACAGCTGAAAAAAATGAAAAAACAAAAAAAAAAAAAATCAATTCTCTCTCAAGCATTAGATATAATTATGCCAACATTTTTAGGTTACACTTGACATGGCAAGCCATTAGATATTAGTTTGAAAGCGCCGACTAGCTTAGTTAATAAAGTGTCTCTTTGCAGGGTACTAAATTTTGGATCCAGCCCAATCTTCATCTATATGGGTGCAATTATGGGTATGGTTAGAGTTATTGCGTGTTAATTATTTAATATATTTGGTATGAATGTCCAAATAAAATAAAATTATTTTTTTTTGTATTCTAATTTCGTGGACTATAATAATTAATAAGCTTAATATAACAGGCTTCTTGCCAAAAGTCGTGTGCAATCTTGATGCATAAGTCAAGTCTCTTGATGTTGAGTGTTGACTAGGAAGAGAGCGACGACTTGGTAGCTCCCAGTCTTGCACCGAGGAGGGTTTCTTTCTTGATTTGGGTCGGCTTCTTTAAAATAGAAGATGTCATCTCGTGACCAATCTTGATGTATAAGTCAAGTCTCTCGATGTTGAGTATTGACTGGGGGGAGGGGAACGACTTGGTAGCTCCCAGTCTTGCACCGACGAGGGTTTCTTTCTTGATTTGGGTCAGCTTCTTTAAAATATGACATGACATCTCGTGACCAATTATTTCATAATCTATTAATAAAAGAATTCTTTCATATATTTTAATAATCTTTTAATTTTTTCTAGAGTATGTGGAAAGACAACTAATAATTTTTATATTTTTATCAAAATTCATAAATTATTTAAGACAACTACATAATGAGGCGGCATGCTTATTTATAGCATATGTATTTATTATTTCTAGTTTTACTAGTGTTTTTTTTTTCTTCTTAAAATTCTCTGAACTATTACATGTATTATCATCATGAAATTCATGAATCACACATTATTTTGATATCAAATGCTTTTAAAGCCATAAATTATTCTCGGTAATATACTTGCAGGAGGTATATAGATACAAAGGATTGAACAGTTCAACATTACTTTACTTCTATTGTGGCCAAAATTGTTTTGGTAATGAATTGTTTTATTGATGAAAGTTTGGGAAGAATAGGAGAGCAATTTGAAGACTAGTGCCTTGCTAAGAACAATAAGAGGAGGAAGAACACTAACGATTAAAATGGTAATTAAGGAAAATGGTAGGTATACCATCGGTTCAATTATTAGTATTGTCAGGCTAATATTTCAATGAGGAAAAAAAAAGAAGAAAATAATGCTATACAACTATAAAATTCAAACAAAATTTTTGTATTAAATGTTGTGATGAGAAATTATTCTACATAACCATCAAATGATGTTCCTTCTACTATAATTTTAGCATTCATGATAGGTCTCACATACATGTGACCGTCACTTGGCATAATTTTTCTTTAATGTGAGTGTTACACTTTAAAACCTAATACTCATTATAATGATATTTAGGGGGTGTCTGGACAGTGAATTATTTAGTAACTTATGAATTAAACTTATGTCTTTTTAAAATTGTGTTTGGCTCTCGTTGAAAATAATGATTTTTTAACCCTAGCTTAAGCTTGGAAAAGCCTTTGAAATAAGTGACTTTTAAAACTTTCTTAAGCTTATGAATTGTGATGTTTTTAAAATGCTATCCAAACACCCCTTAATTACAAAATTGTAATTTTTATATGTGAAATTTTGTGGAAGAATAGCATTTTTAAAATATGTGTCAGAGATGGTGTGTGAATGGAGAGGATTTAACAGTGAAGTTTGGACACATTTTGCTTGCACTAGACGCTATAAATTGCTTGCATTTAACACACTTGGGGCTATGATAAATTTTGCGTAACTTTACTACAACTCATGGTGAGCACTCAATCTATGCTAGTGCTTGTCTTTCTTACTGCCGTAGCCATAAACAATGGCTTCTGCAGTGGAAACTCCAATGCGCTTTTATGCATCAAAAGTGAGAGGGAAGCTCTTCTGAAGTTTAAGCAAGATGTTACGGATCCTTCAAGCCGGCTTGCCTCTTGGGGGTCTGCTGGTGAAGGCGATTGTTGCAAATGGGTTGGAGTTGTCTGTAGCAACATAACTGGCCATGTCCAGGAGCTCCACCTTGGAAATCTTCATTCACCACCTTATGAAACTGATTCTGAGGCTTATTTGAAGTCCATGTTGGGTGGTAAGATTAACCCTTCTTTGCTCAATTTGAAGCATTTGATTTACTTGGATCTTGGATACAATAATTTTACAGGAATGGTTCCTTCTCAGCTGGGAAATCTTTCGGCTTTGCAATATCTTAGTATTGGGGGCTTTTATGATCAAAGTTTGTATGTCGAAACTCTTCTGTGGCTTTCTAGTCTTTCTTTGTTGCGACACCTCAATTTAAGTACTGTGGACCTTAGCCGGGCATCTGATTGGTTGCAGGTCACAAGCATGCTCCCTTCTTTGGTGGAGTTAAGCTTGTCTTCTTGTCAACTCTACCGCTTTCCTTCTCAACCCATTGCCAATTTTACGAATCTTGTTGTTCTTGATCTTTCACGGAACAATTTCTACTCTTCTATACCTGATTGGCTGTGCAGTCTTAATGGCCTCGAGACTCTTAGTCTTCGAGAATCTTCTCTTCGCGGCACATTTCCCAATGGTCTTCAGAACATGACCAGGCTTCGTGATCTTGATCTTTCTTCTAACTTCTTCAATTCTACCATCCCTGACTCGTTATATAGTTTCCCCCATCTTGAGCACCTCAATCTTGGAAACAATTCCTTGCAAGGTTCGATCTCAAGTGCCATTGGAAACTTGACTTCTGCCATCATTCTCGACCTGTCCTACAATGAGCTTGAAGGAAAAATGCCTACATCTTTTGCAAACCTTTGTAATTTGAGGGAAATTTCTCTGTCAGGTGTCTCGTTTGGTGTAGATTTAACAGAAATTTTAGAAATTCTGTCCAGATGCATTTTAGATGGGTTGGAAGTATTAGAATTAGGAGGAAGTCGACTGTCTGGTCATTTTCCTGATGTTATTGAGCAACTTGGACAATCCAATACATTAACCCACCTTGATCTTGGTAATAATTATCTTTCCGGCCCCTTTCCAGTCTCCATAGCACGATTATCATCCATTAAGAGACTGGATCTTTCTAAAAACGAGTTGATAGGAACTCTTCCTGAATGTCTTGGGCAACTCGCCAGCCTAGAAATCTTTTTGATCTCTCAAAATTCAATACAGGGAGTCTTATCTGAAGTCCACTTTGCTAATTTGACAAGATTGTGGCGTTTTAATGCAAACGGAAACAATTTAACTTTCAGAGCGAGCCCAGACTGGATTCCTTCTTTTCAAGTTGAAATCTTGTTACTAAGCTCTTGTCAATTAGGCCCACGATTTCCCATGTGGCTTCAGTCACAAAAGAATTTGAATATTTTGGATATGTCAGGTGCTGGAATATCAGATAAAATCCCAAGTTGGTTTTGGAATATGGCTCCCCAATTTGGTTATTTAAATCTCTCGCACAATCATATCCAAGGAGAGATTGCATACATACCTTCAATTTATGGAGAATTTAAAGTTGTTGATCTGGGGTCTAACGGTTTTACGGGTCCACTACCCAGCATTTCCTCTAATGTGACCGAACTGTACCTTTCTCACAATTCATTTTCAGGTTCTCTTTCTTTCTTCTTATGTTACAGAATGGATGAGACAAAGAATTTGAAAATCCTAGATCTTGACGGAAATCTTTTGTCTGGAGAAATTCCCGACTGCTGGATGAATTGGCCGGGGCTGGAGTTTGTAAATCTTGAAAACAACCACCTAACTGGTCATGTTCCAAGCTCCATGAGGTTTTTAAGTCTCCTTGGATCATTGCATTTACGTAATAACAACCTTTCTGGAGGGTTTCCTTTGTCTCTTCAAAATTGCACAGAGTTGTTGGTTATTAACCTTGGTGACAATCAATTTTCAGAAAACATACCAGCATGGATAGGAGAAAGGCTATCAAAGTTGAGGATACTCATCCTTCAGTCAAATAAGTTCCATGGACACATTCCTATTGAAATTTGTCGTCTTAGGTCTCTTCAAATCATGGCCTTTGCACACAATAATCTGTCTGGGACCATTCCGAGATGTTTCAACAATATTAGTGCCATGGTTAGGAAGCCAAAATCTGGGGATGACATCATGTTCCATCGTATCAATTTCGATTGTCCTTTAAACTTTGTCTTAGACAATGCTATTCTAGTAATGAAGGGAAATGAAGCTGAATATAGCACCATTCTTCTCTTGGTAACACTCTTGGACCTTTCAGACAACAATTTATCAGGAGAGATCCCCAAGGAACTTACAAATCTAGCGAGATTGCGATTCTTGAATTTGTCAAGTAATCATTTGACAGCAAAGATTCCTTCTGAAGTGGGTTCAATGATCTCACTGGAGTCTATTGATTTCTCCGCAAACCAACTTTCTGGAGAAATCCCTCCAAGCCTGTCAAGTTTGACGTTTTTAAATCACTTGAATTTGTCCTATAATAATTTGACAGGAAAAATTCCATCAAGCACTCAACTCCAGAGCTTTGATGCCTCCAGCTTTATTGGCAACAAGCTTTGTGGTCCTCCTCTAGTCGAGAAGTGTCCTGTAAATGATGCCATACCTAATGCTGGAAATGAAGGAGGCTGCAAAGATGGTGATGGGCTTAAAGTGGAATGGTTCTATGTTAGTATGGGATTTGGATTTGTGGTAGGCTTTTGGGGTGCATTCGGTCCTGTACTGTTCAACAGGTCCTGGAGATTGTCATATTACCAGTTCCTTGATAGCATGTGGTTGAAGTTTCGTAGTGTCACAACTCATAAGTAAATGATGCTAGATCATGATCTTGTTTGTAAGGTTCTAAATGCCAATAAAAGTTTCAGTCTTTTTATGATATGAAGTTCATTAGATAAAGTGCAATCCTCTTGTCATTATTAAATCTTATGTCATTGACATATTAACCAATGGTGGCGACGTGAATGAACTTATTATGACTAATGATTTATGCAATGATTTACTTCCTCTTAAATTTCAAAGTGTAACAAATTAATTCTCCTGAACTAGCAATTTGTATTAATTAACCCCTTCTGTTAGTAATATATTAGCACTCTATTAGGAGAGTATATGAAAAATTATCATATAATTTGCATATGTTTACAAATATTACTTTTTATTTTTCTAATAATTGTCTAATGGTTGAGATACACTTTGTATTGCCCCTATATCTATATGACATTTCAAGGCATATTTCAATCATTAGATAATTATTATAACAAAAGAAGATTAATTTAGATATCAAACCATAGTTTTGTGAACATGTGCAACTCACATAACAAATTGACATTTATGTCCATAACTGATTGCTAATAGAAGGTTTTTATTGATACAAATTGGTAATTCAAAATGTCAATGTATGACATTTTAGAATTTAGGAGAATTTAGTAATACTAACTCATAGTTCAAGAGATGTGTTTTTAATTAACTCATATAAATATAATAGTGGGACATATATATATAGGTGATCTATATATCTTTTCCTAGTACATGTTTGGGCCTAGCTGACAAATTATTGGTACTGGTGGAAAGTGTTGAGATTATTTGACACATCCACAAATCAATATTGAAAGCTTCCAATGGAACTGTACAAGGTTTGGAAGGCTGAAACTAATAATAAGCAAAATAAAATTCCAAATATAATACTATTTGGGTTTTCTTTGATTTCTTCTACGGATAACAAAATTTTATATGCTGAACTAAATAAAATTTTGCTTTTCATATAGACTGGAGTGATCTGCAATGCTAACTACTTTTGCCAATATAATTATTGTCAATATAACCACTTGCTTTCACTGTAGCAGCTGGCTAACTGTTTTCAGCATTTTTGGTTTTGTTTTTGGCTTTCTATTTATTTATTTATTTATTTTTACTAAAACCCTCTTATCTTGAATAGTGAGGTCATCATTTGTACTGCACAGCGA
Organism: Euryodendron excelsum; assembly: GCA_033060915.1. NCBI lineage: Eukaryota > Viridiplantae > Streptophyta > Magnoliopsida > Ericales > Pentaphylacaceae > Euryodendron > Euryodendron excelsum. The sequence continues at coordinate 63,981,624 of CM065377.1, read as the reverse complement.
TAAACTAATTACGTTATTTTATTTGAAAATAAAGTAATAGATTTGAAGTTCAAAACTAATCAAGAAAAGATGTCTTTAATGTTGATTTCTGCTACGCGGTTTGCACGACTAGCCTGTCATTCGAATGTAAGCCGTTCAAATAACCTAAAAATTGTCGCCACCAGTAATGCTTGCACTCTGACACTACTTTTCAATAGCTAGTTTTCTGTTTGCGTTTGCACTCTTTTAACTTAATGACAAAATGTAGAATTGCATTATAACCATAGGATGCTCACAAGATATGCCAACTAAAATTTTTAACAATCTACCCATTTTGTAATTATATGGCAAAACTCAATCAATATAACAATGTAATGATTACATAAAAACACTTAAACATGACTCAACAAATACAATCAACCTTGAAAAGTATACCAGTCACTTGAGTACCTGAAAAAATTATATAATACTCAAATAAGAAAACTTGTGAAAACAAGCATGGTGTAAGACAATAAAAGCACATATCATAAGTTATAAAAAGGACAATCATTTTTCTTTAACAATTTCGTGACAAAATATAAAAAAAGAAAAAATACCTCGAAATGACTAAAAAAAAACTCAACTAAAAGTTATACTTGAGTATGCAAGTTGAATCGCTCTCAAAGATAGTGTAAATTTGAGTTTTCTCACAAGAGAACGAGTACCGCGATTAAAGTATAAATCCGGTGAGTTCGGATATCATATCATCAAAGACCAAGTCAAATATAGGCTAACAACACTCAACAAATACTAGGATAGCTTGAATTGAATTGCAACTATGTGAATTGAATCTAAATAAAAGAGAAAAGAAAAGAGACCAAAAATATTTGGGGTTTTGAGTTTGATAGATCTATAACTATTTAAAGCATGAAAACTAACAATTGATGTAAAGCAACTAAAATTAGAGACAATTAAACACTACATTAACACTTTAAGTAAGCAATTGGAATTCAATAGAAATTCAAGAGAATTGAAATGCAATTAAAAGAAAAATTGGACACAATTGATTCAATCTACTAATTCATCACATGGAATTCAATGAGAATTTGATAACTCAAATCAAGGATCATTTCATGAATCTTTGCTTCGGGAAATTTTGACTATAAAACCTTAATTCTCTTCCAATTGAAGTTTAGATTTACAATTCAATGATGGATCTTTAGAAGCAAACCATAGATTTATCAAACCTTGATTGTGGATTTGAGAGTTTTTAAGGAATCAACTCCAATTAAGATGAGAAAGATAAATTGAAAGATGAATCAATGTAATTTATATACCTCCATTGAAACCCTTGAATTTCTTGGTAGATCTTCACAATTGCATCTAAATGAGAAGGCTAGCTATTGGAATCCATTAGAGAAAGCATGTAAAAGTAAAGAGAAATCATGAAGAATTGTAAATCTAAGAATTACTTAAAGTTAAATGGTGTTTGGTTACAAGAAAAGTAAAACAAAATGAAGGAAAATTACAAGTTCTATCTTTATTATACTCTTACAAAGTTATGTCTAAGCTAAAAACTAAGAAAAATGTGAGAGAGCCCATATTTTTGGCAAAAAATGGCCTTTTATAATAACAGAGCATCGTCAGGTGTCTGAAGGAGTCCAAATTGCTATTTTTGTGTATGAAGGAACGTTCGAACGTCTAGAAAGGCCGTTTGAATGCCTAAAACCGTACGAACTGGATCGTCCAAAGGGCGTCCGAAGAGCGTCTGAAGTGCATTTTGCGTCTGAAAGACTGTTTAAACAGATCATTCAAACGTCACTTTGGATAGTATATCTGAATAGCTTTTGAAAAGTTATATAAAATCAATACATTACGTGTCCTGGTGGCCTTTATGGTTTGAGAGATATGACCTTTCAAAGTTTTAGCTTTGTGTGTTTCAATAAGTTATACCACAGCTTCAGCAACTTGTACCTTTGACAATATCTTCTTGAAAAACTCATTCTCCTTTTATTTGAAATACATCCGAAACCTCCAAAATTAAACTCAAAACCTATACAAATCAAAATAAATTTAATTAATATTAAAATCTAATTAAAGAAGTATATAAATTTCTAAACTAAGACTAACAAATTACAAATTAAGATATTATAATTGCACTTTTGAAATGCAATCACAAGTATAATACTTTAACACAACATTGTGAAATTCATGTGAGCTGTAAATTAATGAACAGAGATATCAAGTTTCTCTCCATTCCTCACAATTCAAATCATCCAAGGTGCTGTGACGGATGTGTTGACTGTATGTTGTGGAAAGAGTTATGGGTGTAAAATTTAGGGTCAAGTCTGGTTGCACATCAATCTTTTCACCTACACGCACATTGACATGGAAAATTTGGACACTCTATGTCCATGCAATTGACAGGAACCGCACCAAACAGTGCCGAACACATTTAGGTCAAGCTTCGCCTTTGAAAAAGATGCAAGTTAGAAAGATGAAAGTTTCATAAAATTCCTCACATTCATTTGATTAGACAATGACACCCAAGCCCCCTCAACGCGGTACCCAAACCGATAAATTATTTCGAAGCCTGCATTATGATTGAGTGTTGATTGTTGACCGGGGGAGGACTTGAGATTTCCCAATCTTGCACCGGCGGGGGTTTCTTTTTTAGTTTGGGTCGATTTCTTTATGACATGACATAACATGGCATCTCATCTCGTGATCAATTATTTAATAAATTTTTAAATGAATAAATTCTAATTTTATTTCATATTGCCAATTTGTACCCAAAAAATAAAATAGGCCTAGGTTACTTTTTGTGTTTATTTATTCATCAAAATTTTTTTACATTATAAACTGGAATAAAGGCTGCGTCTTCCCTGTTTTTTTCCTTCTTCCAAAGCTTCACTCTTCTTACGACACAGACTTCTTCAATGAGCACATCAGTACTCTATTACATAAAAATAAGGTCAATGGACAATAGCTACTTTATTAGTAGGAGGGGATTGGCTTGTCATTTCCTTGCCAGCGCATTTAACTACTAGTTTATTTTCATCAAACAAAGATTAGGCACACTAAACATATAACAATAGTTTTGCAATTAAGTGAGATTAATAATGCACCAATAACTTAAATTTTAAAATTAACTAAAAATATTTTAAGTAAAATTTCATGTTAAAAAAAAAAAAACACTTGACTTATTATTGAATGTTGAAAATGCTTAGTAAAGTATAAAAACTTTTAGGATGGTACGCACTAAATGACACCCTTTACAGTAGGAGGCATGATCATTCAAATGGACAATGGAATTTTTCTTTCTTCTTTTCGGGGAGACACTGTTATAATTGATTACAGACTGTTAACCTTAGTGTTTAATTGAACTTGCATCAACTTGATTCTTCGAAGTTGTGTTTGAACTTTAAATTTCTAGAGGGAACAAATTAAAAAGAAAATAGAAGGAAAGAAGCCAAATTCTTTTTTTTTTTTATTTGGTTAGATTAGGAAAATAAGAAAATATATAGAAATTTATCAAAAGTCCATTTTTTTTAGTTAGTTACCTACATAAAAATGACCATGTATAATAAATTTGTTTATCTTTATTTCCATTTCCTTGACAAGTCTAAAATCTAAACACAACACAAGGGTCAGTTATTGCAACCACCAACAATTGAAGATTATGTAATGCTAGATTTTGATTTTACCTTCATTCAACCCTTTTATGTAGAAGCCTTTGTTAACAACTACCAAGTCGAGAGGCTCTAGATAGAAACTTATGCATAATTTATATAGAATTTTTTTTACAGAGTGATGTATCTGAATAATAATCATTCATTTTAGAATAAAGAAAAGCTCGTTACGATGACTTTAAATTGCAGAAATACTATGATTACAATATTTTAAAATAATTTTTTGTACACATTTTTTAAAAGACCAGATTGGACTCTGCCCACTTTGGAAGAAAAATTAAACCTTGTTTACCTCAAACAAAGTTGGTTAGGTTTGTGGGTTGGGCCAGCTTTGACATGAGAATGTTGATTTTACTGGAGCCACACATTTTCCATAGAGAAAGGTTCCAAGTAGTTAACATTAACGTTCATAGGGTCCACTTAAAGGAAAAATTGGAAAAACTACTGGTAGTTGAATATTGGACTGGCTGAAATTGACAGAAGACCGAAGACGAGGACCGAAAGTTTGACGATTTGTTTGAGTTTTGATTCCTAGAGGACTCCTAGTGGAAACAAAAAAAAAATTAACAAAACAATTTCCAATTTTTGCAATTCGATTTTAGGCAAAAATGTGTGTTGTTTACTTGTGTTTAGAGATAAAAGAAAAAAAAAAAAAAACGACGACACAAGAAGCACTCTTTTATGCGGTAAGCATCAAACTTTGATCTCCTTAAACTTTAACGAAGTAGGTAGGTGCAATGTTTCAAAAAATCGGACCGAATCAGCTGATTCAACCATTTAAAATCGAAAATTGGTCTGAAAAACAGTTCGGATTACATATAAAACTGTTTAAACATAAACCTGATAAAAACCGGTTAATTCACTGGTTAAACCGTTGAACAAGTCATAAAATCGACCATCATGCAAGACAACTTTTCAATTACCTGACAACATTTCAATTACCTCTCATAAAATGCTGACAACTTGTTTGGGTAAGTTGGTCTACTCCCCTCATAAATGTCATACACACACCCTGTCACTCATAAAAATAATTGAATGCGTGCTTAAGAGGTTAGTGACCAGATTGGACTCTGCTCACTTTAGAAGAAAAATTAAACCTTGTTTACCTTGAACAAAGTTGGTTAGGTTGGTGGGTTGGGCCAGTTAATAACTTCTTGAATAAATAGCAAAGAGTAAACAACCTTTATGTAAATGATAGACAGGTTTCTAGAAAATAACTTATTGTAAGTTGTTTGTTAAGAAACCAGTGAACTGTTTCTTAAGAAAATGTAAAAACAGTAAACAGTATATGTACACAAATTTAAAAAAAAAAACCGTGAATGGTTTTAAATATAAATCATATACAGTAACCAAAATTTATTGCAAAACAGTTACCAAGATTGAAGGGAAATTGTATAGCACCAAATAAAACTGTTTTGTAACACTGTTTTCCTTTCAAAAAAATAACTGTATTAATTTATTACAAAAAATTGTTTTTGTTTTCTAAACTAGAAACTGATTTTTTCACCACAAACAAATCCATTTTGTGCTCTCACCCTTTTCTAGAAGCTATTTTAATAATCCATCCGTTATTTTTTTAACAACAATGTTTAAAAGAAACTATAACGTATTGTTATATACGTACATAATAAGAACTAACAAACTAAAGTACTACAATTTCTAATCGTAACTATACAGAACCGGAAGTATAAAAGAAATAAAATCAGAGTACAGAACAAAGAACTTTTTTCCGGTTACATAACTGATGTAGCGGGAAATTCTGAGAACAAGAAAATAAATCCTAGCCCGTCGATTCGCCATGAATGCCGGATTAAGAGTCGTTCTCAACCTGTTGATTCACCACGAATACCAGGTTTTAGGGGATCAAACACTCGTTGATTTTAGTACAAAATACCGAATGGTTGAAAAAGTACAAAACGCACACAAATTTTATTAATCTTAAAAAACTGTTGAAAATCCTTAAACAAGAGTTTAAATAGCAGCACAAAACCCTAGGGGCCTGGGATAAACCTGGTTAAATAAAAAAACTGACAAAATCCAAAAAATAAGTCCAAAAACACAAAACGGGCTAAAAAACACACTTAGAGGCATTTTTTTCGCATTTTCTTAGGCCATAAAATTATTTCATTATTTTTTTCTTTTTCCGGCTCGTTGCTAGGTTTTCGAAAACACATTATAATAGGAAAACAGAGTTACAGATCAAAAGTTATGCCCAATTGAAGTTTACTGACTATCGGCGCGGACAAAACAACGCCTCCGGTCTCCAAGTAATCTTCTGCCATGCGATCTGCATCAATAACATAACATGTTTTGTGTATTTTCCAAAAGTGTTTTGATAAAAATGACAACTAAAATAAACTAATTTTTAATCTTGACCCGAAACCGGTTGTTTTTATTTTCATAGAACAAACATTATTGTTGAACCTCAGCTTAGACATTGAACCCATTTCATATGATGGGAGTACTAGGCATGGCTTTGCCATGCGCTATTCATGATGTTACCATAAAAAACACTTTATTTAAAGATGATGATAGTGCAAATACATTCCATGCTTTTAACTTTTGTTTTTTTTTTTAAATTATTGTTTTATATTATATCACAGAAACAGTGATGTTGACATAAACTAAAATATAGTTTTGTTTAATAGAAGAGTTACCTCAATGTAAGCAACTACATGTGACAGTGGCTCTAGATTTTATAGATAAAAGTACAAAATATGTGTACATTTTTTACAATTCAATAAAAAAACAAGCAGAAACTAAACATACAAAGCATGCAAAGATAATTTTAGTAGAAATTTAAAGATCAAAAAATCTGACCTATGAAATTCAGATGCGTATTAGGGCCAAGGTGGAAGTGCTAATGCATGGGCGAACCGACATTAGGGCCAAGGTGGGGCCGGCGTGCTTGAGTTTTCAAAATTTCACTTAGCCCCTTATGTATTTTTGTGTATTTATAACATAATAATGTATTGGCCCTCTTACAAATTAAAATTCTTACCTTAGCACTCCAAAGTTCAAAATCTTTTACCTTGGCCCCCTTTAATAAGATTTCTCGAACTACCTGCTAATGAATGCAATAAATTTCAAGATTTAACCCAAGAGCTCACACCATATCTTTTCGAAAATCAAGTCCTCTAGAAGTACAAAAATTGTCCATAAAATAACTGGCCAAATAGATTGAAAACTATGACACTTGCAAAATGACATTTGTACAACAAGCACTTCTAGTGTAAAAATTTTGGATTTTCATGTGTGGACTCTTTAATTCTAGCTTGGATACGCGCATATTGATTGATAACCAGGACACTCTCATAGAGGAAAATTGAGTTTGTAAAAGGGCTGCTGAAAGTTTGAAGACTTTGATTTCTCTTTTTATCTTTTTACCCATTTGGGTTCCTCTTTTTTATTTTTATTTTTATGTTTCCATCATATATTTTTCATTTTAATTTCTTTTGGGGTCATTTCTCGTTTATGCCAAATGATAGAAGAACTCCTTTCTCTCTCTGGGCATCATGAATAGAGAATTTCTAGTCCCCTTCCTATGTCCAATCCTACCCGAATCTTTTGCGTATCAGGTGCTGAGTCCATAAATTGACAAGTATGTTCTTCTTCTATTAACTAAATTATAAGGCAAATCGCTCCCTTGATACCATTCTTTAGTAATGAATTGAATATTGTTGAATCACTACATCTCATCTGGAATTATACAAGAACTAAACTACATCTTCACAAAACTTGGTTTCTCTCTACTCTCTCAGATGTATTCAATGTTCTGTGGCAGTCCCTTGATGGTAAAAGTCCAAATAATCGAATTGTTACAAATTCATAGTTCAAAACTAATCAAGAATAGAAGTCTTTAATAGTTTGAGATTATGCCATTCGTACGACAAACTTGCCATTCAAATATAGGCCATTCGAACGCTTGATACATTCATTTGAACACTTGTGTGAACCGTTCAAACAACCTAGAAATTATCGCCATCAATAATATTCGCGCTTTGACATTATTTTTCAACAGTTAGCTTTCTATTTGTGTTTGCCCTCTTTAACTCTATTATGAAGTATATAATTGCATTATAACTACAATACTAAAAACTTCTAACAATCTCTCCCTTCTGTTAACTACATGATAAAACACAATCAATATATTAATGTAATAATTACATAAAAAGACTTAAACGTGACTCAATAAATACAATCAACCTTGAAAAATATAGGAGTCATTGGAGTACCTAAAAAACTATACACTACTCAACCAAAAAAAAAAAAAAAAAAAAGAAAAAAAGTGAAAGACGTATGTTATAGCATAATAAAAAAGCGCATATCATAAGTTATAAAAACGCAATCCTTTTCCTTTAACAATTCCCGTGAAAAAATATAACAAAAAGAAAAACTACGTGAAAATGACTCAAAACAACTTCATTGAAAGTTAATGGGGACTACACCAATAAGTAATGAACCCTTAGTCAAGATAGGCCTTTGAAAAAGATGCAAGCTAGAAAGACGAAAGTTCTCTAAAATTTCTTTCACATAAATTTGATTGGACAATTGCACCCAAGTCCATCAATGTGGTACCAAAACCAATAAATGAATTTCGAAGCCTGTATAACGATCAAGAAAATTTCGATATATGTATATGTATTATAACGGAAAAAAAATGACCAAAAAAAAAAAGAAAAATCAATTCTCTCTCAAGCATTAGATATAATTATGCCAGCATTTTTAGGTTATACTTGACATGGCAGGACATTACATGTTAGTTTGAAAGTGCCGACTAACTTAGTTAATAAAACCTCTCTTTGTAGAGTACTAAATTTTGGATCGAGTCTAGTCTTTATCTATATGGGTGCAATTATGGGTATGTTGAGAGTTATTGCGTGTTAATTATTTAATATATTTGGTATGAATGTCCAAATAAAATAAAATTATTTTTTTTTGTTTTCTAATTTCGATGACTATAATAACTAATAAGCTTAATGTAACAGGCTTTTTGCTAAAAAGTCGTGTGCGATCTTGATGTGTAAGTCAAGTCTCTCGATATTTGAGTGTTGACTGGGAAGAGGGGACGACTTGGTAGCTCCCAATCTTGCACCGAGGAGGGTTTCTTTCTTGGTTTGGGTCGGCTTCTTTAAAATATGACATGACATCTCATGACCAATTATTTCATAATTTATTAATAAAAAAGAATTCTTTCATAAATTTTAATAATCTTTTTAATTTTTTCTAGAGTATGTGGAAAAAGACAACTAATAATTTTTACATTTTTATCAAAATTCATAAATTATTTAAGACAACTAAATAATGAGGCGGCATGTTTATTTATAATATATATATATATTATTTCTAGTTTTACTAGTGTTTTTTTTTTTTTCTTAAAATTCTCTGAACTATTACATGTATTATAATCATAAAATTCTTGAATCACACATTATTTTGATACCAAATACTTTTAAAGGCATAAATCTTTCTCGGTAATATACTTGCAGGAGGTATATAGATTCAAAGGATTGAACAGTTCAACATTACTTTACTTCTATTGTGGCCAAAATTGTTTTGGTAATGAATTGTTTTATTGATTAACCTGGTTTGTTTGGGAAGAATAGGAGAGCAATTTGAAGGCTAGTGCCTTGCTAAGACCAATAAGAGGAGGAAGAACATTAGGGATTAAAATGGTAATTAAGGAAATTGGTAGGTATACCATCGGTTCAATTATTAGTATTGTCAGCCTAATATTCCAATGAGGAAAAAAGAAAAGAAAAGAAAAGAAAATAATGCTATACAAGTACAAAATTCAAACAAAATTTATGTATTAAATGATGTGGTCGAATAAAGAGAAATTATTCTAAATAACGATCACATGGTATTCGTTACACCATGATTTTAGCATTCATGGTAGGTCTCACATGCATATGACAATCATTTGGCATAATTTTCCTTTAATGTGAGTGTTACATTTTATATTATTCTGGTAAGATTTTCTAGAAGAATAGTATTTTTAAAAAATAAAAAATAAAAAAAGAAATAGAAGAATAAAAAACGTCTCAGAGATAGTTTGTGAATGGAGAGGATTTAACAGTGAAGTTTGGACACATTTTGCTTGCACTAGACGCTATAAATTGCTTGCATTTAACACACTTTGGGGTATGATAGATTTGCGTAACTTTACCACTACTCACGATGAGCACTCAATCTATGCTATTGCTTGTTTTTCTTACTGCTCTTACAGCCATAAACAATAGCTTCTGCAGTGGAAACTCCAATGCGGTTTTATGCACCAAAAGTGAGAGGGAAGCTCTTCTGAAGTTTAAGCAAGATGTTAGGGATTCTTCAAGCCAGCTTGCCTCTTGGGCTGATGGGGAAGGGGACTGTTGCAAATGGGCTGGAGGTACTAATTAAAGAATACGAGGTTTATGTGAAGTCCATGTTGGGTGGTAAGATAAGCCCTTCTTTGCTCAATTTGAAGCATTTGAATTACTTGGATCTTGGCCACAATAATTTTACAGGAATGATTCCTTCTCAACTCGGAAATCTTTCGGCTTTGCAACACCTTAGTATTGGGGGCTTTTATGAACAAAGTTTGTATGTCGAAACTCTTTAGTGGCTTTCTAATCTTTCTTTGTTGCAACACCTTGATTTAAGTGATGTGAACCTTAGTCGGGCATCCAATTATCACACGGTAAGTAATATTCGGATATTCTATGGAACTCCAATAGTTACACACCATTTAAGAAGAGCCATGTCACTTCTTGTGATCTTGATTCTTGTTAAATTGTTGTTTGAATTATGCGACTCCATTAGCCACATGTGCCCAAAGCTTACACAATGATTGAGTTTTTAACAAAACTTTTTAAAACGCTTTGAAGTCCATCACTCCCTTTAAAGCATTAATCAAAATTTCCATCCCAATATACTCTACCATTTCATTTGAATAAGCTTTCTCAATAGAACGAATAAATTGGCATTGCTAATCAAGAACTACATGGTTTTAACCAACATTTCCAAAGTTTCCTATTGAAGAACAAATCTAGCTTCAGATACATTGAAAAGGTAATAGATTCACCACTGGTTCAAAGAATATGATCTCCTACACAAAACCATATTCGAATATCAAGATGGGAAAAAAAAACCATTGAAAAAGAATACAGACAATCTTTAAGCTAGAAAAAAGTACACCTTGATATATTACAAACTAATAGTCTGCCAGTTCAAGTTAGAAAGAAACTATTATTATTTGACCAGTGTACAAAATCTTACTTGGCTACATTTTGCCCTGTCAGAAATATTCATTTCCTTTGGGTCAACAATGACTGCAATAATAACTTTCTTCACTCCTTTGAAGTACCTAGAGGCCAGAGTACTCTCCTTGGAAAAACCTGCAACGACCTCAAAATTTGTGAGTGAATGTTTTTAGGCAAGTGATACATCTAATTTCCCCAAATCATGCCTATCAGCATAGATATAGCTGTGTTAGGAAGCTAGTGTGTTTGGTTCTATTAAAATTCAATAAACTATGCCTTTCCTAGCATTTTTTATATTCTTTGAGTGCATTGCAACCTTGGTTTAGGAAAATGACCTGATATATTTTTTTTAAGTAAAACTAAATATTTTGAGATAATTAATAGCATTAAAAGGGGATGAATCTCGAATATAAAAGGCATAGTAAAGACACAAAATGCTTAAATGGTGAGTCTAATCAATGTAAGGAGGTTGAAATGGATTGAGCAGCAGTACAAGATTTAGTAAATTTCGTTGATAGATATGTTCATGGTAAGCTATAAGTAGCAACAAAAAAGAAAATATAAGCGAAAACCAGTTATGCTGGTTATCTCATAATTAGATTAAAAGAAGAAAAGAAAGGAATGCATTGACAGGGTGATAAGAAAAGAAGAAAGCTACCTGATCATAGTCGATATAGCAGTTGCTCATGTTCAATTTTTATGGCATTGTCTTAAAGAATATTGAAACTGAGGATATCTTTTTCATTTCACTCAGCTCAATCGGAAAAAGTGGAGAAAATGGGATAACTGCCACATAAATAACCTAGGGGAAATGCTTAACTTTACCCAAAACAAGAAACAAAAAAGATCATGATCAAGAAAAGTAAATAATTTTACATACAAGGAAGCTCTACAAAATTACTTATCCAAGCTCAATTCTATTTGTCTCTATGAAGTTACTGTCAGCAGTCAAAACCATTCCTTAGAGAGAATTTATCGTATACAATTACAAATTTATATCTAGAGAATCATCGAAAAGTAAATTTTTTTTTTCCTTTTAGTTATGATTGGTGGAAGTACAAGATTTGAATAAGTGTGCTCAGCATAGCTTCGACATTCTGAAAATTTCTCAAAGTTTTCACTTACAGTTTTTTTCTGTTTGTGTCTTCCAAAGTCCTAACACGGAGTACTTGGAATTACACGATATGTTTCACGAATGGTTTCAGACAATGACACTCTATGCCTTCTTCAGATACTAACTTGTGTATCTCACATTCATAAAGCGTACACATATACTTTTAAACAATTGAGAAATTCTAACAGTTTCAAAGGGAAGACTCAACTTCCAAGAAGAGCATTTTTAACCGCTTTGTTTGGATATTTAAAAATTTTCCCATGAGAATTAAACATTATTTGTTTATTTTTATTTTTTGCTTGTGTGCGCCAATCTTTATCATTTGCAATACAACCAATCACGATAATTCATATTAACAGGGCAAAATGATCTGGTAAGAGTTCTGTAAATAATTTCCAATGCCAAAGTTGACAACTAAAAGAAAAAAATGAATGCATAGCAGAGAAATAAGTAACGAAAATATTTCCTTCACTGAATCCATTTAGTCTCTCAGCATGTCAATTTTCAACTATAAAATTGCAGGAAGCATTTCTCTTTTTGCCATAACACCAATCATGCTAATTCAAATCGTCAAGGTAAAATTGTCTTGCAAGAGTTCTGTAAAATTTCTTGGGGCATAAGAATGCAAACAGTCCACAATTTGAATCACCAAAGAAGATAAAACAAAAACACTTTTCGCAAGTGCATATGATTCATTAACCACTAACAATCATATATTTCCAACAGAACCTATTGAGAATGGCACAAAATAATCCCTACTACAACCTTTTAAGGCAAAACTATTTATAGCAAACTTAGCCTTAAATTATAATAAAATGTCATAACGTAAAACCATGAATCTGTTACTTAGCATGAAAACATAATGCCAATTGTAGCACCTGACAACCATGTGTCAAAGATGCCGTCAAAGATCATGGTCGTAGCAGCCGAATATCCTTCACCATATTCGTTAGTCATTACGGCCCAACTGCTTGCATCACAAAGATTAGATGAATTTTATGAGAGATCAAATTCAAGATGCAACTGTATGTCAAGGGTATTTTATCAAACACTTAATATGCACCTTACTTTGTTTCATAGAGTCACTAATATTATGAAGCAGATGAACGATTTGACACTAACTGGAGTTTTAACATCCTAGAATCATAAGCCAAACAAATTGTTTTGTGCAAGTAGTGGAAGCAAGTACTATTTCAGTCTTCGGATTTGAGATTCATCATTAAAATCAGATTCTGGAAAATGTCATTACCTGCCAAAAGGCAATGCATTGGAACAAAGGAGAAGGTAGCAGAATGAGTCGAAAGTTATGTTGCATATTAACGTCCTTGGTTCTTCAAATCGTGAACGAATAACTTGCCCACAAAATGCGTTCCCATGATGAAAATTTGATTTGGAGATTCCAATGTCTTAGATTATATATATTATGGGAGGAAGTAGAATGCTGTTAGGACCTTTCACAGAATAAAGTATCTTGGAACGCGTCCAAAGAGAGTCGGTTGCCGGGATTCGACCCGATATCATGCACAGTTAAGTCAAGGACACTCACATGGATGATCAATATCATGACTGAGTGGAATGGTAGGGGCAGATCCGATGTCGTATTGCCATTAGTGCAACTTGTCGCCGGAGGATGTAGCGTGTTTTATCGTGATGACCGATCAAAGCGAGTTTGTAATGATGTTTTGGTGTTTTTGAGGGGTTGCACCGTTTTCTTATTGGGGGTATTTCTGGGAAAAAAGTGTAGAAAACACTGATGCATTCTTCTGCTTTTAAAATAGTAGAGATAGAGATAGAGATGAAGTTTTATCAGATTAAGTGCATGCAATCCTCTTGTCATTATTAAATCTTATATCATTGTCATATTAACCAATGGTGGCGACATGAATGAACTTATTATGACTAATGATATATGCAATGATTTACTTCCTTTTATACATTTGTTATTATTTGTATCACTTTCATTAATCATGTAAGTTAATTTGTTACGGTGATCCATCTTATTTTCTTTACTTGTTTCATGAACACCGCCATTCAATTTCGCCGATGTGTCCATGTACCGTCATATTTTTATCAAAGTTGTGCTCACATACAAACATAGAGTTTTCATGCTCTATCCCCTGAACAAACGCAATTGGAATAATGCATAGTTCTAAAATTTAATTTACGTATTGAAGCATTTGTAACTTTTTGTTTGACGATCTAATAGTCCTCTTCGCATCGGAGTGGCACAAATTTTTTTATGGACGCCATTCTAATTAGTAGTGGGAACTAAGTGCTTATTTTTAAGGTACCACTTGGAGGCCGGGATGGAGCTGTAAATATGCTCCAACGGGGCAATCCTTGCATGGTTTCAAAATAATTATGCCAAAAAGGACATTAAGTTTGCAAACATACAAATTTCAAATAAAACACCTTTTTGTCAGTGTCAATAATAATTTTTTCTATAGCGACCCAAGAGTAACCCACAAAAGAATCCAATCATTATGAGCACTCTAAGACCATTAAATACAATAATAATTTAGAATAGAAAAAATTAGTATTCAACAGTAATAATGTAAACACAATAAGGGTTTCGTGAAATTTAGTTGGAGCACATGTAGGTGGGAGTGTGATTACACCGCAAACGGAGCAAATGTGGCTGCATGCTTCATGGGCGCAATCATGCCCCCAGTCAAGCAGTGATGGTTGATTTGTAGGTGATGATCTCGGGATGTGCTGGTGAGGCGCCTGATGCCACTCTCGGGCTGTCTAGTTAGTCTGTTCTATTGGGATGCCTAATCGGTGTGAGGTCTAGTCGGGATATTGTCCAGATTTGTTCCGGTACACAAAACTGGTACCTATCAAATGCCCCCAATTTCTCTGGTTGTCTTGTTCGCGACGGGGGAATTCAGTGGTCTGGCAGTCCTCAAGACTGGGGTGCATTTATTGAGCCACAGGCATAATGATGGCAGGAGTTGGCGATGACAGGATGTGTCATTTCGCGTTATTGCAATATGGCCATTTTTTATAGGTTCTCAGTTTGAGGCGCGTCTTTTCGACTGCTGACCATCGGATTTGGGGCACGTGGATTAATCTTGGCCCTCCATTTCGAATAGAGAGGGTTTAGGCTTAGCGGTTTGGCTTTGGCCTTCTGCTTTGCGTTCTTTGAACTTCTGCAATTTCTATCTTCCCCTACACTTTGCTTCTTTGCTTGCTCTCTAATCCCCAAGCCTTTTTGCAGATTTTTGCCCCGTTTGGTAAGATTCTTCTTTGTTCCTCTTCGTTCTTCGTTTCATGCGTTGGTTCTTCTCTCAGTGCCTCTGGTACTATGAGAGGTGTGATAGGGTTCCATACTTCTTGGGTTTTGTGGGCAACCCCGAGTTGTTGGAATCGGTTTGTTGGGATTTGATTGGTTAGTAAAACCTACAATAGATCATGTTAGGGGTTTGGATGGTTTAGGCACCATGAATAACCTAGAGGACGTTAGTTCAGATTATGAGAAAACTGCCTCCAACGATCTCATTGTGGTGAGGCGTGATGATCCCAAGAGTGCTTCTGTGGATTATTCTAGGGCATCATTGGAGAAAATAGTGCTAGAAATAGAGCCCTCCTTCTCTAGGGTAAGGGCTGTTGAGTCTGGGCCCATGGACTATGTTGTTCTTGGGGTTAGGGAATATGGCTTCGCTATGGCCCACGTGGAGTCTACCATAACAGGGGCCAAAGTTAATAGACTATGGAGGGAATACCAGTTCCCGTCCTCTTTGACCTTCAGGGTTCCATTGAAAAAGGACACGGCCTGCTAGCCAGGTCCAAGGGAGATAACCGTTTATGGAGTGCCCTGGCTGTTGGCCTCAGGTTTTCCCTCCCTAAACTTGTTCGTGAGTTACTACATCAACTGGGCTTGGCTCCTGGTTAGCTTAACCCGAACGCTTGGAGAATCCTTCTAGGGTATGCTGTCATATGACAAGCCTCTAGTAATAAAAAGGGCAACATGTCGCCTAAGAAGTTCATGTACTGCTATAACATGACAAAGAGGGAGACTGGGTGGTGGTACTTCTTGGTCAGGAAGCCTGAACTGAACTTGGTGACAAAGTTGCCCTCCTCCCACAAAAAGTGAAAGGAAAAATTATTTTATATGTATGGCAATTGGTGAGAGTTCCAGCCTTGGCAGGCCGTAAATGAGAGTACGGCGCGGGTTTCCAAGTAATGGGGTAGGACAAGTAGGAAGGGTATGTATAGACAAAGCCTTTAGTTTTCAGTAGCATTTTCTGTAGTGTTGGAGTTCTAACCTGGGTTTGTCCTATCTTGGTCAGCGTGTACTGCCTCTATCTTGGACGATGAGCAGCTGGAAAGGATTAATCGTGCTCAGAAACATGGGGTGAGTGAGGCTAGCCTTCTAGGGAACGCTGACAGCCTTGCTACATACAAGTTAGGGCCTGATCCTACTAGGGAAACTCTGACTACCGAACGTGAGAGGAGTGAGTTTGCATGTGTCCTTTTTCTTTGTTGTAGCGCATTTCTTTAACTTTGGCAACTATTACTTTTGTGCAGATCAAAAGACCTTTCCAGACCAGCAGAATTAAGAGATGGGCTTTGATAGGTTTGTTTTGAAGAGATCAAGGAAGACCCTTGAGGACATTGAACAGGGTGGGCCCAAACGACCTAAGTTCTTTCCCGGGACTGGCTCTGGTGTTAAGGCTATAGAGGTTTCGAACCCTTCTCCTCAATGAAGAAGATTCCTCCTCCTCCGCCTTCTGCTGCACCCATGCCTCCTCCGTCGCCAAAGGACCGGTCTTCTGTTCCTCCCTTTGGTTTGGACCCTCTTGCTGAGGCCATCAAGCCAACAACTATCATTGATAGTCCAGAGGCTGCTTGTAAGCATCCCATTTTTGCCCACTCGGCAATCTTCGGCCAGACCGGACTCACATTCAAACCAACACGGACACATTCAAGGCCAAATTGGCTTTCCAGACTCAATCCAATTAATTAACCGCTTCGCGGGCCCACTAGGCTTAATAGTGGCAAAATGACCATGCCCTTGTAGCATTGTTCGGTCCAATTCCAGTTGGCACTTCTTCTTAAAGATGGTAAGTCTGTATTTTAACTTCAATTCTAGTTCCAATTCCAATTCCAATTTAGACCAATCAAACTCAATCCAGCCCATCTTTCGAGAAAGTTGATCCCTCAAATGGTAAGTCCATCCAGTCTAGCACATTTATTGAGAAAAATCCTCAGAACAATAAATCCCTTCAAACTTATTGACCGGGAGGGAACCCAAGTCCTCGAGATGGTAGAGCGGTTCACTTCTGATGCCTGCTAGCCCGCTAATATATAATGTCCGCTATCTGGCACGTCATTCAAGAAAGTTGATCCCTTAGACGATAAGACCATCTAGCAGTTTTCCGAGATCAGGCAATCTTTGGAATGAACGCATACCGTCAGAGTGATGGAAACACTCACAAATATCATAACCGTCAGAGTTACGAAAACACTCATAAACATGTCGACATTGAGAATTGCCAACAAAACCCCTATGTTATGGGACCAAACACGCCTCTTGGCCGTGACATGTTTACCGAAGGACGGGGATACCTTTGGAAACCAACTTGTCACACACCGTCAAAGTGATGGAAACACTCAAAACCCAGGTCAACACTAATGCCTGCTAGCTCACTTCGGTAAAAAATGACCAAATTGCCTTTTGGGCCCTTCCTGGACGCTTCTCGAGAAAGTACCTAAGTCCTCAAAGCGGTAAGTCCACCATTCCAAGATTGTTCTGAAGACAATTCAATATGTTCAAGTGCCTTCCAGTCACTTCCGGATTGATTCCAAGAGCATTAAGTCAAAATGACCATTTTGCCCCTAGGCATCCGATCACCTTCAAGAACCACATCGGCTTTGGGTATCAAACCGGTTACCTCTGGAGGATGCTTCTCATTGTATTCCTAATCTTCCAATGCCTTTTCGAATCATTCCGAGTCTATTTCAGGAAGCCCGGTGCAAAATGACCGTTTTGCCCCTAATAGGCCGGTTGCCTTTTCCAATCATACCAGCTTTGGGTATCAAATCGGAAACCCCTCGGAACACTCTTGATAGTATTTTCAACCTTTAAGCCTCCTCATAGGTCACTCCGGATCCATTCCGGTATTTTTTCGGTTCAAATGATCGTTTTGCCCCTGATGGGTCGGTCAGCCTTTTCAAATATTTTGGCATTGTTTCTTAATTTCGTTACCTCTAGGACACTATTTCAATGGTTTCTATCTATCCCAGGCCTTTCGGATCATTCCCGAACCTTCTGGAGTCACTCTTAGTGAAGTCAAGCCAAAAATTATATGGTAGTCACTAGGACAGACGCCCAAATCTTTTGCCTTGCATCCCAAAGGTCAAAAGATATATTTCTTACCGCTTTAAAACTTTCCTAAGTGGCCAACGCCACTAGGAGTGGTGCTAGGGTTAAAATTACATTGGCATTACTGCAACAGGTACTAGTTCCTATTTTCATTGCCTATAAATATAGACTTTCTGTCCACGTAAAAAGAGTCCTTAAACTCAGTCTAGAAACTCTGCCTCACTGAAAATAGAGCTCAAATTTTCTTAAAACCCTAATTCTTTCAAGCCTTCTCAAACCTTGGCCTTCATACACTCAAACCCTAGCCTCTACACATCCTATATACTCAAACACAAGCCTTCAAGCATCCATTAAAGATAAAGTGCAGCATCTTCAAGGTTCTCAAAGTTCAAGTCAAGTAAAGCAAACAAAGCAAGAAGAAGACAAGATTAGTTTTCTATTTACTTTTAGAAAACTACTAACCCACTTGGGTTTTCTTCTATTTTAATCCCCATCTTCTACCTTTTCTTCATGCATGCTTGAAATAAGGGATTTCCCGATTCATGCCTAGGAAGGACTATTGAAGGTCATCGTCCTGGGGACTTTCTTTAAGTTCGACCTAAGACGGTATGGGTTCGGCCCCCCTTGATTATGTGGTGAATCCTAACCTTATATGTTTACAACCCTATTACATTGTGGTTATTATGTTCATACATTGCATTCAAAGTTGTTTTCAAGTTTGCATCAAAGTTCTCTTTCAAAACTTGCATTCCAAACTTCATTCTTTCAAAATTATTTTCAAAATCACACTTCTAGGATTATTCTAGCCATTCCATGGTTAGGGTTGTTTTAGAAAAGTGTTACATGCAATGTGACCATCAAGGTCCAAATTTTGGGGTCAAACCCTAAATTATTTTTTTTATCAAAGCCACAATCTTAAGATGATTCTAACCATTCCATGGTTAGGATTGTTTTAAGAAAGGTGTTACATTCAATGTGATCATTATGGTCTATATTTCAAATTCTAGTACTTGTCAAAATCACAACCCTAGAATGGTTCTAATCTTCCCATGGTTAGAATCATTTTAGGAAAGTAAGATATTCAAGAGACTTGCAAAAGTCCATATTCAAATCTCTTTCCAAATAGTTTTGTAAATCTACTTCCTAAAAACTCTTTTCAAAGATTTACTTTTCAAAAATTCTTTATCTTAAAGTCCAATTCAAGCCCTAGAATTCATGATTAGGAAACCCTAATTTCGTTATTAAAATTATGATTTTCTATTTGCCTCAAATCAACTTCCCAAAATCTTTTTCTACATAAAATCATAGATTTTCAAAACTAAAGCCTTCTAATTTCGAGTCAAATCAAATGTTGTCCAAATAGGAAACCAAATCAAATCTTTCAATTTTGGAAACTAATCAAATCCTTTATTTTTAGAAATAAAGTCCAATCTTTAGTTTTGGGAAAGACAAATCAATCTTTCCTAATGTCAATATTTCTAAATTCCAAAACTTTCCTTTTTCAATTGAAATCCAATCTTTTCAAGTGTTTTGCATAAACCCTAGGACTTAGGATTGCCTAAATCTCAAGTTGTCTCAATCCTAGGTCAAACCTTTCCAAACCTAACTTTCCAAATCCAACTTTTCAAACCTTTCCAAATTTTGACTTTCTAAATTTCAAATTATCAAATCTTTCCTAATTTTAAACTTTCTTAAATTCAAACTTTCAAACATTTCTTAAATTCAAACTTTCAAACATTTCTTAATTTCAAATCTTTCTAGGTTCAAATCTTTCCAAAATCAACTATTTCGTAATATGAAACTTTTCTAGTTCAAAACTTTTCTAATTTGGAACCTTCCTAATTCAAAAGTTTCCTAAAATTCAACTTTCTAAAATCAAACCATCCTATTTCAATTGCATGCTTCAACCCTAGGTTACTTAAGTCCTAAGATGTCAAAACCCTAGTTCAACTCTAACCCTAAAGTTAGGAGGCTTCAGTTCTTTTCTAAAACTCTTTTCTAAACCGAGATGGTTTTAAAATTTTAATCTAAGTCAAGATGATTTCAACGCTCAACTCAATCTTTCCAAATCAAGTATAAGTTCTACTCTTCAAGTTCAATTTTAAATCAAAGCTCAATTTCAAATCCTCAAGTTCAATTTGAAATCAAAGTCAATTTCAAGTTTGATTTCAAACCAAAAGTTTAATTTTCAATTTTCCAATCAAAGTTCCAAATCAAACCTTTTCAAGTCAAACTTTTTAAGGCCTCAAAGTGTCTTTTCAAATCAAACTTTTCAAAAGATCCGAAAGTGTCTATTTTCAATCAGACCCTGAGTTCGAACTACGACTGACCTGATTCCCAACAAAGAGATACATAGGCAACCCTCATGGGTGCGGTCACAACCTTTTTCAAGTTTTCAATTTCCACAACCTTTTCAAGGTTTAAATCTTTTCTTCAAATCTATTTTCAAATTCAAATTTTTTCTTGCATTTGCATGTCATCCATCATACCAAACTTCTTTCTAAAATTCTTTTCAAAGTGGATAGTATTAGGCAATGGATAACTAGAGATTCTAATTGAGTGAACCTAAGGTGAATAGACATGTAGATACCATAAGGACGGGATAGGGTGCCAGCCTTGTGCATCTTCCCTATATGTAACCAACCTTCGAATTTAAAATCACTATTTTCAAAGACCAAAAAACGGAGTTATTTTTCAAAAAGGAGTTTAAATCTTTCTAAAGGTTACCAAACAACCTATTTTTCAAAAAAACCCTCTCTTGAGGAAGTTTTTCAAAACCTTTTCAAAAACCCTAAGTTTAATCTTCGGATTGCACTTAGTTTTAGGTGATCTAACTCACCTTAACAAAGTTAGATGTCGACTCCAAAATTTTTTTAAAAGCCCTTATTCAAATCAATTTCTAATTCAAACCTAGTCGCACTCGTCTTTCTAGGAGGATGAGTTATAACGAGAAAGTACTGTGTTTTGCTCACTTACGTTTTCTCGTGTGCAAAAAATTGGGGCGCAACATTGCTTGGCAAAGGATGAAAAACGTCATCCTTAATGACGACGTTGAGAAGTTCAAGGAAGTGTTGAACTCTCGGCTGGCGAGGGAGTTATCCCATGACCTGCTAAGGGTGAGTGTCGCATGGTGGCTTAACTATTGTTGTTCTGTCCTTATGTTTATGTTTTGTGTTGACTTCCTCTTTGATCTATTCAGGCGGCTGCCAGGGCGATGGTGATGGTTACCAAGCTTATTACCACGAGTAGGCCATGAAGATTGGGATTGCTTGGAGCAAAAAAGAAGATTGCTGGCTTCTGCTCTAAAGCAGAGGCCATGAAGAAGAGGCTAAAGGAGGTCGTTACTGAGAAAGAAGGAGGCCTTGCCTGTGAAATGTGACACTCTCCTCCAAGATTTTGCTGCCGAATAGGTCTTGAAGGAGAATGCTTTAAAGGAGGAGGTTGCTTTCCAAAAACAATTGGAGGAGATCAGGGAGTAGGCCGTTCAAGATTTCAAGGCAGGGGAAGCCTACAACCTGGAGATGGCTGATGTCTATATGATGGGTTTTGCTGACACTAAGAAGATGGTTGCGAAGCTTCACCTTAATAGGGACTTCTCCACTCTAAAGCCCAGTGAGGATAACACTGCCTTTATGGCAAGGGGGGATGTTGATGGAGATGAGCCTGGTGTGGACGAGGTGGCGAATAATGCCTAGTCGTAGGTTGTCTTGGATATTGGCCTTCTCTGTCTTAGCTCTTAGCCTTATTTTATTATTGACTTTTGGTTTCTCTTGGTTGTAATGAGTTCTTTCCAGATGTAATTTTTACACTATATGATTGAGAGATTGGTCTCTTTCTTTCTTGTTTGCTCTTGTAGTTCTATTTTTCTTTTGTTGAAAGGATTTGTTGTATATTCTTTCTAGGTGCTTAAATGTATGATTCTCTAAATGTGTATGTGCTCTATCCTTCTGGGGTGTTCGAGCCTTGGGCTTGTAAGCCTTTGTCTTATTTGGTCTCGTGAATTAAATGGGAATACTTGGTGGGCGCTTAAGCCTTGAGCTTGTAGGCCTTCGGTCTGTTCAGTCTCATGAACCGAACATGAATACTTATGGTCGTTTAAGCCTTAGGCTTGTAAGCCTTTGATCTGTTCGGTCTCATGAATTAAACATGGACACTTCTTGGGCATTTAAGCCTTGGGCTTGTAAGCCTTTAACCTATTTGATCTCATGAACCGATTAGAGACACTTCTTGGGCGTTTAAGCCTTGGCTTATAAACTTTTGACCTGCTCAGTCTCGTGAACTGAACAGGGACATTTCTTGGGCGTTTAAGCCTTGGGCTTGTAAGCCTCTGGTGGGCATTTAAGCCTTGGGCTCGTAAGCCTTTTCCCTGTTTGATCTCGTGAACCAAATAGGGGCACTTTTTGGGCATTTAAGCCTTGGGCTCATAAGCCTTTGCCCTGTTCGATCTCGTGAACCTAACAGGGACACTTCTTGGGTATTTAAGCCTTGGGCCTATAAGCCTTTGGTGGGCGTTTAAGCCTTGGGCTCGTAAGCTTTTGCCCTATTTGATCTCATGAACTGGACAGAGATAGTTCTTAGGCATTAAAGCCTTGGGCTCGTAAGCCTTTTCCCTGTTCGATCTCGTGATTCGAATAGGGACACTTCTTTTGGTTGGACTACTTTGTAAAAAAATGTACTTTTAGGGAAACAAGATTGCATTGACTTTTGAACTGGTATTATATTCAGGCCCTCTATACATGGTATTTTCGAAGATGCTCCACATGATATGGGTGAGGCAATTCCTTTCCCTCCAAGTTCTTAAGCCCGTATGTTCCTTTCCTGGTGTAACCCATAACCTCGTAGGGTCCTTCCCAATTTGGTCCGAGCTTCCCTTCTTGAGGGTCGCTTGTCAATTGGTTGACCTTTTTTAAGATGAACCTTTGTGTTGTAGTACTAGCGCATCTTTTGTTGATAGGAGACCACCCTGACAACTGCCAATAACCTCTTTTCTTCAAGCAAGTTGAGATCCATTCCAAGAGCCTTGTTGTTTGCCTTGGAGTTGTGATGTTCAACTCTTGGGTTAGGTAGGTTGATTTTAACGAGAATCACAGCCTCTGTGCTGAATGTTGGTGAAAAGGGGGTTTGCCTGGTTGAGATCCTTTGTATAGTTCAGGAGGCTCATAAAATGTAAGGAAGTTTGTCTGCCCATAGGCCCTTAGCTTTCTCAAGCTTGGTCTTGATGATCTTGAGGAGAGATCTATTTTCACTTCTACTTGTCCGTACCTGGGGGTGTTCTGACGAGGAGAAGTGATGGCTGATCTTTAGGTCCGAATAGAGCTTATTGAATTGCTTTCCTTAGAATTATTTCCCATTGTCTATGATAAGGACCCTAGGGATCCCGAAACAACACACCCTGTTCTTCCACAAGAGGTTCTTTATCTTTTGCTAGGTAATGGTGGGTAGAGCTTCTGCCTCCACCCACTTGGTGAAATAGTAGATGGCCACTACTGCGAACTTGTTTTGTCCCCGGTCCACAGGTAATGGTCCCACTATGTTGATCCCCTATTGGGCGAAAGGCCAGGGGCTCTAGATGGGGGTTAGTTCTTGGGTAGGAAGTCTCAACATATTTGCAAACCTTTGGCACTTGTCGCATCTTTTTATGAAATCTTGAGCACTTTGGTTCATATTCAGCCAGTAGTATGTCGCCCGGAGAATTTTTTTTGCCATGGATTGTCCCCCTGAGTGGTTTTCGCACATTCTTTTATAGACTTCCCTTATTATGTAGTTTGCCTCTTCCTCTATGGCATATCTAAGTAGAGGTCACGTGTGCCCCCTTTTGTAGAGAACACCATTCATCAACGTGTACCTACTTGATTGATACTTGATTCGTCTTGCCTCTATCTTTTCTTCTAGAAGAATTCCGTGCTTTAGGTATTCCCTGATAGGTTTGGCCCATGATGCTTTTGCATTCACATGGTTCACTTTTGGAGTTTGAATGCTCGACGAATCTAGGATCTCTAACGGTAAGTCTGAGTCTATTTCCTCGGATGAGGCAATTCTGGCCAGTCGATCAATTTCCTCATTCGATAACTTGGGAATTCTTTCTAGTAGCACTTAGGAAAATTTTTTTACCAGATCTCTAGTTAGCTGATAGTATTCTTTCATGTTCTTTCCTCTTGCTTTGTATTCCCAGTGGACTTGTTCGACTATTAGTTGTGAGTCGCTTAGTACTATGACATGCTCTTCCCCCATTCATCGAGTTATTCGGAGTCCAACGATTAGTGCCTTGTACTCTGCTTCATTGTTGGAGACTCGGAACTTGAAACATAAGGCGTACTCAATCCAAAGTGCCTCGATGAGCTCTTGTTTAGGTTGGGCATCTCGGTGGGTTGTGAATTTCGCGATAAAATCTGCAGCGGGATACTCCTTTACCACCAATTGTGGTCTGTACTAGATGTCAAACTGGCTGAGCTCGACTGACCATTTCACCAGTCGTCCTGAGGTTGTGGGCTTGTGTAATACTACCTTCAAGGGACTGATTAGTTAGGACCACTACGGTATATGCTTGAAAGTATGGCATGAGTCTTCGAGTAGAAATTACTAAATAAAAAGCCAACAACTCCATATTTGGATATCTATCTTTGGCTCCCCTGAGGGCTTTGCTTGTATAATAGACTGGTTTTTAGACTCCTTCCTCTTTTTTGACCAGAGCCGAGCTTATTGTAGTGCTAGAAACAACTAAGTTGAGGTAGAGCTCCTCTCTTGCGATTGTTCTGCTGAGTAGGAGGACTGAGCCCATGTATATTTTGAGTTATTAGAAGGCCCCTTCACATTCCTCCATCCACATGAATGCCGTGCGCAGCACCTTGAAGAACGGGAGACACTTGTCGGTGGATCTTAAGATGCATCTGTTCAGCGCCACTACTCTCCCTGCTAATCTTTCAACGTCCTTCATGGTTTTGGGGGCTTGCATCTCCAGAATGGCCTTAATTCTCTTTAGGTTGGCCTCTATCCCCTTGCTGGACTCCATGAATCCGAGGAACTTTCTTGACACCACCCTGAATGAGCATTTAGTGGGATTCAACTTCGTATTGTACGACCTTAGGGTTTGGAAGGTTTCTTTTAAGTCTTGTAAATTAGGGGTGCACAAAAGAACTGAAAACCCGAGAACCGAACCAACCCGACCTCTTTGAGTCGGTTTGGTTTGGGTCTATCAAAGGTTAGGTTCGATTCGGTTTTGGGTCTAAAAAATGCCAACCCAATCATTTTGGTTAGGTTCCTGGGTTCACGCTTTCTAGACCCTAACCAATCTGAGAACCAAATCGAGACCCGATCTTATATTTATCAAAAACGTTTGTATATATTCTATATATGCCTTTAAATCATGGTTATTTAAACTTAATTATTATCAATTTATGTTTGTATGTTATTTTATTATTTTTTAAAAAAAATTAGGATACAAGATTAATCTTATTTTTAAATTTTTTAATAAAAAAACCATGTTTTGAATAATAAAAGCAGACTTGAACTGAACTAACCCAACATTGACCCGAACCAACCTAAGACATGGAACAAAACTGAACCCACTTGGGGTTGGTTCGATTAGGTTCTAGGTCCAAAATTTTGGAATCGATTAAGATTGAGTCGGTTCTAGGTTTAGCAAGGACCCGACCCATGCACACCCCTATTGTAAATGGTTGGTTGTGAGTTTGCTCTTGACCAGCATGTCATCCACATATACTCCTTGTTTTGTCCAATTTGGGATTTGAACATTCTG
The DNA here is from genome assembly GCA_033060915.1 of Euryodendron excelsum. Taxonomy (NCBI): domain Eukaryota; kingdom Viridiplantae; phylum Streptophyta; class Magnoliopsida; order Ericales; family Pentaphylacaceae; genus Euryodendron; species Euryodendron excelsum. The sequence goes on along the minus strand of CM065377.1, from coordinate 63,955,535 downwards.
TTCACCAACCTTTGATATGGTACTTTGCATTCTTTAGGCCAAACAGCATTACCTTGTAACAATATAGTCCCATGTTAGTGTTGAACGAAGTATGATCTTGGTCTTGCTTGGCCATCCTAATCTGGTTACATCCCGAGAATGAGTCTATGAACGTAAGCATTTCATACTCGGCTGTGGAGTCTACCAGGAGGTTGATCATGGGCAGGGAAAAACTGTTATGTGGGCACGCCTTATCAAGGTCCGTGAAGTCAACGCACATTCTCCACTTTCCGTTGGCCTTCTTCACCATCAACACGTTGGACAACCAGGAGGGGTACTGGGCTTCTCGGTTGAACTTGGTCTTAGCCAGTTTGTCCACCTCTTCAGTTATGGCTTCATTACGTTCTGAGGCAAAACTCCTTCTCTTTTGCTTTATTGGTTTGGCCCTAGCTGTGATGTTCAAGTGATGGGCCGCTATTTGGGGGTCGATGCCTGGCATGTCTTTATGTGTCCAAGTGAAGACGTTTGCATTCTTTCTAAGAAATTCCTTCAGTCCTTCCTTCAATTGGTCAGGAACTGCTGTCCCAATCTTGGCCACTCTGTCATGGCCGGACTCCTAGATAGTGACCCCCTCTAGGTCCTCCACGGGCTCTCCTCTTCTGACATCTTCTTCATCCCTAACCTCCAGCTCTTCCACTATTAGGGTCTTTTTATCTACTTCTTCCTTCAAGGATGCCACATAGCACTCCTGTGCCGCCAGTTGATCTCCTTTTACATTTCCAACTCCTTCCTTCGTAGGGAATTTAACCCTGAGATTGTAGGTGGATGTCATAGCCTTAAATTGGTTCAGGGCCATTCGTTTGATAATTGCGTTGTAGAACGAAGGGTAGTCAACCACCAGGAAGTGACCAACTTAGTCGCCTGCTGCGGAGCTGTCCCTAAGGTTACCGAAAGAGTTATGGAACCAAGGAGTGTGATTCAGTCCTCTATGAACCCGACCAGAGGGGATGTGATAGGTTGTGTCATCTCCTTCTAGATTTTTATTTGTTTGAACACCTTCCAGAACAAAATGTCCGTTGAGCTTCCACTGTCGATGAGGACCCTCCTGGTCTTAAAGTTAGAGATGATGGTGGTAATCACTAAGGGATCATCGTGTGGCTGGCATAGTTTTGCTACCTTCTCTTCGGTGAAGGTGATGGAGGTTAATTCTGCTCGAGGCCTCTTGCTTGGACGTTCGACCACCAACACTTCCCTCGATTGACGTGCCTCTCGAATATGTTTCTTTCTGACTGCCGATGATTCCCCTCCTCTTGTGAAGCCTTTGGCTATTACCCAGATTTTCTCGAGGGGTTGGTGATTCTGTTGAACCCATTCAGGGCTTCTTTGTTTTGCTTACCATAGCAATTGCTCTCGCCTCTACCCGACGACGTACCTCCCAAGTTTCCCTTCTTTGATTAAATTCTCGATCTGTTGCTTGAGGTCAAAAAAATCTTTAATGTAATGATTGTGGCCTCGGTGGAACCTGCAATACTTTTTTTTAGGACCTCTTCTTAGGGGGTGTCCTCAACTTGCCGAGCCACTTTAAAGCTAGGTTGTTGCGGATCTCGTATAGGACATGCTCTAGTGGGGTAGTGAGTGGGGTGAAGTTGTAGTCGAGGTTGGCGGTCCGCCCCTTCCCTTATTCTGTCAGAGATCCTGACCCAGAGTACTTTGGGGTTTTTGCCTCTAGGCTGTCCTTCTCATCTCTTGATGACCTCTTCTTCTTGTCTGAACGTGAGCTGGCTTTCGTATTGCGGTCATATCTGGTGTTAATAGAATCCTTGGCGTTCATGTGCTTTTGGGCTCTAAGCATAAGTCCCACAATGTCCTTTGGTGGCTCATTTGCTAGGGAGTAAAGGAATTTGTGGGTTTTGAGGCCGTTCAAGAAGGTGGTGACTACCACCTTGTTGTCTGCGTCGTCGATGTTGAGGATCTCCTAGTTAAACCTGTTCACGAACTCTCTATGGGATTCTTATGTTCCCTATTTCACGGTCAGCAAGTAGGTAACAGGTCTCCTCTGTCTCAGTCTACTTATGTAGTGTCCCACGAACAGCTTACTAAGTTGGATGAATGTGCCAATTATCCCTGGCTTGATCCTGTTGAACCACACTCTGGCTGACCCTTTGAAGGGAATCAAGAAAGCTTAGTACATGATTTTGTTGGGCACCGCTTGCAAGTGCATTAGGGCCTTGTACGTCTCTAAGTGGTCCAAGGGGTCCTTGGATCCATCGAAGTCTCCAGAGTCATGATTTTGAACTTTGGTGGTAAGGGCTGCTTCGTAACTGCTTGGGTGAACTTCGAGTCAATTCGGTTCACGAACTCTTCGACGGTGTTGGGAATTTTTGTTTTAACCGCCTCCAAAACTCCAGCCATCTGTGCTTGCATGGCTTTGATCTGCTCATCCTAGGCGGGGGGGTTTTTCATCTTCTTTTCAATGACCTTTTTGACTTGAGGGACTTGTCATAATTGGGATTGGGCAGCGTGACTGTGTTCTTCCTATACTAGCCCTGCTCCGTTTTCTTGTTATGCACCGCCTTTTGTTCTGACAAGGCCGTCATCTCCTTGATTAACCCCCCTAATCCTGTCTCATTCTGTTTGTTGATTTCTGGGCTGTTGATTTTCTTCGGAGGCAGTAGGTGGAGCAAAAGGGGTAGTAGGGACCTTTTGAAGTATCTCCTAGTTCTGGGTGATTAGTTGTTGCATGCTGACCTTGCTCCAAAGCTATCATCTTGGTTGTGTTTTGGTCCTCCATGGTTGTTTGCCTTCACGTAGTTGTGCTGGACCTGGTTAAGACCATGAAAACAATAAGAAAGTTATTTCCACAGATGGTGCCAACTGATAATGCAATAAATTTGTGTGGTCTGTTCTAGGCTAAGCACTGACGATCCGGTGGAAGGTGAAGAGTCTTTGGATTATGAACACCGGTATGGTGCTTGCCAATGACACTCCGATGCCAAAGTTAGAAGATAGAATCTAGAGATATGTTAATAGAGTTTGGACTAGATCATTCGTACCTTGGAGAGAGGTGAAGACACCTATATATAGATGTGACAATTGGGAGTGATTCTTGGGTAACGGCTGCATGTTTCATGGGCGCAGTTGTGCCCCCAGTCAAGCAGTGATGACTAATTTGTAGACGAGAATCTTGAGATGTGCTAGTGAGGTGCCTGCTACCATGCTCGGGCTGTTTAATTGGTTGTCCTAATGGTCTGTCCTGTGGGATGCCTGATCGATGTGAGGTTTAATCGGGATATTGTCAAGATTTGTTCTAGTACACAGAACTAGTGTTGCGCCCCGATTTTTGGGTCCAAGGTGCTTTCGGCTCGAAGACAAAAACACGGAACTCTGTCATTAGAACTCATCCTCCTAGAAGGACAAGTGCGACTAGGTTTGAACTTGAAATAGGTTTGATTAAGGGCTTTTTAGAAAAACAAGAGTCACCACCTAACTTGATTAAGGTGAGTTAGGGCATCTAAAACTAAGTGTTAATCCGAAATATTAAACTTAGGGTTTTTGGAAAAGATTTTGAAAACTCCCTCAAGAGAGGGTTTTTAAGAAAATAGGTTGTTTGATAATTTTTGAAAAGATTCAAGCCCTTTGGGAAAATAATCTCCATTTTGGTCTTTCAAAAACCGAAATCTATGGTCCGAGGGTTGGTTACGTGTAGGGAAGATATCCTAAGATCATCACCTTACCCCACCCTTTCGGTACCTACATGTCTAATCACCATTTTGTTCACTCACTAGAATAACCGATTACTCTTGTCCACTTAATATCCATTTTAGAATTTTGAGAAGGGAGTTTAGTCATCACTTTTCGAATGAATGATGTATGATGCAAGTTTTAGAAGAAGTTTGAAAATGTTGAGGTTTTGAAAGAGTTTGAAATAGAAACTTTGAATTGATTGGAATGTTTGAAAAGGGGATTGGAGTTAAAATGGAAGTTATGACCGCACCATTTTAGGTTGCCTACGTATCTCACTTGGCGAGAATCAGGTCAATCGTAGTTCGGGCAAGAGCCCGATAGAAAATAGGTGCATTAGGGCCTTTGGAATGTCTTGAAAACACATTGAGATCTTTGGAGAGATATGAAGACACTTTGAGGTCTTTGGAAAGAGATGACTTGAGAGTTTTGATTTGAAATCGGGTAGTGGAATGTTTTTGAAATAGAACTTTGGAACTTTTGAAAGGGGGGTTTTGAGATGTTTTGAAACGTATTTGGAATAATTCAAGAGAGTTTTGAAAATGTTTTGAAGTGTTGTTTTGAAAACCTTGGAGGTATGGTTTTGAAATGTTGTAGTAAATTGGTCCTTGAAAAGTTTTCGAAAGTAGTTTTTGAAAATGCCTAGGATTTTGAAACTCTAATATGGACAACCTTGGAGGTTATTCTTGATATGTCACGTTCCTTTGGAATCCCTAACCATAGGAGGGGTAGGGACACTTTAGGACTGTGAGTTATTGAAAACATTTTTTGAAGTAATTTAAGGATAGAATGTAGGGGTATTTGGAAGGGTCATGGAGTAGTTTTAAATAAGAAGAACCTTTAAAAGGGGTCCATGAGTAATAGCCTTGAAGTATATTAACCTAGGTTGTATTGGCCTAAGGTTAAGGGTGACCTAAGGTTAACTAACTTGGGTTAGGTTGACCTAGGATTAACTAACTAAGGTTGGGTTAACCTAGGGTTGACTAACCAAAGTTGGGTTGACCTAGGGTTAAGGTGGTCTAAGGTTAACTAACTAAGGTTGGGTTAACCTAAGGTTAAGGTGACCTAGGGTTAACTAACTTAGGTTAGGTTAACCTAGGGTTGGATAACTAGGGTCAAGTTAGCCTAGGGTTGGATAACTAGGGTCAAGTTAACTTAAGGTTTGATAATTAGGGTCAAGTTAACCTAGGGTTGGATTGGAAGAGGGTTTTGAAAGGTGGTTTTATGCATTTTTGAAAAGAGTTTTAGGAAACAAATCATGTTATGCAAAGGACTTTGGTTGACAACCCCTTTGAAGATCACTTCCATGAAAATTTGACTCTAGCCAAGAATAGGGTTTATATGGTTGGTGCTTGAAAACCATTCCTAATAAGGTTTTCTTAGGGATATTATAACCTTTATCTCGACAAAAGTGGGGATTTCAAGAATCAACATAATGATGACAACTTTTGAAAAACCATTTTTGATGCAAAGATGGAGAGAATGAATTTTTGAAAATCATTTTTGAGAAAAAGATTTTGGAAACCATTTTTCAATGACACTATTCCAACAAGTTAGGGTTTCTATGGCCAATGTAAAGGGAGACCACTTAAGAGAGGGTTCCATGGGGCTATTTCAACCACTAATTTTGAGAGAATAAAAACCTTAAAATCAAAGAGTTTGAAAAGCACTTTTATGCAAGAATAATAATTTAGGGCTCCTATGGCCAATATAAAAGGGAGACCACTCAAGAGAGGGTTCCATGGGGCCATTTCAACCACTAAACTTGAGAGAATAGAAACCTTGAAAATTAGAGAGTTTGAAAACAATTTCTATGCAAGTTGAAATGCAATGATGCAAAGGTGTGAGTTAGGAGGTAATATGGGATTTTCTAAGGCATGATTACTTAGGTCTCATCCTAAACTTCAAGGGACCAACTCTTAGAACCCTTTTGAAAGGAATATGGAGCTTGAAAGTGGCATGAAAATAAGAATAATGCAAGCTTTGTAAAACATGGTTATAAACATGAAAATGAAGCCAAGCACACAAGACATTATCATGATAGCAAAATGCAAAAGGGGTCATGAATACATACAAGGCTTTAGGCTACACCATATAATCAAGGGGCTCTCAGGCCATACCATATTAAAGTAGGCTAGTGAGAGATCCCCCTACGCGGTGGCTCCCACCAGCTTTCCTTTAAGCATGAACTAAGAGCCCTCTTGGCTTCAAGCATGTAAGAAATTGGGGGTTGAAGATGGGGATTAAAATAGAGAATAGCCTAAATAGGCTAGGAGGGAGAAGAGAGGAGTGTGGGAAGACAAAAATGTAAAAGAAATACCACATTTGGCCTTCAATACACTTGTAATCTTCTATAGATGCCTTGACTTGAACTTGGATGGCTTCAAGTAGGCTTGAGGGGCTAGAAGGATGAGTTTAATGGTGTATAGGGCTATGTAGGTGAAATGTATGGGTTAGGGAGAGGTGGATTCTAGCCTAAGTGTTGGAGGAATGGGATGTATATAGAAATTCAAGATTCTAGAGCAGTTTTAGCAAAGCTTCGCATCAATTTTCGGTTTTAGAATATGCAAAGGGGGAGGCCTGTATTTATAGGCAAAATTTTAGACACTGGCGCATGTCTCTAAAATTTACACAGGCGCATGTGCTACATATACTGGTAATATTCCATTGGCAGAATGCCATGTGGCACTCATTGTACTAGCTAAAACTTGACGATTGATGGAACTTTGGTCGATTTGATCAAAATCTGGGCGTATGCAGCATACGCTCCGTCATCGGGAGTGTTCATTTAAACTTTGCCTTGATAATTGAGCTAATCGAAAAGGTTTCGGAGGAATCGATTGCATCCACGGTGTTCTCCTAACGTTTCTCGTGAACTTTCGTGTTTTTGAAAAATTTGAACGGCATTCGAAAGTGTGAGATATCGTATTGAGAAATGTGCATAAAATCGCATTTTTACGGAGCGTCTGTGATACGCTCTGTGGGGTTTCAAAAGTAGCTATTTTTGTGCGGTGTGATCGAGGCTTTCGGGAAGCGATCTCTTAGATCGGACCGTACCGATGGAAAGTACTCTGGACATACTTTCGGGGATTCCCTAATTTATGCATTTCTCAAGTCATTTGACGGTGCATTTTAATCAGGGAATTAGAGAAAAAGGTCAATCTCAGTGGAGCGTCTGTGAGACGCTCTAGGGGTCGTTGAAAGTGATAGTGTTTAAGCCATGCGATGAAGAGCTTCAGGAAGCGATCTCTTTGATCGAACCATATCGATGGAAAGATCTATGAACGAACTTTCGAGGATTCCTTGATTTACGCATTTCTCAAGTCATTTGACGGTGCGTTATAACCAAGGAATCGGGAGAAAAGGCAATTTTGGGAACTTTTATCGAGTCGTGGGTGTTTAGCGTTGTAAGGTCCTTCTTAGGTTAAACAGGGGTGTATGACAAGACCCACCGTTCAATATCCTAGGACCAGTGTTGTTTTGGGGCGCGTTTAGGTTGTCAGGGGTAAAATGGTTATTTTGGCCGATTTTGGTTAAAAATGGTCAGGAATGGATCGGAGTGTTATGTTAAGCGTGCAGGGTTGTTCAGGGATAGTTTCAAGAAAGTCTTTTACCGTTCGGTGAGGTTTGTGTAGTGCTGGGGCGTTCAGGGGTAAAACGATCATTTTAACCAGAGTTAGCCAGAATGAGACCGGAATTAAACCAAATGGCGTGCGGAGGACGCCTAAGGGATTAACACCATTTTGGAAAGGTGAACTTACCGTTTTGAGAGATTTTGAACTTTCTCAAAACGTGCCTGGAGGCCCAAGGGGCAGGTTTGGTTATTAGGTCTCTAGAAGGAGAATTTATAATTATCTGAGAATGAAATGTCGTTAGCTAAAATTGGACAGGTATCCACCCACCAAGAATAGTACTAGGAAGTTTTATTTTTAATTTTTCTTTTATTTTCTTTTCAAACAACCGAAGGAGGGGAATATATAAAGAGAAACACTAGTCCTTTTGATAAAGAATCAAGCCTAAAATGATCGTTGGAAGAGAATCAAATCAGTTTAGAAGCAGAACACTACGTTTAATACTACGTACCTGATAATGCAGTGAATTTATACGTCCTTCCCGACCTCTGATGTGAACGGTTGAGGGGATGAATCCTTCTGCTTGGGACACCGGCATGGTGCCTGCCAAAGACACTTTGATGTCAAAGTTAGGCTAGAGATAAATGGGTAGAGTAACAATGCTCAAAGGTTGATGTATCTCGTACCTTTTTGGAGAGAATGACTGCTATTTTTATAGGAGTGGTAGCCGGGAGTGTGGATCGGATTGTAGGCACACTAATGGGAGAGCTAATCGTGCCCTTGAATTGCACACCGGGGATCGCAGGGGAGTGTCATGCCCCCACGTTGGGCTTCATGATCTATGCCCCCAGTTGTGGGCGTAACCGTCCTAATCATGGGATTGTAGGGGTTGACATTTAGGTGGGGATCTCGGGGTGCCTTAAAGGTGGCGCATAGTGTGCTGCTAGAGCTTTGCCCTTCCAGATCTGTTGGCAGACCTGATCTGGAAGGGAGTTCAAGGGTCCAGGTCTGGAGGCGTAGCCCGAGCTCATCTGGTTTGTCCATTGGGGGGTAGATCGGCTATACTTGTCGTATTATCAGTACATATTAGATGATCATACTAATTAAGACCCAATCTCTTCTTCCAAACACATGAGTGTGTCCTATATAACAGTCCTTGAATGAACATCGATCCAAATGAACGACACGTACACAAAATCACTCGTTGGAGCTACTTGCATTTTGTGGCTTATTGAAGTTTAGTTTTTCCAAAACATTCTTTTTACCATCTTAGTACCCCTTAAATAGGGTGTCGACAAGGGAGGAGCCAAGATTTTGATTTGTTTTGGGCTATACCAAAATTTAATAATTACAAAAAAAAATTATAGAACACATATGCAAAAGTTATATGGATCAAATAATTTTACAACTAATATGTAGCAAAGGTGTACATAAACAAGTAAATATTCAAAAATATTCAAAAAAAAGTATCTATTAAAGTTATGCCTGAAGGTTAAATTATTTTATTGGATTAAAAAAAATATACAAGGAAAACACAACATTTTTAATGATTAGACAACAACATAAAATGTGCTAAAAATAATTATAATGATGAGTTAACAGGATCAAATATGTTAACAATAGTTAGACATTAGCTCTACCACTCTCTCAGGGCACTTTTTTAATGGTTAATTAATTAATGTAATTTTTTGTAGGATTTAAGATTTAATATTAAAGTGGGCTGTGTTAAGTAATTGGCTTACAATAAAAGATGTTGGGCTCAACAATATTAAGGTGGGCTAAACTTAGATGCTTTAAAAATTTGGACATTAAAAATGGGAGTTAAGCTACCCCGGAGAGCCCTCAACATCCCTCCGCCTTGGACGTTGGTCATTCACCCAAGTTACATTCATACTTCGTTCTAGAGTCAGAGCCAATATAAAAATAAATAAAAAATATAATAAAATAAATTGATAACAACAGAGACGATAATGAGACCCAAGCTCTGCCGATCTCATTCCAAAAGCAAATAGCCATGGTGTAACCAGTGACCAAACCTCCCTTAGACACTCGAGGTCATGGCCCCTATTATTTTGACGGAATTCTGTTTAGATTCCATAAATTTTGAGTATCCAAAATTTATATATACCAAAAAAAAAAAAAACCCTACCTTTGACCCTCTAGAAATTAAGTATTTTTACCTTAGCTCTGTTTTAGCTTATGATCAAGTCACTAGTAGGATGAGTTTGGGGTCATTTAATGTCATTTCTTTCAGTGGCGGTTGCAATAACAAACGCATCTTGATTAGTCCAACGAGCAGGTAGAAGAACCTGAAGTAGCTGTTCAATATCTCAGCTTCCCTCCCTGATATGATATATATATGTATGCCCCACCCAACCTATCCAAAGTTAAATTAAAAACCTAATATATATTTGAATTGCTTCAAATGCAACTACAAATGGTTAGAAGGCAGAGAAAAAAGGGGGAAAATAAAATTTGAACACTTGCATGCCCTAACATCAAAGGCAAAGAAGGGCAATACCATTCGGGAAATAAAAATTATGTTTTTTATATACACTGTAATATATACACTCAATATTGTTTCTCTGTGTCTTCCTTCCAACCTCTCCTTTGTAAAGAAAATGAACCAGAATTCACAATGGAAAGACTTTTATTCATGAATTTGGAAGGGCAATAAGCATACTACCAAAGAGAAAGGGGAGTAGGCGTTTCTGGTCTTAATCTTAAAAGAATTTCATTTCCATTTCAATTTCTTCTGTACATTTTTATACAGTTCCAAAATCCCAGAGACTTCTCACCTTCTGGGACAAAAAGAAGAAAAAGGCTACAAAAGAATTCCAATGCAGGTTGACCCCGAGTTAAACATCATTTACAATTGGAACAGGCTTGAGTAGCTCGGATGGCAATGCTAATATATACCTTTCTATAGCATATATATCACCTCTGTAGCTATGAATAAAAAATGGGATTAGGACAAGGGGAAAATATTGCAACGCCAGAATACCGAAACAGGTAGTCCTGGCGAAAACAATTTATCCTCCAGTGAGCATGCCAAATGGCTGAAGAGGTTAATTGTACTGGTAAGCACTATCATCTCCTGATTCTCCACCAAAGACCGGTTATAAATCATGGCTGCCTATAAGTCAGTCTGTAACTTCAACAGTCTTCTATGAAAACTTTGAAAATGAAATCTCAAAAACGCCTCAAATATTGCTTCGGGTCAACATCCGAGATTGAAGTTGGGTCATATTGGAATGACTTGTATGCATGCTCAAGCTTCTTGCTAATGTCATAGTCACTACAGGGAAGGCAGGCTATAACGAAGGTTCATTTAGTGGCGTTTTGAAAAATGCCGCTGAAACTATGCATTAAACAACAGGTTTTCAAGTTACGACGCCCTTTTATATGCCGGTCGGTGGGAGCGAATAGATAGCTGTTTAAAATGCGACGTCGTTCATAGTTACTATAAAATGAAACCTTTCCACGCATTTCACGCCTCACTTCCTTCTCCAGACCTCTCACTCTCACATCGATCAGTCCCTTACTCCGAGAGTTCGAAGACGGTGACTTCTCTTATCAGTTTCTCACTCTTGCTCCCTTTTAAATGGTGAAGAATTTGACGCATCAGAAGAGGTCTATGACGACGACATATGTCCGATGTCCATCAACAACCTAGACTGGTGGTCTTTCACTCCCTCTGTTTGCCGAAGTCCACATATATAGGTATATGAAGTTATTTATCCCCATTTCATTTGCATTTTGAACTGGCTATGCTCAAATTTCAGGTTAAAAACCCTAGATCTATCAACTGGTCCTCTGTAACAATATTGGGACTTACTTTCCTTTCCACGGAGTATATGTTCTGAATTTTCGCTTCTTTAATTGCATAGGAAGTCATGATTTTGTTAATTGTAGGTGATCGAAGATGAGATAAATAAAAAGAATTAAGACTTAAGATGTGTTTGCCGTAGGTGTCTCCACCTGTTTGATGAATTTCCTGATTGAATTTGGCATTTTGTTTGATTGAGCTTTTAACCTCAGAATAAGTTCTAAACTTCTTGTTGTGGTCCTCAAGCTAAAGGAGAAATTTTTTTTTATATTATTAATGGGTCAGAAATCTGTCCTCTTGGTGAAAGAAGCTAGTGTTTTCACTGTGTTAGTCGTCTTGTTTAGTCAAAATTTATCTAATTTTGATTAGAGTGGTTTGAATGAAGACCGTACATTGCAAAGGTTGCATGACCTAGCCTTTTTTCCACATGGCCTATTACTATACTTTGAATGAGCTATGAAAATAGGACTCGCCATCAAGATCAATATATTAGGCCGTGCCCATCCATAACATTCAAGGGAGACAAACTCAGCTTGAATTGTTAACAGTGGTTTTGTCCTTGGTTTTCTTCTTGTGTTTGTCTTTTGTCGTTGTTTTGTTCTATGTAGCTCAGACATCCAAAAGAGAAAATGACAGTCCTGTCAGAAGCTTCAAGGGCTGTTTTTAAGGAAACCAGCTCTTTACGAATAAAGAACATGGTGGTCAGATAAACAGTAAAGATAACACAAAATCCCTCGCATACTAATTATATTTGGTCTGTTTCACTATGCATGATGCATTGAAATTTTATTGAAGGGTGTTTTGGATAAAGCAGGGGAGTGCTTGAAAAAAGCAGGTGTTGGAAGTTTGAGGCTGTTCTCACAAGAAGATTGTGTTGGTGTCAGCAGCCACAGCCTTTTGGAATCTCACTGGCACTATGGCACATATATTTGCAGGTAACCTTTACAAGTTAGAATTGTTAGTGCATTGATATAATCAATAAGTTATATTGAATTCTCCTACATTGTGGTAAGGATCCTAGTCTTTTCTCACCGTATGTTGCGATGAGTTGGCCAGTATTAGCTGAATTTTGGTGTAAATTTGTCAAAGTCTTGACTGTGTTATGATAATCCATTTTGGTACTTGGTAAAACTTTTATGGACTCTCTATGGTGTAATTAGTTTGTGTCTCACATATATTTCCCGAAATTGACTTTGAATATTCCATCAAATGTTCTCGATTAAATTTTGTGCAGCAACACTGGTAGTGAGCTGCAGACAGAGCCATTGAAGAGTCCAGAATAGTTTGTTCTTCTTATGGAATCTGAAAGGTGAGCAACTTGGTTAAGTGATGGATATAAAGTTTCAGAAAATTTAGGTAATTTCAGGTCAACAAGCCCTAGTTCTAGTCATAAGTGATAGATATAAAGTTTCAGAAAATTTTATTTATCAAAAAAATAAATAATAAAGTTTCAGAAAATTTCAATTTTTTGAGAAATTTTATCTGTGTAATTTAGTGATATATTTAGTGATAAGTAGTAGTTCAATTTCACTCTCATTGCCTCTACATTTGCAGAGAATGCCCCTGAATCTGAAAACTCACAATCAAAGAGTTCGTTTTCACTCTAGATCACTCCAACTTCTGTGAGACCATTGGCAAGCACAACTTCAGCAACATCGAATTCTACGTCAAGGGTAATTTAATTTTAGAATGATTAATTCTCTTCTTGTTGTTGTTCAGTTCTTACAGAGAAGTAAAATTTATTGCTCGACCTTATGCATGAGTTGTTCAAATCATTCTAGACAGATATATTATAGTCACTGTTGCTTGTTCTATTATGATGTGATATAATCATCATGTCATTATTGCGGTTGTCATTATTCTGGTTGTTTCTGCAGTAGTATTTATATGATTGACTAGATTCAAAAGAAATTGGTATGAGATGCGTAAGGGCTTTATATTTTCATTTTAATCTTTCCTTAAAGTGTCTATCCTTTGTGGAAAATTGGACCTTTTTCTTTCACATTTGAGACTCTGAAATGTGGAAAGAAGAAATCATCGAATTAATTGCAACAAGACAAGACTATTCATGAAAACTCATTTCATTAAGATATAGGATAACCTTTGGGAGTTCATTATAGATATATTGTGAATGCTGGTAATTATAAGAAAATGATGTATTGCTAATGCTGGTGAGATATACATTTACATAGTCACTGCTGCACCACACTGTAATTTGTAGCTTCTGAATTTTGTACTTTAATTGTAGGGCCATTATATTCCATACACCATTTTGTAGTTCAAGTGGTGCTCACTGAAGGCTGGCAATGGTCAGCACCAGCAACAATGCTCTGTAAAACCAGCCAGTACAGAAATGAAGAGAAGTGATTCAGTTGTTCCATTGGCAGAGACCATAAATGCTGCTGTTATGCATATTGTCACTCTTAGATTTTGAGTTCTTTTTCTTTATTCTTAAACCGGAAATCATTCAGTTGCTTATTTGTCTATAATTCATAACATGGTCGCTGATTTGACATTTTTCATTGCAAAACTTGCCAAAGAGTTGGAAAATGCTTCCTGACTGGAAATTATGGACAGAGCCAATGAAGAATTCAGGAATGCCATTGCCACTGCTTTCGGTATTCATTTTCTTCTTCGGTTTTCAGTAGAAACTGTTCTGGTCATCAAGGTTTGATCAAATTTTTATTTCCCGTGCCTTTTTGTCGGTTGAGCAGGTTTGTGCTTGATATATCTTCACTCACAGGAGGGACACCATGATAGATAAGGACTAAACAATTGAAATCATTGTAATCTGTTTACTACTTATAAATATGTGAATTGCACTTTCAATTTCAACTTTATTTACCCCCACACCTTCCCCCCTTGTAAGGTTTCCCAGTTCATCCATTAGGCTTATGAGAAATGGGAATTCCTGGAGTTGTATGAAATCGATCTTCGAATGTGTGATTCACTGATGCGCTATAGTTCAAGAATGTGTATAAGAGAGTAATAAAAAATACCTTTCGAATGGCATGTGCAAGTTCAACATAAGTTGAGGGCTGGAATTTAATTTAGATGAATTTTTCTTGCTTGTAATTCTCTTGGTAATAACTGACATTGAACATCAAGAATAGGGAAGTGAAACCTAAAGCAAAAGGGCAAAAAATTCTGCCAAAAAGCCATTAACGAAATAAGGCGTCGTTTTAAAAACCGTCAGTAAAGACCTATTCAACAACGTTTCTAAACGTCAGTATATAATTGCGTCAGCATTAAACCTAGTCAACGCCGGAAGCTGTCCTCGGCAACTTTAAGTGACGTTATAGAAAACGCCGTCTATAATTGTCACATGGCGTTTTCTCAACGTTGCGAACTTAAGACGGTGGCCGCATCAGCGACCTTTTCAGAAAAAGCCGCTATAAGTTTTAACTGCTTTTAACGACGTTTTTTAAAGGCCACCAATTAACCAACATTCCTGGAGTGTTGTTAATCAAAACAAGCATGCTACTTATTAATTGTAAGAAGGGTTAATTTCACTTTGTACCCCTGCACTTTAAAATGTAACAGTTAACCCCTTAGAATTTTGGTCAAGTGTCACTTTGGTCTATCCGTTAGCTATCGTTATATTACTTAACGAAAAATGGTTATATAGACTTTATATGTAAAAATTTTAAGGATAATATAGAAATTTCGCACATTGTGTTTAAGAATGAAAAAAATAATTAAGAAATAAGATTGTATATATTATTTTTAGGATTAATTATTAACACACCATTTAAATTATAAATCAGTATATAATTAATCAGTGTGAATTAGTATAATTCTAAAAAAAAAGTATAATTAGTAAGATAAAAATTAAATTTTTAAAAAATAACTAATTTTACTAAAAAAATAACCAACACACCCATTTAAGTTTTTTTTTAAAATCTAATTTTTGTCTTACTAATTATATTTTATTTTTAGGATTATATTGATTTACAATTATTAATTATATATTAATTCATAATTCAAAGAGTGTGTTAATAATTAATTATATACTGATAACAATGAGTATGTAATTAATCAGTGTGAATCAGTATAATCCTAAAAACAAAGTATAATTAGTAAGATAAAAATTAAATTTTTAAAAAAATAACTTAAATGGGTGTAGTTAGTTATTTTTTTTTTTAGTGAAATTAGTTATTTTTTAAAAATTTAATTTTTGTCTTATTAATTATACATTATTTTTATGATTATACTGATTTATACTGATCAATTATATACTAATTTATAATTCAGAGGGTGTGTTAATAATTAATTCTAAAGATAATATATACAATCTTATTTCTCAATTATTTTTCTCATTCTCAAACAAAATGTGCGAAATTCCTATATTGCCCTTAAAATTTTTACATATGAGGCTCACATGACCATTTTTCATTAAGTAATATAACGGTAGCTAATGGAAGGACTAAAGTGGCACTTGACCAAAATTTTAAGGGGTTAACTGTTACATTTTAAAGTGGAGGGATTAAAGTGGAACTGAGGATAAAGTACAAGGGTGCAAAGTGAAATTAATCTATGTAAGAATTTGCATTTATTGAAAATCCCAAATGTTAAGTACAAGTCATTCTTAAAGTTGCTTACGCAATTGAAGCGCAAGTATAAATTTACATTCTCTCTACAAAAGATGAAAAGCAACAAGGAACACATAAGTCACGCCACCTGGGAAGGAGAACAAACAGGTCCAGATGATCCGACTTCTGGAAGATCACACAGTACAAGACCTTTCTTCCTGTTCTAGAACAAATTGTGAAGTGACACTCTCCATTTCGTTAACAATCAGTTCCTTGCCTTCATCTACATGGTCCTTTGACTGATCCAAAATCAAGAATATGGCCTGGAGAATTAGACGAAAAATCTCTATTACATCAGATTTCTCCTTACTGGTGTGTGTGTAGCCTCTTTTGACCATGTCTTCCAGCAAAACGATGGCTGGCATTTCCCACCTCCTCTCAGCTGGAAAGACAGATTGGTGAATCTGCTTGTCAATAATTCACAATAATAATAAGTATGCATGCATAGTTGGATTGCTGAACAGAAAGTTTAGCATATTTCACAACTTCAAATATTATTTTAAATTCACATTAAATGTTCAGAAGTTTTAGTTTACAGGTCAGGGTCAAAAAGAAGTGGATCCATGTCTGCTCTTGAAAGGCGAGGGGCTCCTCTATCACTATCAGGGTCTCCATTTCCTGTAAGACAAGATTAAATGGTACTTGATCTGTGAGCAATTATTCAGCTTGAAATAATGAAAAGCGCAATCTGATATGGAAAAAATAAAGTTAAACCTCTAGGAGCCCAGACTCCAGAACTATGACCCTCAGTGACGAGCATTGGCGGACCGGGGGGGAGATACCAGAGGATTTCAGTCAAAATTAGCTTAAAACAATGAGCCAAATTATCAAAACAGAGGGGCTGCCAGTTTCAAAGACAGACTCTATTTTTCAGCTGTACAAGCCTTGTTTTCAGCTGACTTTTTCTTAAAATCTGAATCTACTGGAAGTGAATCAGCATGCAAATCTTACATGGATGGAAATGTCTATGAATCTATTTTCTAAAAAAAAATACAAAACATGATTTGCTGTCTTGTGGAGAGAGATATGACTATTTTACTGAAGGGTGTCTGAGCTGTCTACACACATCCGAAAATTCAGCAATCTTCTAGACTTTCTGCAGCCCACCTCTTTTGATTTTCCTTATTGTTAGGTGTGTTTTGTCAATAGTCTTAAAAGTGTTTTACATATTTTCTTTGTCTTCTCCTTGAATGATGATAGTTAAAAGTTGATTGTCTTTCTTTGTCATCAATTAAGTGTGCATGTATGTCAAAGTACATGTGTGTTTGTCAAATAAGTTATTTATTTAATAGGCTATTGCAAGAGGTAATGAAGTAGAGAATTTTCAGATTATATTTTGAAAGTTAGCCTTTGGCTTTCTAAGAAGAAGGAGTTCTTCTTGTTTGCTCTTATCCCTTGGTGGATTTCCGTAGGGTGGCGAACTTAAATCATTTATTGAGTGTTCACTTGTGCTACTTTCTCTTTTCTCCATTTTTCGGCGTCAGGGAGGGCCCCCAAAGTTTGAAAAATTACTTGTATACCCTATTAATTTTTGAATATTTAGAATACAATGTAATGTATCAACCCCTCCAAAGTTTTTAAATTTTATTCCACCCTTCTAGATTTTTGGATATTTAGGATCAATATAGAGTATTGGCTCCCGAAATCTTTTAGATTTCACTTCACCCGTGTAGATTTTTAAATATTTAAAATACTATATAGTGTATAAATCCTCCAAAAATCAGCAAAATTTCTTTACCCTCCTTTTACAAAAAAAAAAAAAAAAAAAAATTCTTGGCTTCATCTCAATTGAAATCCTGGGTCCACCACTAATCATAAGATTGTCTCCTACAAATTTATAGATGGCAATGGACTGAGAAAAAGTGGAGATCCGATCACATTCGCTCCGTTTGGGGTAGGGATGGAATGTACAAAATGGGGATGAAGGCGGGGACATAGGTCAAAATGAAAATTCATAATTTTTTTTTTTATGTATGGTGTGTTAGTGATACTATCACTAGACTTTGTGTTGATTGGTGTCCAATTTATATTCAATAGTTTTTTAATGTTTTTTGTTGGATGAGTTTTTAATTTGTTATATTCAATAGTTTTTTTTAATATTGTTTGTTGGATGAACTTTCTTTCTTTTAACAGTACAATAACACTATTTCAATTTATATGCACCTCAAAATATTTGGACGTTAATTCCATTTTACTGTCAAGAAACTATTAATATTCCTGATACTTTAGTTTTTTTTTTTCTTTCTTTTCTTGCGCTTTGTGTTGTTTGTTTTATTTGTACCAAAAAAACAAAAAAGTAAACTTTGGATTTGGTCTTGGGCTTGAGTTTGAGTTTGGATTTGGGTGGGGGTGGAGGTGAAGGCAGGGGTGGAGGTGGACGTGAGAATGGAGACAGGCTTGTATCCATGGAGGCGAAGATGGAGGTTCAAATTAATTCTCATATGAGAATAGAAGCGGAGATAGATGTGAATATTTTAGATAGAGGCTGGGATGGAGATCCCAACCTCCACCCTACCTCGATCCATTGTTATTCCTACTTACAATTACTAATATAAGGTTGTTCAAGTCACTTGCATCCCCAATAACAGACCCAGACCAGACAAGTTCTATTATAGCTAGGAGAGGCCACAGAGAGTGGGAGGCTCATGAAGTTGGGCAGAGGTGTAGGGTACATATTTTACTAAACTCATATGCTATAAAATTTACACACACATATATAATATATATATATACACGTTGCCACTGTAATCAAACTTACTTAACAAGTTGGAGCATTAATTTTACTTGTAATCAAGTAATAAAATTTCAAAAACGTGTTAAACTGAGATTTCACATTCCCACAAACAGTATTGAATTGCTTCAAATGCAACTGTAGATGGTTAGAAGGCTGAGAAAAAGGAGGAAAATAAAATTTGAACTCTTGCATGCCCTAACATCAAAGGCAAAGAAGGGCAATAAAATACCACTTGGGTGTTCTTTGATTTCTTCTGCGGGAAATAAAATTATACTTTTTATATACACTGTAATATTACACTCAATAGTGTTTCTCTGTATCTCCCTCCCTTCCCACCTAAGTATTGTTGTCCACCCCAGCCACACGTGGCCTTGTCAATTCCAACCTCTCCTTTGCACAGAAAATGAACCAGAAATGATCCTTACCAACTCAACAGGGGTTGGTTTCCTTACCAACTCACCAAGGGTTGGTTGAGTTAGTAAATATCGGACACTTCGTTTGAGAAAACTTAGGTTTAATTTTTGCTACCAGCAGTTCTCTTTGGCAGGCTATTTGTAAGTCTTCGTAGAGGCCTGTGACTTACCTTGACCTTGGATTGGAGTAGCCTCCTCTCACCCTAAACTTTTTTGTACAAAAAACAAAAAATTGAACCAAAATTCACATGGGAAAGAATTCATGAATTTAGAAGGTACTAACATACAAACAACGTGAAAGGGAGTGGGGATTTCCGGTCTTAACCTTAAAGAATATCATTCCCATTTTAATTTCCTTCTGTACATTTTTATACAGTTCCGAATTCCGGAGATTTCTCACCTTCTGGGACAAAAAAAAAAAAAGGGTACAAAAAGAATTCAAATGCAGGTTCACCCCTAGTTAAACATCGTCTACAATTGCAATGCTAATCTATACCTTTCTATAGCATATCACCTCTGTACGTAGCTATGAATGAAAATGGGATGAGGACTAGGGGAAAATATTGCATTGTCAGATTACCGAAGCAAGTAGTCCTGGCGGATGCAATTTATCCTCCATTGAGCATGCCAAATGGCTGAAGAGGTTAATTTGTACTGGTAAGCACTATCATCTCCCGATTCTCCACCAAAGACCGGCTATACATGGCTGCCTATAAGTCAGACTGTAACTTCAACAGTCTTCTATGAAAACTTTGAAAATGAAATCTCGGAAACGCCTCGAATATTGCTTCGGGTCAACAGCAGAGATTGAAGTTGGGTCATATTGGAATGACTTGTATGCATGCTCAAGCTTCTTGCTAATGTCATAGTCTTGTAACATATCTATTATACCAAAGAAGAGGATGACATCATAGAACTCTGCTGCTGGTTCTCCAATTAACTGATGCTCACAATCGCTTCTTCTGACTGTTTGTTCAACCTGTGCTGGCATGTTTATGCCTAATTGGATGGATGCCCACCTGCAAAACTCAATTTATAAACAATTGGCAAGGCAAATTGTTGTGTTTCTGGCATTGATCACTGTAATGAAGAATTCTTTCAGATTGGTGCTGCCATAAGCACTCGGGGAACTCATTGAGAAGAAATTATCAACTTCTACAACCATTTTTTTTTTTTTTTTTGTGGGAGAAACTGAATATAGCACCATTCTGTTAGAATAAATGGGTGTAAACCCATTATTTTGTTGATCTTTGAGCCAATATAAATGTGGGACCCATGCATCCTTTGTGTCGGGTCATTGGTGCGTTGGATTCACCTCCGAGAGGAGATGAATCTAGACTATTTACTTGCTCAAATTCGTGTAGGATTGAATGAGTTATTGGCTTCCAAAGTCACCCCCTTGAATATGGGTTATGTAGTTGAAAGTGGGTTATCCCACATTGATTTCTTATGGGAAATAAGTTGTCCATATATAACCCAAGTTTGGAGTAAGGTTTGGGCCCCAAGGGGCACCCCACTTTTGTGAAAGGGGGAGGACCTATGGAACCCATGGGTTAACCCAATACTCCACGCGCGCGCGCCGCCGCCGCCCGCCCGTCCGATTCGGGACGGGGGCGTGGGTTCGGTTCAAGTCTTTTCTTTTTGGGCTAGGGTCGGAATTAAATTATTTTATTAATTAATTAATTAATTTCTGACCGTTGACCGAACAGGTGTGTCCCTCCGGTAAGGGACTGTTTGGCTGCTGGTACCTGTTCGAACCAGTGTTTCGAACAGGCACCTGGGCTCTATAAATAGAGCAGCATTCTAGCATTCATAACATTAGAAAAATTCCGATTGTTGCATACAACGAATTCCTTCTTCCTCCCGTATTTCCTGAGAGAGTTCAGATCATCTGGTGAAGCCGCCGAGCAGTTTTTATTGAAGTGCTGCCTAAAGACTGCTGAGATCGTTTTATCCTGGGAGTCAGACGCCCATCATCCCGTGAGCACCAACTGTGGGGGGTGAATCTGTCTTTAAGGAGAGAGTGTGAAACACTCGACTCGATCTATCTTTCGATTTTTACATTTTCTATTTTTGTGAACGACAACCGGGTAAGTCGTTACGATTTAGTTTGTTCTTATTCAGATTCTAATTGTCTTCTAGTTAAAATTGCTTCTAGTTGATAATTAGATAATTCGTGTTATCTTATCGGTTGTGATCACTAATTATACACGTAGTGATTAAATAGGAACTATTTATCCAACACATTCTTCTCTTGGTAACACTCCTGGACCTTTCGGACAACAATTTATCAGGAGAGATCCCCAAGGAACTTACAAATCTAGCGACATTGCGATTTTTGAATTTGTCAAGAAATCATTTGACAGCAAAGATTCTTTCTGGAGTGGGTTCAATGATCTCACTGGAGTCTATTTATTTCTCTGCAAACCAACTTTCTGGAGAAATCCCTCCAAGCCTGTCAAGTTCGACGTCTTTAAATCACTTGAATTTGTCCCATAATAATTTGACAGGAAAAATTCCATCAAGCACTCAACTCCAGAGCTTTGATACCTCCATCTTTATTGGCACCAAGCTTTGTGGTCCTCCTCTAATCGAGAAGTGTCCTGTAAATGATGTGATACCTAATGCTGGAAACGGAGGAGGCGGCAAAGATGGTGATGGACTTCAAGTGGAATGGTTCTAAGTTAGTATGGGACTTGGATTTGTGGTAGGCTTTTGGGGTGTATTCAGTCCTGTACTTTTCAACAGGTCCTGGAGATTTTCATATTACCAGTTCCTTGACAGCATGTGGTTCAAGTTTTGTAATGTCATAACTCATAAGTAAATGCTGATAGATCATGATCTTGTTTGTAAGGTTCTAAATGCTAATAAAAGTTTCAGTCTTTTTATGATATGAAGTTTATTAGATTAAGTGCAATCCTCTTGTCATTACTAAATCTTATATCATTGGCATATTAACCAATGGTGGCAACATGAATGAACTTATTATGACTAATGATATATGCAATGATTTACTTCTTATATATATATATATATATATATATGTCATTTTCATCAATTGTGTAAGCCAATTTGTTATGATCCATCTTATTTTGTTTGTTTGCTTCATGTACACCACAATTAGGTTTGGCCACTGTGTCCATGTATTGTCCTATATTATCAAAGTGGTGCCCGGATTCAAACATGGAATTTTCATGGTCTATCACCTGAACAAACTCATTTGAATATGTTAATGCTAGTTCTAAATGTTTACGTATTGAAACATTTGTAAAGCATTAGTAAGCAATAATCACAATGATCATAAAATAAAAGATTGCTAGAAAAAGAAAAAAAAAACAATGGTCATCAACAAAAACAAAAGATCCTAAAAAATCAAAATTGAAATGGAATAACATAAACTTCTGCATGTGCGCAGGTATTGTTTGTTTTTATTTTTTATTTTTTTATTTACTTTTGGGGAGGGGGCATGTGCCCTCTCTTGTCCCCTCTCTGTCCATGCTTGAACGTGGAGTCTATCATGTTCAAATGGTAATTTTCCAGTTGGCTAATTTTTTAATTTATTATTTTGATCCATTCTTGCACTCAACCTCTTAACTCATCGATTAGTAGGCCGACTATCGAGGCCCAGAGTTAGTGATATAAGTGGTGTCGATTAGTTTCCATATCAATCTGAGTAGTCTTGTACATTTGTTGCTTTGACCTGATTAATAAGTCTAGTGCATGTAACAAGGAAGCTCTGGTCGCGCGAGCTTATCAAGTCATTAATAGGATGAGTTTTGTTTGTCGTTCAATACTGTGTCATTAACACCGCACCAAGCATGCTTCAGGTTATATATATAGACCCAGAATTAGGACCACGAAAGTCAGTTGTGAATGACTGAGTCATGATTCAGCACTCAGCTGTATTTTATTATTTTTCTCAGATGCTTATTAACGCCACTATTAATATTTGGGGTTAATTATACGCACAATTTTTGAACTATGAACCAATATCATTATATTTTTCTAAACTCTAAAACGTAATAAGTTAACTCTTATACTATCAATTTGTATCAATCAACATCTATAGTTAGCAATTCATCAGGAAAATAAATAAAAAATAATTATTTGACTTGTACATGTTTACACAAGTAAATTGATATTCTCTTATTATAATAATTATCTAATAACTTAAATATCTTTTTAATTGTCATATAAATATAAGGACAAAATATGGGGTATTTCAATAATTTTAAAAATTATTACAAAAAAATAATGTAATTTAGGTATGAAAAACTTTTGTGAACATGTACAAGTTATATGATAATTTTTCATCTACTCCCTAACTAATTGCTAACATATTGCTAATATAAAGGGTTGATTGATACAAATTGGTAGTTTAAGAGGTCAATTTGTTATGTTTTAAAATTTAAAGAGACATAATGATACTGATTCATAGTTCATGATGTGTGTTTATAATTAACTCTAATATTTATGGTGTATGAGTTGGCATGTTATGAATGCACTATATATAATTATATACCACTCTTGGAGGATGCACCCTGGACTAGATTATTCCAACTTCCCTCCCTAAAATGATATCATATGTCCACAAAACCGATTAAGCCTAAAGTAAATTGGAAACCTCAATATAAATAAGGTTAATTATAAACATAATCCTTCAACTATAATTCAGTATCACTAAGCCTCTCAAAGTTCAAAGCATAATAAATTAACTCTCCTGAACTATCAATTTGTATCAATTAACCCCTTCTGTTAGTAATATATTAGTAATCTGTTAAGAGAGTAGATGAAACTTATCATCTAACTTGCACATATTCACAAAAGTTTATTATATACTTATATTAGTTTCTATTTTTGTAATAATTATCTAATGGCTGAGATACATTTTGATTTGCCTTTATATCTATATATCATTTCAAAGAACATTTCAATCATTATATATTATTATAACAAGAGAAGATCAATTTAAGTATAAAATCATAGTTTGTGAACTTGTACAACTCACATAACGAATTTATATTCATTTCCATAACTGATTGCTAATAGAAGGTTTTTATTGATGCAAATTGATAATTCAGAGGGTTAATGTGTTACATTTTAGAGTTTAGAGAAATTTAATAATACTGAGTTCGTAGTTGCGGGAATGTGTTTTTAATTAACCCATATAAATATAATATTAGGAAACATATATAGGTGATCTATATATATATATATATATATCTTTTCCTTGGACATGTTAGGATCATAGTTATTCGGAAACTCATTTTGGAGGGGGAGACGGATTTTCGATACCGATACGAAACTCATTTTGAAAATTTAGAGAAACGTTTCAGAAACGCGGAGAAAACATTTTGGAAACTCTTGAAAAACGTTTTGAAAATTTTTGAAAAACGTTTGGGAAATTCTTGAAATACTTAACAAAAACTTTTCAAAAATTTAAAGGAAACTCTTAAAAAACGCTTCGAAAACTTAAAATATTAATTTTTATATATTTTTTTCTCTTGAGTTCTAACTAAATATCTATGAAATTATTCGTATAG
Source organism: Euryodendron excelsum (assembly GCA_033060915.1). Lineage (NCBI taxonomy): Eukaryota > Viridiplantae > Streptophyta > Magnoliopsida > Ericales > Pentaphylacaceae > Euryodendron > Euryodendron excelsum. The sequence continues at coordinate 63,931,132 of CM065377.1, read as the reverse complement.
GTTTCCACTAAGTTTTTTAAAGGTCTCCACTAAGTTTCTTAAGAGTCTCCTTTGAGTTTTAAAAAAGTTTATTGCTAAGTTTTTCAATCGTTTCTCAGTTTCTTTTTTCTCTATATTTTTTGACCTTATTTTTCACTTTTATTTTTTCTAATGTTTTGATTTCCGCTTCCTATTTTAATAACTGACCTAGCAGACAAGTTATTGGTACTGGAGAAAAGTGTCACCCGAGATTATTTGACACATCCACAAATCAATATTGAAGCTTCCAATGCAACCGCACAAGGCTTGGAAGGCTGAAACTAATAATAAGCAAAATAAAATTTCAAATATGATACTATTTGGGTTTTCTTTGATTTCTTCTGCAGATAATAAAATTTTGTATGCTGAACTAAATAAAATTAGCTTTCATATAGACTGGAGTGATCTGCAATGCTAACTACTTTTGCCAATATAATTATTGTCAATATAATCACTTGCTTTCACTGTAGCACCTGGCTAACTATTTTTAGCGATTTCAGTTTTTGTTTTTGGCTCTGTTTATTTATTTATTTTTGACTAAAACCTTCTTATCTTGAATAGTCAGGTTATCATTTGTACTGCACTGCGATAAACTAATTATCTTATCTTATTTGAAATAAAGTAATAGATTTGAAGTTTAATACTAATCAAGAAAAGATGTCTTTAATGTTGATTTCTGCTATGCCATTTGTACGATTAGCCTGCCATTTGAATATGAGCCGTTTCAACATCTGATACATTCATTTGAACACTAATTAACCGTTCAAACAACTTAAAAATTATCGCCGCCACCAGTAATGTTTTGCATTCTGACACTAACTTTTCAACAACTAGCTTTCTGTTTATGTTTGCACTCTTTAACTTAATGACAAAGTGTAGAATTGCATTATAACCACAGGACATTGCTCACAAGATATGTCAACAAACTTTTTTAACAATCTTCCCATTTGCTAATTATATGACAAAACCCAATCAATAAACAATGTATTGATTACATAAAAAGACTTAAATATGACTCCACATATACAATCAACCTTGAAAAGTATACGAGTCATTTGAGTACCGGGAAAAAGTATATAATATTCAAATAAGAAAACTTGTGAAAACAAGTATGGTGTAACGTAATAAAAGCGCATATCACAAGTTATAAAAAAAGACAATCATTTTCCTTTTAACAATTCCGTGATAAAACACTACAAAAAGAAGAAATATCTCAAAATAACTCAAAACAGCTCAATAAAAAGTTATACTGAAGTCTGCAAGCATAATACTTTAACACAACCTTATGAAATTCATGGGAGGTGTAAATTAATGAACACAGAGATCCGGTTTCTCTCCTTTCCTCACAATTCAAATCATCCAAAGTGTTGTGACAGATCTGTTGATTGGAAGTTGTGGAAAGACTTCTGAGTGTAAAATTTAGAGTCGGTTTGTTTGCACATCAATCTTTTCACGTATACGCATATTCATACGGACACATTTACAGAAAATATGGACGGTCCTCGTCCATGCAATTGATGGGAATTGTACCAAACAATGCTGAACACATTTAGGTCAAGCTTGGCCTTTGAAGAAGATGCGAGTTGAAAAGATGAAAGTTTCATAAAATTCCTCACATTCATTTGATTAGCCCCTCAACGCGGTATCCAAACCAATAAGTCGCATAACGATCATCGTGCTTTTTAGATTGTCACGTGCTTAATTACTTTTTAATTATAATGGACAACCGGATATGAATATTCAACAATCACCCTGTCTTTTGACAAAATTTTAAAAGTAAACCTCAATCAATCAAGTGTCTTGACATGAAAAATATTATAAAATTTAAAAAGACAAAACCAATCAAGTTTTCTTTCTTTACGATTTTGTGAAATATAAGAATATTCATAAATGCTCCCACGCATTAGGCTTAGGGTTATTTGGTACAATTTAAATTTAGTTTTTTGTATTTTGTCTTTTTGCTTATAAATAAAAAGATTAGTTTTTTTTAGTTTTTTTTGTTTGTATAACCTATAATAAGTAAAAAAAAAATCAAATAAAGAATAAAGAAGTTAAAATAAATTAAATTTTTTTACTTATAAGTAAAAAAAAAATTATACCAAACGGATCTTTATAAGTACACAACTTGATACACTCAAAGAGCAAACAAGTAACAAATATATATATATATATATATATATTTTCCTTCAATGATTTAGGTGTCTAGGCTAAATTACATGCACTTCAACTAATTTTCTCTTCAATCTAAACAAAGACAAGTCATTAGTATCAGAATTAGGGTATTCACAAAGGTAAATTTCTTACTACCAACTCTTATACTTGGCACTAACAGCTTCATACAGAAGTAACCTTCTATTTTTTCTTCCATGGTAAATAAATAAAATCTTTTTATATTTTTTTCAAGTTTAAATCATTCCATATGTGGCAAAATATAATAAATAAATAATTTAAAGTTAGGTATCCTTCTAAAAATATACAACGATTCTATTACCACTCACATAATATGTTTTTTAAGAATGACATAAATTTGTTATATATATATACACTTCTGTTATTTTTGGAACTCGAATTTATTAAAAAAAATAAAGAAAAATAAAAAAGGTGAAGAAAAAGAAACAAAATAAAAAAAAAAATTTATTATTTTCCCCCCACCTTTTTTATTTTTATTTTTTTCCCATCACCAAATCTTTGTTCTAAACATTGCATTAGTGATGGGAAAGATAAAATTTATAACCAAGGAAAATTTTCAAGGCTCATAATCGCATACTTTTTATAAAAGAGTCATGATACACTTAGGGGAAAGTGGTTTTCAATTTTTAGTTTTAATGTTAATAGAGAAATTCAATAGTCTAATATTTTGTACAATCTAATAATACATATTTAATATATGCTCGTACGGTACATATTGACAAGATAAAAACATTCAACAGGTATATAGAATGGCCTTGTTACTTACATTACTAGTAAAAATTTATTGATATATTAAATTCTGTAAGGTAAACTACATTTATTAAAATTCAAAGGTAGAAATAAATCTAGCCGTTCATTAGCCTTTCACTTGCCCCCTTTTTTCCCCTTTCTGCGAGCCAGCCTAGTCCCTTTCTAGTCTTTTATAATTTTATTGTTATCCTTTGTAGTTGTTTTCTCTCCTTAATATGTAGTTTTTTATTATGTTATATTTTGATCCGAAAGTGATGTGACTCAAATCTCAAGCGTAACTTGTATTCCTCAGTTCCGGTTAAGCTTTTAAACTTCATGGACACGCGACAATCTGAGAAGCACGATAATCAATGTGCGACTAACGAAACAGCTGCAGCTAGCATTCCTCAACCAATAAATGATTTGGAAGCCTGCATTATGATCCAGTGTTGACTGTTGACTGGGGGAGGCCTTGGTATCTCCCAATCTTGCACCGGAGGAGGGTCTCTTTCTTACTTTGGGTCAGTTTCTTTACAACATATATGACATGACATATCGAGACCAATTATCCAATTAATTTTTAAATGAATGAATTCTAATTTTATTTTGTATTGCCAATTTGTACCCTAAAAATCAAATAGACCCAGGCTACTTTCTGTGCTTATTTATTTATCAATTTTTATTTTTACATTATAAACTAGAATAAAGGACGCGTCTTCCTTTTTTTTTTTTTTTTTTCTTCACTCTTCTTGCGGCACACACTTCTTCAATGAGCACATCAGTACTCTATTACATAAAAATAAGGCCAATGGACAATGGCTACTTTATTAGGAGGGGATTGGCTTGTCATTTCCTTGCCAGCGCATTTAACTACTAGTTTATTTTCATCAAACAAAGATTAGGTACACTAAACATATAAAATAGTTTTGCAATTAAGTGAGATTAATAATGCACCAATAACTTAAATTTAAAATTAACTAAAAATATTTTAAGTAAAATTTCAGGTTAAAAAAAAGGCACTTGACTTATTATTGAATGTTGAAAATGCTTAGTGTAGTATAAATTTGTTTAGGATGGTACGCACTAAATGACACCCTTTACAGTAGGAGGCATGATCATTCAAATGGACAATGGAATTTTTCTTTTTTCTTTTCGGAGACACACTGTTAGAATTGATTACAGCTTGTTACCTTAATGTTTAACTGAACTTGCATCAACTTGATTCTCCGAAGTTTCTAGAGGAAACAAATTAAAAAGAAAAGAGAAAAGATAATAAAAGAAAATAGAAGGAAAGAAGCTAAATTCTTTTTTTTATTTTTATTTTGTTGGATTAGAAAAATAAGAAAATGTATAGAAATTTATCAAAAGTCCATTTTTTTTTAGTTAGTTACCTATATAAAAATGAACATGCATAATATTTTTTTTTTAATCTTTATTTTCGTTTCCTCAACAAGTCTAAAATCTAAACACAACACAAGGGTCAGTTATTGTGACCACCAACAATTGAAGATTATGTAATGCTAGATTTTGATTTTACCTTCATTCAACCCTTTTATGTAGAAGCCTTTGTAGACCACTACCAAATCAAGAGGGTCTTGATAGAAACTTATGCAAAATTTATATAGAATTTTTTTTTTACAGAGTGATGTATCTAAATGTTAACCATTCATTTTAGAATAAAAAACACTTGTTATGATGACTTTAAATTGTAAAAATACTACTGTTACAATATTTTAACATGATTTTTTGTACAAATTTTTTAAAAGAATAATATTTTTCTTGAAAAATTGAATGCGTGCATAAGAAGTTAGTGACTAGATTGGACTCTGCCCACTTTGGAAGAAAAATTAAACCTTGTTTATCTTGAAAAAGTTGGTTAGGTTGGTGGGTTGGGCCAGCTTTGACATGAGAATGTTGATTTTACTGGAGCCACACATTTTCCCTAGAGAAAGCTTCCAAGTAGTTAACATTAACGTTCATAGGGACCACTCAAAGGAAAATTTGTAAAAACAACTGGTAGTGTGAATATTGGACTTTATGCCACCTTGGATAGGCTGAAATTGATAGAAGACCGAAGACGAGGACCGACTTGGGATAAAGACCTGCCGAAAGTTCGACGATTTGTTTGAGTTTTGATTCCTAGAGGACTCTTATCGGCAACGAAAAAAAATGAAAAAACAATTTACAATTTTTGCAATTCAATTTTAGGCAAATATGTGGGTTGTTTACTTGTGTTTAGCGATAAAAGAAAAAAAAACAACACAAGAAGCACTCTTTTTTGTGGTAAGCGTCGAACTTTGATCTTCTTAAATTTAAACGAAGTAGTAGGTACAATGTTTCAAAAATCGGACCAAATCAACCAGTTCAACCGTTTAAAATCGAAAATTGGTCCCAAAAACAGTTCGGATTATATATAAAACCGTTTAAACATAAACCTAATAAAAACTGGTTAATTCACTGGTTAAACCCTTGAACAAGTCACAAAATTGGCCATAAAACTGTCGGTTTAATAAAAAACCATAATCCAATATAACTTTTTAACTACCTCTCATAAAACGCTGACAACTTGCTTGGGTAAGTTGGTCCACTCCCCGCGTAAATGTCATACACACACACACCCTCTCTCTCATAAAAATAATTGAATGCGTGCTTAAGAGGCTAGTAACCAAATTGGACTCTGCTCACTTTAGAAGAAAAATTAAACATTGTTTACCTTGAACAAAGTTGGTTAGGTTGGTGGGTTGGGCCAGTCAATAACTTCTTGAATAAATGGCAAAGAGTAAACAACCTTTATGTAAACCATAGACAGGTTTCCAGACAATAACTTATTGTAAGTTGTTTGTTAAGAAAACAGTGAACTGTTTCTTAAGATAATGTAAAACAGTAAACAATATATGTACACAAATTTTTAAAAAAAAAATTGTGAATGGTTTTAAAAATAAATCATATACAGTAACCAAAATTTATTGCAAAACAGTTACCAAGATTGAAGGGAAATTGTATAGCACCAAATAAAACTGTTCTGTAACACTATTTTCCTTTCAGGAAAATAACTGTGTTAATTTGTAATAAAAAATTGTTTTTGTTTCTAAACTAGAAACTGATTTTTTTCACCACAAACAAATCCATTTTGTGTTCTCACCCTTTTCTAGAAGCTATTTTAATAATCCATCCGTTATTTTTTTAACAACACTCTTTAAAAGAAACTATAACATATTGTCATATACATACATAATAAGAACCAACAAACAAAAGTATACATATTGTCATTCTAACTGTAACTATACAGAACCGGAAGCATAAAAGAAATAAAATCAGAGTACAGAACAAGAACCTTTTTTCCCGTTACATAACATAACATATTTTGTGTATTTTCCAAAAGTGTTTTGATAAAAATGATACCTGAAATAAACTAATTTTTAATCTTGACCTGAAACCCGTTGTTTTTATTTTTATAGAACAAACATTATTGTTGAACTTTAGCTTAGACATTGAACCCATTTCATATGATGGGAGTACTGGGCGTGGCTTTGCTATGCATTATTCATGATGCTACCATAGAAAATATTTTATTTAAAGATGATGATAGTGCAAATATATTCCGTGCTTTTAACCTTTGTTTTTTTTTTTTAAATTATTGTTTTATATTATATCACAAAAACAGTGGTGTTGACATAAACTAAAATATAGTTCTATTTAATAGAAGAGTTACTGCAATTTAAGCAACTACATGTGGCAGTGGCTCTAGATTCTTATAAATAAAAGTACAAATTATGTGTACATTTTTTACAATTTAGTAAAAATACAAGCAGAAACTAAACATACAAAGCATGCTAAGATAATTTTAATAGAAATTGAAAGATCGAAAAATCTGAACTATGAAATTCAAAGGCGTATTAGTTTATTCTAACGACATTTGCCTCTGAAGGTGAAAGTGCTAATGCATGGGCGAACCAAGGGCCGGCGTGCTTGAGTTTTCAAAATTTCACTTAGCCCCTTATGTATTTTTGTGTATCTATAACATAATAATGTATCGGCCCTCTTAAGATTTAAAATTCTTACCATAGCCCTCCAAAGTTCAAAATCTTTTACCTTGGCCCCCCTTTAATAAGATTTCTCAATCTACCCACTAATAAATGTAATAAGTTCCAAGATTTAATCCAAGAACTCACACCATGTCTTTTCAAAAATCAAGTCCTCCAGAAGAAGAAAAATCGTCCATAAAATAACTGGCCAAATAGATTGAAAACTAGGACACTCACAAAATGACATTTGTATAACAAGCACTTCTAGTGTAAATTTTGGATTTTCATGTGTGGACTCTTTAATTCTAGCTTGGATACGCACATATTGATTGAAAACCAAGATATTCTCCTAAAAGAAAATTGAGTTTGAAAAAGGGCCACTGAAAGTTTGAAGACTTTGATTTCTCTTTTTATCTTTTTGAGCCATTTGGGTTCCTCTTTTTATTTTATTTTTTTTATGTTTCTAACATATATTTTTCATTTTAATTTCTTTTGGGGTCATTTCTCTTTTATGCCAAATGATAGAAGCTCCTTTCTCTCTTTGGGCATCATGAATAGAGAATTTCTAGTCCCCTTCCTATGTCCAATCCTACCCGAATCTTTCGCGTATCAAGTGCTGAGTCCATAAATTGGCAAGTATGTTCTCCTTCTATTAACCGAATTACAAGGCAAATCGCTCCCTTGATACTATTCTTTAGTAATGAATTGAATATTGTTGAATCACTACATCCTATCTGGAATTATACAAGAACTAAATTAGATCTTCACAAAACTTGGTTTCTCTCTCCTCTTTGAGATGTATTCAGTGTTCTATGCCAATCCCTTGATAGTAGAAGTCCAAATAATCAAATTGTTACGAATTCATAGTTCAAAACTAATCAAGAATAGAAGTCTTTAATATTTTGAGATTATGCCATTCGTATGACAAGCCTGCCATTCAAATATAGGCCATTCGAACACTTGATACATTCGTTTGAACCCTCATGTGAACCGTTCAAACAACCTAGAAATTATCGCCATCAACAATATTCACGGTCTGATATTATTTTTCAATAGTTAGCTTTCTATTTGTGTTTGCCCTCTCTAACTCAGTTATGAAGTATAGAATTGCATTATAACTGCAATACTTTGCTCACCAAATATGCCAACTAAAAACTTCTAACAATCTCTCCCCTTTGTTAATTACATGATAAAACACAATCAATATGTCAATGTAATAATTACATAAAAGACTTAAACGTGACTCAATAAATACAATCAATCTTGAAAAATATAGGAGTCATTGGAGTACCTAAAAAACTATACACTACTCAACAAAAAAAAAAAGTGAAAGACATATGTTATAGCATGATAAGAAGCGTGTATCATAAGTTATAAAAACACAATCCTTTTCCTTTAACAATTCCCGTGACAAAATAAAACAAAAGGAAAAAATACGTGAAAATGACTCAAAACAACTTAATTGAAAGTTAATGGGGACTATACCAATCAGTGTTGAACCCTTAGTCAAGATAGGCCTTTGAAAAAGGTGCAAGCTAGAAAGACGAGAGTTCCTTAAAATTTCTCTCACATCAATTTGATTCAACAATTGCACCCAAGCCCTATCAATGTGGTACCCAAGCCAATAAATGAATTTTGAAGCCTGTATAACGATCAAGAAAATTTCAATATATACATATATATATATGTATTATAGCGGAAAAAAGGACAAAAAAAAACAAAAATTAATCAATTCTCTCTCAAGCATTAGATATAAGTATGCTGGCATTTTTAGGTTCCACTTAACATGACAGGTCATAAGATATTAGTTTGAAAGTGCCGACTAGCTTAGTTAATAAAGTGTCTCTTTGCAGGGTACTAAATTTTGGATCGAGCCCAATCTTCATCTATATGGTTGCAATTATGGAAATGGGGAGAGTTATTGCGTGTTAGTTATTTAATATATTTGGTATGAATGTCCAAATAAAATTAAAAATTATATGTTTTTGTTTTCGAATTTCGTGGACTATAATAACTAATAAGCTTAATGTAGTGGATTTCTTGCCAAAAGTCGTGTGCGATCTTGATGTGTAAGTCAAGTCTTTCGATTTTGAGTGTTGGGGACGACTTGGCTCCTAGTCTTGCACCGAGGGGGGTTTCTTTCTTGGTTTGGGTCGGCTTCTTTAAAATATGACATGACATCTTGTGACCAATTATTTTATAATCTTTTAATTTTTTCAAGAGTATGTGGAAAGACAACTAATAATTTTTACATTTTTATCAAAATTCATAAATTATTTAAGACAACTACATAATGAGGCGTCATGTTTATTTATAATATATATTTATTATTTCTAGTTTTAATAGTGTTTTTTTTTTCTTAAAATTCTCTGAACTATTACATGTATTATCATCATAAAATTCTTGAATCAGACATTATTTTGATATCAAATGCTTTTAAAGCCATAAATCTTTCTCGGTAATACACTTGCAGGAGGTATATTGATTCAAAGGATTGAACAGTTCAAGATTACTTTACTTTTATTGTGGAAAAAATTGTTTTGGCAATTAATGAATTGTTTTATTGATTAACCTGGTTTGTTTGGGAAGAATAGGAGAGCAATTTGAAGACTAGTGCCTTGCTAAGAACAATAAGAGGAGGAAGAACACAAAGGATTAGAATGGTAATTAAGGAAAATGGTAGGTATACCATCGGTTCAATTATTAGTATTGTCAGCCTAATAATCCAATGAGGGAGAAAAAAAAAAAGAAAATAATGTTATACAATTATAAAATTCAAACAAAACTTGTGCATTAAATGATGTGGTCGAATAAAGAGAAATTATTCCAGATAACTATCACATGATATTCCTTCCACCATGATTTAACATTCATGGTAGGTCCCACAAATATGTGACAGTCATTTGGCATAATTTTCCTTTAATATGACTGTTACACTTTAAAACCTAGTACTCATTATAATGACATTTAGGGGGTGTTTCGACGGTAGATTATTTAGTAGTTTATGGATTAAACTTATAACTTTTTTAAACTGTATTTGTCTCTCGTTGAAAAAAATTACTTTTTAAGCTTAGCTTAAGCTTGAAAAAGTCTTTCAAATAAGTGGCTTTTTTAAAACTACTTCAAGCTTATGAATTATGACTTTTTTAAAATGCTATCCAAACACCCCTTAATTACAAAAATGTCATTTGTTTATCATTCTGGTGAAATTTTCTCGAAGAATAACATTTTTAAAAAATAGAAAAGAAAAAGAAATAGAAGAAGAAAAAACGTGGAAGGTGGTTAGAAAAAAACCGCGTCTTTCTCCGTGTTTGGAGCTTGTGGAAGGCGAGAAAATGATGCGGTGGAATTAGAATGGGTAGATTTTTCTTCTCGTTCCTGTTTCCACTTGACCTTTTTGCCACCTTTGGTTCATCATCAGCTACTTTTCCCATGAGGTATATTGATTCAAAGGATTGAACAGTTCAACATTACTTTACTTTTATTGTGGCCAAAATTGTTTTGGTAATGAATTGTTTTATTGATTAACCTGGTTTGTTTGGGAAGAATAGGATAGCAATTTGAAAACTAGTGCCTTGCTAAGAACAATAAGAGGAGGAAGAACACTAAGGATTAAAATTGTAATTAACGAAAATGGTAGGTATACCATCGGTTCAATTATTAGTATTGACAGGCTAATATTCCAATGAAAAAAAAAAATAATGCTGTACAATTACAAAATTCAAACGAAATTGATGTATTAAAAGATGAAGTCAAATGAAGAGAAATTATTTTGGATAACCATCACATAGTGTTCTTTTTTTTTTTTTGATTATAAAAGGTGAGAAGAGACGACTATTTTTATATTATTCTGGTGAGATTTTTTCGAAGAATAAAATTTTTAAAAAATAGAAAGAAAAAGAAATAGAAGAAGAGATAACGTGTCAGAGATGGTGTGTGAATGGAGAGGATTTAACAGTGAAGTTGGGTGGGTTGGGGACAGCTTTTACATGGAAATGTTGATTTTACAGGAGCCACCTTGGATAAGCACAAATTGTGAGGCATCCGTTGGCTGCAAGTTGTGGAAAGACTTCTGAGTGGAATAGCTTTACAAGTCATGAAGATGCAAATTAGAAAGAAATTTTCATGAAATTCCTCTCACATCCATTTGATTGGACTCAACTATTAGGAAATTTCCTCTGAACATATTGGAGTGAAAAATGAATTGAGAGATCAATACATTCCATTAGACATGGTCATTGGATATTCAATGTTAGCTAAGCTTGAAAGTGTCACTAATATAACTAATAAAATGTCTCTCTAACGGACTAATATTAGACTTGTGATTGAGTCCTGCCTTCGTCTAACTTGTGCAATTTTGAGTGCTACTGAAATGCTAAAGGTGTCTTTTCAAAGACTTGACACTCCGGGTGTTAGCATTCTTCTTAGGTGTTATTAAACTATCTTGTTTTATGTTTTGTTATTTTTCATTTCACTGGTTAACCATTTAGAAATTTTCCTAACTGTAGCTCGGATTTTTCTTCTCGTTCATGTTTCCAATCGGCCTTTTTGCCGCCTTTGGTTCATCATCAGCTAATTTTCCCGTGAGGTATATTGATTCAAAGGATTGAACAGTTCAAGATTACTTTACTTTTATTGTGGAAAAAATTGTTTTGGCAATTAATGAATTGTTTTATTGATTAACCTGGTTTGTTTGGGAAGAATAGGAGAGCAATTTGAAGACTAGTGCCTTGCTAAGAACAATAAGAGGAGGAAGAACACAAAGGATTAGAATGGTAATTAAGGAAAATGGTAGGTATACCATCGGTTCAATTATTAGTATTGTCAGCCTAATAATCCAATGAGGGAGAAAAAAAAAAGAAAATAATGTTATACAATTATAAAATTCAAACAAAACTTGTGCATTAAATGATGTGGTCGAATAAAAAGAAATTATTCTAGTTAACCATCACATGGTATTCCTTCTACCCTGATTTTAGCATTCATGGTAGGTCCCACATACATGTGATAGTCATTTGGCATAATTTTCCTTTAATGTGATTGTTACACTTTAAAACCTAATACTCATTATAATGACATTTAGGAGGTGTTTGGACAGTGTATTATTTAGTAATTTATAGATTAAATTTATGACTTTTTTAAATTGTGTTTGACTCTCGTTGAAAAAAGTGATTTTTTAGGCCTAACTTAAGTTTTGGAAAAGCTTTTGAAATAAGTGACTTTTTAAAACTATGAATTATGATTTTTTTTAAATGTTATTTAAAAACTCCCTTAATTATAAAAATGTTACTTTTATATGTGAGATTTTCTCGAAGAATAGCATCTTTCAAAAATAGAAGAAGAAAAAACGTGTCAGAGATGGTGTGTGAATGGAGAGGATTTAACAGTGAAGTTTGGACACATTTTGTATGCACTAGCCGCTATAAATTGCTTGCATTTAACACACTTGGGGGTATGATAAATTTGCGTAACTTTACTACAACTCATCATGAGCACTCAATCTATGCTATTGCTTGTTTTTCTTACTGCCGTAGCCATAAACAATGGCTTCTGCAGTGGAAACTCCAATGCGCTTTTATGCATCAAAAGTGAGAGGGAAGCTCTTCTGAAGTTTAAGCAAGATGTTAGGGATCCTTCAAGCCGGCTTGCCTCTTGGGCTGATGGTGAAGGGGACTGTTGCAAATGGGCTGGAGTTGTCTGTAACAACGTATCTGGCCATGTCCAGGAGCTCCACCTACGAAATCCTCACGCAGCATATGACACTGGAACTATTATTTATGAATACGAGGCTTATTTGAAGTCCATGTTGGGTGGTAAGATAAGCCCTTCTTTGCTCAATTTGAAGCATTTGAATCACTTGGATCTCGGCCACAATAATTTTACAGGAATGGTTCCTTCTCAACTAGGAAATCTTTCGGCTTTGCAACATCTTACTATTGGGGGCTTTTATGGTCAAAGTTTGTATGTCGAAACTCTTCAGTGGCTTCCTAATCTTTCTTTGTTGCGACACCTTGATTTGAGTTATGTGAACCTTAGCCGGGCATCTAATAATTGGTTGCAGTTCACAAACACGCTCGCTTCTTTGGTGGAGTTACGCTTGTCTGTTTCTGAACTCCACCACTTTCCTTCTCTACCTCATGATCATGTGATCAATTTTACGAATCTTGTTGTTCTTGATCTTTCCAATAACAACTTTAACTCTTCGATACCTGATTGGCTGTGCAGTCTTAATGGCCTCGAGACGCTTAGTCTTCGAGGCTCTTCTCTTTACGGTGCAATTCCTAGTGGTCTTCCAAATATGACCAGGCTTCGAGATCTTGATCTTTCTTTTAATGGTTTTAATTCTACCATTCCTGACTCGTTATATAGTTTTCGGCATCTTGAGCACCTCAATCTTGGATACAATTCCTTGAAAGGTTCGATCTCAAGTGCCATTGGAAACTTGACTTCTGCCATCAGTCTCGACCTGTCCTACAACGAGCTTGAAGGAAAAATGCCTACATCTTTTGCAAACCTTTGCAGTTTGAGGGAGATTTCTTTGTCAGGTGTCTCGTTTGGTGGAGAACCATCAGAAATTTTAGAAATTCTGTCTAAATGCATTCTAGGTGGGTTGGAAGTATTAGAATTAGGAGGAAGCCGACTGTCGGGTCATTTTCCTGATGTTATTGAGCAACTTGGACAATCATCTAACAAATTAGACACCCTTGATCTTATTGGCAATTCACTTTCTGGTCCCATTCCAGTGTCCATAGTGCGATTATCATCCCTTAAGAATTTGTATCTTTCTGACAATGAGTTGAAAGGAACTCTTCCTGATTGTCTTGGGCAACTCGCCAGCCTAGAAGACTTTCAGATCTCACATAATCGATTACAGGGAATTGTATCTGAAGTCCACTTTGTTAATTTGACAAAATTGAGATTTTTTTATGCGAACGGAAACAATTTGACTTTTAGAGTGAGCCCAGACTGGGTTCCTTCTTTTCAAGTTCGGTTCTTATTTCTAAGCTCTTGTCAATTAGGCCCACAATTTCCCATGTGGCTTCATTCGCAGAAGAATTTGGCATACTTGGATATATCACGTGCTGGAATATCAGATAAAATCCCAAGTTGGTTTTGGAATATGGCTCCCCTATTTCGTTATTTAAATCTCTCGCACAATCATATCCAAGGAGCAATTGCATACATACCTTCAATTTCTGAAGGCACTTCAATTGTTGATCTGGGGTCCAACGGTATTACGGGTTCACTACCCAGTATTTCCTCTAATGTGACTGAACTGTATCTTTCTCACAATTCATTTTCAGGATCTCTTTCTTTCTTCCTATGTTACAGAATGGATGAGGCAAAGAATTTGAGAACCCTAGATCTTGAGGGAAATCTTTTGTCCGGAGAAGTTCCCGACTGTTGGATGAATTGGCCGAGGCTGGCGTATGTAAATCTTGACAGCAACCACCTAACTGGTCATGTTCCAAGCTCCATGAGGTTTTTAAGTCTCCTTCAATCATTGCACTTGCGTAATAACCTTCTTTCTGGAGGGTTTCCTTCGTCTCTTCAAAATTGCACAGAGTTGCTGTTTGTTGACCTTGGTAAAAATCAATTTTCAGAAAATATACCAGCATGGATAGGAGAAAGGCTATCTAAGTTGAAGATACTCATCCTTCAGTCAAATAAGTTCCGTGGACACATTCCTATTGAAATTTGTCGTCTTAGGTCTCTTCAAATCATAGCCTTTGCACACAATAATCTGTCTGGGACCATACCGAGATGTTTCTACAATATTAGTGCCATGGTCGGGAAGCCAAAATTTGAGGATGACATCATGTTCCATCGTATCAATCTCGCTATTTTCTACTCGATCTTAGACAATGCTATTCTAGTGATGAAGGGAAAAGAAGCTGAATATAGCACCATTCTTCTGTTGGTAACACTCTTGGACCTTTCAAACAACAATTTATCAGGAGAGATCCCCAAGGAACTTACAAATCTAGCGAGATTGCGATTCTTGAATTTGTCAAGAAATAATTTGGCAGCAAAGATTCCTGCCGGAGTGGGTTCAATGATCTCACTAGAATCTATTGATTTCTCCGCAAACCATCTTTATGGTGAAATCCCAACAAGCCTATCGAGTTTGACGCTCTTAAATCACTTGAATTTGTCATATAATAATTTGACAGGGAAAATTCCGTTAAGCACTCAACTCCAGAGCTTTGATACCTCCAGCTTTATTGGCAACAAGCTTTGTGGTCCTCCTCTAGTCGAGAAGTGTCCTGTAAATGATGTGATACCTAATGCTGGAAACGAAGGAGGCGGCAAAGATGGTGATGGGCTTCAAGTGGAATGGTTCAATGTTAGTATGGGACTTGGATTTGTGGTAGGCTTTTGGGGTGTTTTCGGTCCTGTACTTCTCAACAGGTCCTGGAGATTTTCATATTACCAGTTCCTTGATGGTATGTGGTTCAAGTTTTGTAGTGTCATAACTCATAAGTAACTGCTAGATCATGATCTTGTTTGTAAGGTTTTAAATGCCAATAAAAGTTTCAGTCTTTTTATGATACTAGTGGTGGTGCATGTGCATTGCACGTGGGTAAGTATTATTCGGATATTCTATGGAACTCCAATAGTTACACCCTATTTAAGAAGAGCCATGTCACTTCTTGTGATCTTGATTCTTGTTAAATTGTTGTTTGAATTATGCGACTCCATTAGCCACATGTGCGCAAAGCTTACACAATGATTGAGTTTTTAACAAAACTTTTTCGAATGCTTTGAGGTCCATCACTCCCTTTAAAGCATTAATCAAAATTTCCATCCCAATATACTCTACCATTTCATTGAATATGCTTTATCAATAGAACGAATAAATTGGCATTGCTAATCAAGAACTACATGGTTTTAACCAACATTTCCAAGTTTCCTATTGAAGAACAAATCTAGCTTCAGAGACGTTGAAAAGGTAATGGACTCACCACTGGTTCAAAGAATCTGATCTCCTACACAAAACCATATTCGAATGTCAAGATGGGAAAAAAAACCATCGAAAAAGAATACAGGCAATCTTTAAGCTAGAAAAAAGTACACCTTGATATATAACAAACTAATAGTCTGCCAGTTCAAGATAGAAAGAAACGATTATTATTTGACCAGTGTACAAAATCTTACTTGGCTACATTTTGCTGTCAGAAATATTCATTTCCTTTGGGTCAACAATGACTGCAATAATAACTTTCT
This sequence comes from Euryodendron excelsum, assembly GCA_033060915.1. Taxonomy (NCBI): domain Eukaryota; kingdom Viridiplantae; phylum Streptophyta; class Magnoliopsida; order Ericales; family Pentaphylacaceae; genus Euryodendron; species Euryodendron excelsum. Next base: position 63,914,942 of record CM065377.1, on the reverse strand, counting down.
TCACTCCTTTGAAGTACCTAGAGACCAGAGTACTCTCGTTGGAAATACCTGCAACGACCTCAAAATTTGTGAGTGAATGTTTTTAGGCAAGTGATACATCTAATTTCCCCAAATCATGCGTACCAGCATAGATATAGCTGTGTTATGAAGCTAGTGTGTTTGGTTCTATTAAAATTCAATAAACTATGCCTTTCCTAGCATTTTTTATATTCTTTGAGTGCATTGCAACCTTGGTTTAGGAAAACAACCTGATATGTTTTTTTTAAGTAAAAATAAATATTTTGAGATAATTAATAGCATTAAAAGGGGATGAATCTCGAATATAGAAGGCATAGTAAAGACACAAAATGCTTAAATGGTGAGTCTAATCAATGTAAGGAGGTTGAAATGGATTGAGCAGCAATACAAGATTTAGTAAATTTCATTGATAGATATGTTCATCGTAAGCTGTAAGTAGCAACAAAAAAGATAATATAAGGGAAAACCAGTTATGCTGGTTATCTCATAATTAGATTAAAAGAAGAAAAGAAAGGAATGCATTGACAGGGTGATAAGAAAAGAAGAAAGCTACCTGATCATAGTCGATATAGCAGTTGCTCATGTTCAATTTTTATGGCATTGTCTTAAAGAATATTGAAACTGAGGATATCTTTTTCATTTCACTCAGCTCAATCAGAAAAAGTGGAGAAAATGGGATAACTGCCACATATATAACCTAGGGGAAATGCTTAACTTTACCCAAAACAAGAAACAAAAAAGATCATGATCAAGAAAAGCAAATAATTTTACATACAAGGAAGCTCTACAAAATTACTTATCCAAGTTCAATTCTATTTGTCTCTATGAAGTTACTGTCAGCAGTCAATACTATTCCTTAGAGAGAATTTATCGTATACAATTACAAATTTATATCTAGAGAATCATCGAAAAGTAAATTTTTTTTTCCTTTTAGTTATGAGTGGTGGAAGTACAAGATTTGAATAAGTGTGCTCAGCATAGCTTAGACATTCTGAAAATTTCTCAAAGTTTTCACTTACAGTTTTTTTCTGTTTGTGTCTTCCAAAGTCCTAACACAGAGTAAAGAATGTCTTGCAAGAGTTCAAATCGTCAAGGTAAAATTGTGTGCAAGAGTTCTGTAAAATTTCTTGGGGCATAAGAATGCAAACAGGCCACAATTTGAATCACCAAAGAAGATAAAACAAAAACACTTTTCGCAAGTGCATATGATTCATTAACCACTAACAACCATATATTTCCAACAGAACCTATTGAGAATGGCACAAAATAATCCCTACTACAACCTTTTAAGGCAAAACTATTTATAGCAAACTTAGCCTTAAATTATAATAAAATGTCATAACGTAAAACCATGAATCTGTTACTTAGCATGAAAACATAATGCCAGTTGTAGCACCTGACAACCATGTGTCAAAGATGCCGTCAAAGATCACGGTCGTAGCAGCCGAATATCCTTCACCATATTCGTTAGTCATTCCGGCCCAACTGCTTGCATCACAAAGATTAGATGAATTTTATGAGAGATCAAATTCAAGATGCAACTGTATGTCAAGGGTATTCTATACGATAGTCCAAGGAAAAGTAACCCAAATTTTACGCCTAACATTTATCTTTTTTTTGGTAGCTATGAACAAATTGCATAATTCGAGAAAAAGGAAAAACAAAAACAAAAAGAATCAACTGAATGCAACATTTTATCAAACACTTAATATGCACCTTACTTTGTTTCATAGAGTCACTAATATTATGAAGCAGATGAACGATTTGACACTAACTGGAGTTTTAACATCCTAGAATCATAAGCCAAACAAATTGTTTTGTGCAAGTAGTAGAAGCAAGTACTATTTCAGTCTTCGGATTTGAGATTCATCATTAAAATCGGATTCTGGAAAATATCATTACCTGCCAAAAGGCAATGCATTGGAACTAAGGAGAAGCTAGCAGAATGAGTCGAAAGTTATGTTGCATATTAACATCCTTGGTTCTTCAAATCGTGAACGAATAACTTGCCCACAAAATGCATTCCCATGATGAAAATTTGATTTGAAGATTTCGATTCCAATGTCTTGGATTATTATACATACTATGGGAGGAAGTAGAATGCTGTTAGGACCTTTCACAGAATAAAGTATCTTGGAACGCGTCCAAAGAGAGTCGGCTGCCGGGATTCGACCCGATATCATGCACAGTTAAGTCAAGGACACTCACATGGATGATCAATATCATGACTGAGTGGAATGGAAGGGGCAGATCCGATGTCGTATTGCCATTAGTGCAACTTGTCGCCGGAGGATGTAGCGTGTTTTATCGTGATGACCGATCAAAGCGAGTTTGTAATGATGTTTTGGTGTTTTTGAGGGGTTGCACCGTTTTCTTATTGGGGGTATTTCTGGGAAAAAAGTGTAGAAAACACTGATGCATTCTTCTGCTTTTAAAATAGTAGAGATAGAGATAGAGATGAAGTTTTATTAGATTAAGTGCATGCAATCCTCTTGTCATTATTAAATCTTATATCATTGTCATATTAGCCAATGGTGGCGACATGAATGAACTTATTATGACTAATGATATATGCAATGATTTACTTCCTTTTATACATTTGTTATTATTTGTATCACTTTCATTAATCGTGTAAGTTAATTTGTTACGGTGATCCATCTTACTCTCTTTACTTGTTTCATGAACACCACCATTCAATTTGGCCAATGTGTCCATGTACCGTCATATTTTATCAAAGTTGTGCTCTATCCCCTGAACACAGTCATTTGGAATAATGCATAGTTCGAAATGTTAATTTACGTATTGAAGCATTTGTAACTTTATGTTTGAAGATCTAATAGTCCTCTTCGCATCGGAGTGGCGCAAATTTTTTTATGGATGCCATTCTAATTAGTAGTGGGAACTAAGTGCTTATTTTTAAGGTGCCACTTGAAGGCAGGGATGGAGCCGGAAATATGCTCCAACGGGGCAAGCCATGCATGGTTTCAAAATAATTATGCCAAAAAGAACATTAGGTTTGCAAACATACAAATTTAACGTGAAACACCTTTTTTGTCATTGTCAATGATAATTTTTTTCTATAACAACCCAAGAGTAACCCACAAAAAGATTCAATCTTTATGGGCACTCTAGAACCATTAAATACAATAACAATTTAGAATAGGAAGAATTAGTATTGAACAGTAATAAGGTAAACACAATAAGGGTTTCGTGAAATTTAGTTGGAGCAAATGTAGGTGGGAGTGTGATTACACTGCAAAAGGATAATCATGATCCTTAATTTTGTGCTTTCTTAGAGATAGAGTAGTTGTATATAGCTTAATTTAGTTGATTTTTAGTTCTAATAAGATTTGGTGTGCTTTGTGTAGGTTTTTGGGCAAAAAAGAGCTGAAAAGGACAAAAGTGTAATTTTGCTTAAAGTACAATTGTCAGGACAATCCTTGGAGCCCTCATGGCGTCCAGAGAAGAAGAATTTTGCAAACAAGCCTACCATCCGAACATTCGTTGGAGCCGTTCGGATGATCAAAGAAGACCACATTTCACTTTTGGCTTAGAGTCCGGATAGTCCCTGAAGCTGTCCAGACGATGTTCATGCGGCAACCCCTTTTGGCCTAGCATCCAGACGGTCCCTGGAGCCGTCTAGATGATGTTCATGTGGCAACCCCTTTTGGCCTAGCGTCTAGACACTTTGGCAAGTTATTCGAACGACCGCACTTATAACTGCCCAAATCCCCAATTTAAAGCAATGTACGAGCCCAATTTGAGGGGAGTTTTTTACATCAGTTTTAGCTTAGTTTTTAGAGATTCTATTGCACTTTTTAGAGAGAGAAATATTTAGATTCAATTGTACTTCATTTCTAGTCTTTCGATTCAATTGTAATTCAATTCCATAGTCTCTCAATTCATTGCAATTCAAGTCAATTGTGCTTTTTTCCATGAAAATGAGTAGCTAATCTTCAAATTGGGTTTAATTGTGAAGATCATTCAAGGAGTTTAAGGTTTTCATTGAAGGTATATTATGATTTCATTGTTTTATCTATTTAAATATCCAATTCTTATCAATTGAATGTTAGATATCTTAAAACACTTATATTATTGATAATGTTTGGTGATTTCAATGTATAATTTTCAAATTATGTATTGTAGTTGTCCAAATCGATGGTAATAGTCTAAGGCTCTTTACTAGATCATGAATCTAACTTCAATTGTTATGGAATTCATGTTTTCTAAAGCTATATCTCCCGAATCAAACTTTCTTGATTGTGGAGTTTGATTTTAGCTATCAACCTTTTTAAAACCCTTGAATGAATTGGGTAATTGAAGCAATTGAATCCAGTCATTTTAAATTTAACTTAGTTCAATTGTTAATTGTCTTTTGAAGTGTTTTAGTTTAAATCCAAACATCAAACCTCTAAAATCAAATGATTTTTTTTATATTTCTCTTTTTAGAAGCTTTTTACCAAATTGTGCAAGTATTGAGGTCTTGTGTGTTAACTTAGTCCATAGCCTATATTGGGCTCAATTTCCCGTGGAATATGATCTCGGTTACTACTGAGTATACTCAATGACCACTTATTCTAGGGTGAACACATCTTGGATCGTGTCACAGTGAGACATTGTATTTGCAATATAGTGTGATGATGCAGTAAATTTGTGTGGTTTATTCCTCGCCAAGCACAGACAATTTGGTGGAAAGTAAAGAGTCTCTAGACTATGAACACTAGTGTGGTGCCTGTAAGGACACTCCGATGTCAAAGTTAGGCAACAGAATCTGGAGATATGTTAATAGAGTTCGGCCTAGATCATTCATACCTTGGAGAGAGGTGAAGACACTTATATATAGAGGTGGCAGTTGGGATTGATTATTGAGTAACGGCTGCATGCTTCATGGGCACAGTCGTGCCCCTAGTCGAGCGCTGATGGCTGATTTGTAGGTGAGGATCTCGGGATGTGCTGGTGAGGCGCTTCATGCCATGCTTGGGCTGTCTAGTTGGTCTGTCCTATTGGGATGCCTAATCGGTGTGAGGTCTAGTCGGGATATTATCCAGATCTATTTCGGTACACAAAACTGGTATTTATCAATTGCCCCCAATTCCTTTGGTTATCTTGTTCGTGATAAGGGAATTCAGTGGTCTGCAATCCTCGAGACTGGGGCCCATTTATTGCGCCACAAGCGTAATGATGGTAGGAGTTGGCGATCACAGGATGCGTCCCTTTACGTTACTATAACGTGGCCATTTTTTTATTGGTTCTCAATTTGAGGTGCGTCTTTTCGACTGCTGACCATTAGATTTGGGACACATGGATTAATCTTGGCCCTTTATTTCGAACAGATAGGGTTTAGGCTTAGCGGTTTGGCTTTGGCCTTCTGCTTTGCATTCTTCGAACTTTTGCAATTTCTATCTTCCCCTACACTTTGCTTCTTCGCCTACGCTCTAATCTCCAAGCCTCTTTGTGGATTCTTGCCCCGTTTGGTAAGATTCCTCTTTGTTCCTCTTCGTTCTTCATTTCATGCATTGTTTCTTCTCTTAGTGCCTCTAGTACTATGAGAGGTCTGATAGGGTTCCATACCCCTTGGGTTTTGTGGGTAACCCCAAGTTGCTGGAGTCGGTTTGTTGGGATTTGATTGGGTTAGTAAAACCTACAATAGACAGTGTTAGGGGTTTGGATAGTTTGGGCACCATGAATAACCCAAAGGATTTTAGTTTAGATTTTGAGAAAACTGCCTCCAACGATCTCGTCGTGGTGAGGCATGATGATCTTGGGAGTGCTTTTGTGGGTTATTCTAGGGCATCATTGGAGAAAATAGTGCCAAAAATAAAGCCCTCCTCCTCTAGGGTAGGGGCTGTTGAGTCTGGCCCCATGGACTATGTTGTTCCTGGGGTTAAGGAATATGGCTTCGTTATGGCCCATATGGAGTTTACCATAGTAGAGGCCAAAGTTAATAGGCTATGGAGGGAATACCAGTTCCCGTCCTCTCTTACCTTCAAGGTTCCATCAAAAAAGGACACGGCCTATTTGCCAGCTTTAGAAGAGATAACCATTTGTGAGAGTGCCTTGGCTGCTGACCTTAGGTTTTCCCTCCCTAGACCTATTCGGGAGTTACTGCATCGACTAGGCTTGGCTCTTGGTCAGCTCAACCTGAACACTTGGAGAATCCTTCTAGGGTGTGTTGTCATATGGCAGGCCTCTAGTAATAAAAAGGATAGTCTGTTGTCTGAGGAGTTCATGTACTACTATAATATGACGGAGAGGGAGACTGGGTGGTGGTACTTCTTAGCCAGGAAGCCTGAACTGAACTTGCTGACAAAGTTGCCCTCCTCCCACAAAAAGTGAAAGGATAAATTATTTTATATGTATGGCGATGGGTGGGAGTTCTAGCCTTGGGAGGCTGTAGACGAGAGTACGACCCGGGTTCCCAAGTAATTGGGTAGGCCAAGCAAGAAGGGTATATATATACCAAACCTTTAGTTTTCAATAGCATTTTCTGTAGTATTGGAGTTCTAACTTGGGTTTGTCCTATCTTGGTCAGCGCGTACTGCCCTCATATTGAATGATGAGCAGCTAGAAAGGATTAATCGTTCTTAGAACCATGGGGTGAGTGAGGGTAGACTTCTAGTGAACGTTGAGAGCCTTGCCACATACAAGTTAGGGCCTGATCTTACGAGCGAAGCTCTGACTGCCGAACGTGAGAGGAGTGAGTTTGCATGCGTCCTTTTTCTTGGTTGTAGCGCATTTCTTTAACTTTGGCAGCTATTACTTTTGTGTAGATCAAGAGACCTTTCCAGACCAGCAGAACCAAAAGATGGGCTTCAATAGGTCTGTTTTGAAGAGATCAAGGAAGACCCTTGAGGACATTGATTAGGGTGGGCCTAAGCGACCTAAGTTCTTGCCTAGGATAGGCTCTGGTGTTAAGGCTAGGGAGGTTTCGAATCCTTCTCCTCAATCGAAGAAGATTCCACCTCCTTCGCCTTCTATTGTACCCATGGCCTTCTACTACCAAAGGACCGATCCTCTGTTCCTCCCTCTGGTTCGGACCCTCCTGTTAAGGCCATCAAGCCAACAATTATCATTGATAGTTCAGAGGCTACTTGTAGGCACCCCATTTTTGCCCGCTCGACAATCTCCGGCCCAACTGGACTCACATTCAAACCGACACAGACATATTCAAGCCCAAACTGACTTTCTAGACTCAATCCAGTTAATCAACCACTTTACAGGCCCACCGGGCCCAATAGTTGCAAAATGCCCTTGCAGCATTGCTCATTCCAATTTCAGTTAGCACATCTTCCTAAAGACGGTAAGTCCATATTTCAACTTCAATTCCAGTCCAAACCAATCAAACTCAATCTAGCCTCTCTTTCGAGAAAGTTGATCCCTCAGACGGTAAGTCCATCCAGTCCAGTACGTTTACTAAGAGAACTCCTCAGAATGATAAATCCCTTCAAACCTATCGACCGGGATGGAACCCAAGTCCCCGAGATGGTAGAGCGGTTCACTTCTGGCGCCTGTTAGCCCGCCAATATAGAATGTCTGCTATCCGGCATGTCTTTTAAGAAAGTTGATCCCTCAAACGATAAGACTATCCAGCAGCTTCCTAAGATCAGGTAGTTTCTGGAATGAACGCACATCATCAGAATAACGAAAACACTCGCAAACAGGTCAATATTAGGAATTGCTAATAAAACCCCTATGTCACCGGACCAAACACACCTCTTGGCCGTGATATGTTTATTGAAGGACGGGATACCTTTGGAAACCAACTTTTCACACATTGTCAGAGTGACGGAAACACTCAAAACCTAGGTCAACACCAGTGCCTGCTAACCCACTCCGGTGAAAAATGACCAAACTGCCATTTGCGTCCTTCCTGCATGTTTCTCGAGAAAGTACCTAAGTTCTCAGAGCAGTAAGTCCTCCCTTCCAAGATTTTTTAAAGACAATCTGGCATGTTCAAGTGCCTTCCAGTCGCGTCTGGATCGATTCCGAGAGTATCCGGTCAAAATGACTATTTTGCCCCTAGGCATCTGATTGCCTCCAAAAATCACACTAACTCTGAGTATCAAACCAGTTACCTCCCGAGGATACTTCTCATACTATTCCTAATCTTCCAATGCCTTTTCGAGTAATTCCGAGTCTATTTCAGCAAGCTTGGTGTAAAATGACCGTTTTGCCCCTAATGGGCCTGTTGTCTTTTCCAACCACACCAGCTATGGGTATCAAACCGAAAACCCCTCGGAATAATCTCGATAGTTTTTCTAACCTTCAAGCCTCCTCACGGGTCACTTTGAGTCCATTCTAGTGTTTTTTCAATTCAAATGACCGTTTTGCCCCTGATGGGCCAGTCGGCCTTTTCAAATATTCCGGCATTGTTTCTTAAGTCCCTTACCTCTGAAAAACTCTTTCAAGGGTTCCTGTCTATCCTTGGTCTTCTGGATTAATCTCAGACTTCTGGTGTCACTCCTAGTGGAGCCAAGCCAAAAATTGCATGGTAATCACTAGGATAGGCGTCCAAATTTTTTGCCTTGCATATCAAGGATCAAAAGATACGTTTCTTGCCACATTAAAACTTTCCTAAGTGGCCAGTGCCACTAGTAGTAGAGCTAAGCCAATAAATGACCTAGCGCTAGGGTTAAAATTGCACTAGCGCCATTACAACAAATGCCAGTTCATGTTTCAATTGCCTCCTCTGCCCGTTTAAAAAGGGTCTTCTAACTCAGTTCAGAAGCTCTGCCTCACTGAAAATAGCTTGAATTCTCTTAAAACCCTAATTCTCTCAAGCCTTCTTAAACCCTAGCCTTCATACACTCAAACCCTAGCCTCTATACATCCTATAAACTCAAACACAAGCTTTCAAGCATCAATTGAAGATCAAGTGCTACATTTTCAAGGTTCTCAAAGTTCAAGTCAAGTAAAGCAAAAAAAGCAAGAAAAATACAAGATTGGTTTTCTATTTACTATCATGTAATCCCTCTCTTTCTTCTCTCTCCTAACCCACTTGGGTTTTTTTTATATTTTAATCCCTATCTTTTATCTCCTCTTCTTCCATGCTTGAAACAAGAGACTCTCTGATTCATGCCTAGGAAGGATTGTTGAAGGTCACCGTGTTAAGGGCTTTCTTCAAATTCCACCTAAGACGATATGGGTTTGGCCCCCTTGATTATGCAGTGAAGCCTAACCTTGTATGTTTACAACCCTATTGCATTGTGGTTATCATGTTCATATATTGCATTCAGAATTACATTCAAAGTTGTTTTCAAGCTTGCATCAAAGTTCTCTTTCAAAACTTGCATTCAAACTTCCTTCTTTCAAACTTGTTTTTAAAATCACACTCCTAAGATGATTTTAGCCATTCCATGGTTATAGTTGTTTTAGGAAAGTGTTACATTCAATGTGATCGTTATGGTCCATATTTCAAATCCTAGTTGTTGTCAAAATCACAACCCTAGAATGGTTCTAATCTTTCTATGGTTAGAATCATTTTAGGAAAGTGAGATATTCAAGAGACTTGCAAAAATCCATATTCAAATCTCTTTCCAAATAGTTTTGCAAATCTACTTCCTAAAACTCTTTTCAAAGATCTAGTTTTCAAAAACTCTTTGTCTTGAAATCCAAGTCAAGCCCTAAAATCCATGATTAGAAAACCCTAATTCCTTTATTAAAATCCAGGTTTTCTATTTGCCTCAAATCAACTTTCTAAAACCTTTTTTTTACATAAAATCATAGATTTTCAAATTCAAGATTTCCAAAACTAACGCCTTCTGATTTCGAGTCAAATCAAATCTTGTCCAAATAGGAAACCAAATCAAATATTCTAATTTTGGAAACTAAATCAAATCCTTTATTTTTGGAAATAAAGTCTAATATTTCATTTTAGGAAATACAAATCAAATCTTTCCTAATGTCAATATCTCTAAATTCCAAAACTTTCCAAAAACAAAACTTTGGTTTTTCAATTGAAATCCAATCTTTTCAAGTGTTTTGCATAAACTCTAGGTCTTAGGATTGCCTAAATTTTAAGTTACTTCAATCCTAGGTCAAACCTTTTCGAACTTAACTTTCCAAATTCAACTTTTCAAACCTTTCCAAATCCCAACTTTCTAAATTTTAAACTATCAAATCTTTCATAATTCTAATCTTTCCTAATTTCAATCTTTCTTAAATTCAAACTTTCAAACATTTCTTAATTTCAAATCTTTCTAGGTTCAAATCTTTCCAAAATCAACTCTTTCCTAATATGAAACTTTTCTAGTTTAAAACTTTCTTAATTTGAAACTTTCCTAATTCGGAACTTTTCTAATTTAGAACCTTCCTAGTTCAAAACTTTCCTAAAATTCAACTTTCTAAAATCATACCTTCATATTTCAATTGCATGTTTCAACCCTAGGTTACCTAAGTCCTAAGATGTCAAAAACCTAGTTCAACCGTAACCCTCAAGTTAGGAGGTTTCAATTCTTTCCTAAAACTCTTTTCTAAACCGAGATGGTTTTAAAACTTCAATTTAAGTCAAGATAATTTCAAAGCTCAACTCAATCTTTCCAAATCAAGTATATGTTCTACTCATCAAGTTCAATTTCAAATCAAAACTCAATTTCAAATCCTCAAGTTCAATTTAAAATCAAAGTCAATTTCAAGTTCGATTTCACATCAAAAGTTCAATTTCCAATCTTCCAATCAAAGTTCCAAATCAAACCTTTTTCACTTAAACCTTTTAAAGGCCTTAAAATGTCTTTTCAAATCAAACTTTTCAAAGACCCCTAAGTGTTTATTTTCAATCAGACCCCGAGTCCAAACTACGACTGACCTGGTTCCCAACAAAGGGATATGTAGGTGACCCACATGAGTGCGGTCATAACTTTTTTCAAGTTTCCAATTTTCACAACCTTTTCAAGCTTCAAATCTTTTCTTCTAATCTATTTTCAAATTTAAATATTTTTCTTGCACTTGCATGTTATGCTTTATATCAAACTTCTTTCTAAAATTCTTTTCAAAGTGGATAGTATTGGACAATAGATAATTGAAGATTCTAATTGAGTGAACCTAGGGTGAATAGACATGTAAGTACCGCAAAGGCGGGATAGGGTGATAGCCTTGTGCATATTCTCTATACGTAACCAACTTCCGAACCTAAAATCACTATTTTTAAAGACTAAAAAATGAAGTTATTTTTCAAAAAGGGCCTTAAATCTTTCCAAAGGTTGCCAAACAACTTATTTTTCAAAAAAACCCTCTCTTAAGGAAGTTTTTCAAAACCTTTTCAAAAATCCTAAGTTTAATCTTAGGATTGTACATAGTTTTAGGTGACCTAACTCACCTTAACAAAGTTAGGTGGCGACTCCAAACTTTTTCTAAAAGCCATTATTCAAATCAATTTTTAATTCATATCTAGTTGTACTCATCTTTCTAGGAAGATGAGTTCTAATGAGAGAGTACTGTGTTTTTTTTACTTGAGTTTTCTCAAGTGTAAAAAATAAGGGCGCAACAGTGCTTGGCAAAGGATGAAGAACATCGTCCTTAATAATGACGTTGAGAAGTTAAAGGATGTGTTGAACTCTCGGTTGGCGAGGGAGTTGACCCATGACCTATTGAGGGTAAGTGTCGCTTGGTGGCTTAGCTATTGTTGTTCTGTCCTTGTGTTTATGTTTTGAGTTGACTTCCTCTTGATCTATTTAGACGGCTGCTAGGACGATAGTGATGGCTACCAGGCTTGTTACCACGAGTAGGGACTGCTTGCAGCAAAAAAAGAAGATTACTAACTTCTGCTGTAAGGCAGAGGCCATGAAGAAGAAGCTAAAGGAGGTTGTTTCTGAAAAGGAAGTAGCCGTCATCGAGAAGGAGGCCTTGCCAGTGAAATGTGATGCTTTCCTCCAAGATTTTACTGCCGAACAGGTCTTGAAGGAGAATGCTATGAAGGAGGTAGTAGCCTTCCAGAAGTAATTGGATGAGATCAGGGAGTAGGCCGTTCAGGAGTTCAATGAAGGGGAAGCCTATAACCTGGAGATGGCTGATGTCTATATGATGGGTTTTGCTGACGCCAAGAAGATGGCTGCGAAGCTTCATCCTAATCGAGACTTCTCCGCGTTGAAGCCTAATGAGGATAACACTGCCTTTATGGCAGTGGGGGGTGTTGGTGGAGACGATCCTTCTGTGGACGAGAGGGCGGATAATGCCTAGCCATAGGCTGTCCTAGATCTTAGCCTTCTCTGTCTTGGCTCTTGGCCTTTTTTTATTCTTGACTTTTGGTTTTCTCTTCGTTGTAATGAGTTCTTTCCATATGTAATTTTTACATTATATGATTGAGAGATTGGTCTTTTTCTTTCTTGTTTGCTCTTGTACTTCTATTTTTCTTTTGTTAAAAGGATTTGCTATATCTTATTTCTAGTTGTTTAAATGTATGCTTCTCCATGTGTGTATATGCTCTATCCTTCTGGGGTGTTCGAGCCTTGGGCTTATAAGCCTTTGAAGTGTTCGGTCTCGTGAATTGAACAAGAATACTTGGTGGGCGCTTAAGCCTTGGGCTTGTAGGCCTTCGGCCTGTTCAGTCTTGTGAACTGAACAGGAATACTTATGGTCGTTTAAGCCTAAGGCTTGTAAGCCTTTGATTTGTTCGGTCTCATAAACCAAACATGGACACTTCTTGGGCATTTAAGCCTTGGGCTTGTAAGCCTTTGACCTATTCATTCTCGTGAACTAAACAAATACACTTCTTGGGCAATTAAGCCTTGGGCTTATAAGCTTTTGAACTGTTCGGTCTCGTGTACCGAACAGGGACACTTCTTGGGTGTTTAAGCCTTAGGCTTGTAAGCCTCTAGTAGGCATTTAAGCCTTGGGCTCGTAAGCCTTTTTCCTGTTCGATCTCGTGAACCAAATAAGGACACTTTTTGGGTGTTTAAGCCTTGGGCTCGTAAGCCTTTGCCCTGTTCAATCTCGTGAACCTAACAGGGATACTTCTTGGGCGTTTAAGCCTTGGGCTTGTATGCCTTTGGTGGGTGTTTAAGCATTGGGCTCGTAAGCCTTTGCCCTATTCGATCTCATGAATTGGACAAGGGCAGTTCTTGGGCGTTTAAGCCTAGGGCTCGTAAGACTTTTTCCTATTCGATCTCGTGATTCAAACAGGGACACTTCTTTTGGTTAGACTGCTTTGTAGAAAAATGTACTTTTAGGGAAACATGATTCTATTGACTTTTGAACTGGTATTACATTCAGGCCCTCTATACATGGTATTTTTGGAGATGCTCTACATGCTATGAGGCAATTCCTTTCCCTTCAATTTCTTGAGCCTGTACTTTCCCTTCCTGGTGTAACCCATAATCTCATAGGGTCCTTCCCAATTTGGTTCGAGCTTCCCTTCTTGAGGGTCGCTTGTCAATTGGTTGACCTTTTTCAGGACCAATTCTCTCGTCTTGAAATCTTTGGGACGAACCTTTGTGTTGTAGTACTGGCATATCTTTTGTTAATAGGAGACCACCCTGACAGCTGCTAGTAGCCTCTTTTCTTTAAACAGGTCGAAATCCACTCCAAGAGCCTCGTTGTTGGCCTTGGAGTTGTGATGTTCGACTCTTAGGCTAGGTAGGCCGATTTCAACGGGAATCATAGCCTTTGTGCCAAATGTTAGTAAAAAGGGGGTCTCCGCAGTTGAGATCCTTTATATAGTTCGGTAGGCCTATAAAATGTTGGAAAGTTTGTTTGCCCATAGGCCCTTAGCTTTCTCGAGCTTCGTCTTGATGATCTTGAGGAAAGATCTATTCATCACTTTTACTTGTTCGTACCTAGGGGTGTTCTGGCGAGGAGAAGTGATAGCTGATCTTTAGGTCCGAACAGAGCTTATTAAAGTACTTTTCTTCGAACTATTTCCCATTGTCCATGATGATGACCCCAGGGATCCCGAAACAGCACACAATGTTCCTCCATAAGAAGTTCTTTATCTTTTGCTCGGTAATAGTGGGTAGAGCTTTTGGCTCCACCCACTTGGTGAAATAATCAATGGCCACAACTGCGAACTTGTTTTGTCCCCTATGTGCAGGTAATGGTCTCACTATGTTGATCCCCTACTGGGCGAAAGGCCAGGGGGTCTGGATGGGGGTTAGTTCTTAGGCAGGCAGTCTCGACATATTTGTGAACTTTTGACACTTGTCGCATCTTTTTACAAAATCTTGAGCATCTTGGTTCATGCTAAGCCAATAGTACACTACCCGAAGTATTTTTTTTGCCATGGATTGTCCCCCTGAGTGGTTTTCGCAGAGTCTTTCGTGGACTTCCCTTATTATGTAGTTTGCCTTTTCCTCTATGGCATACCTGAGTAGAGGTAGCGTGTGCCCCCTTTTGTAGAGAACACAATTCATCAACCTGTACCTACTTAATTAATACTTGATTCGTCTTGTCTCCATCTCTTCTTCTAGAAGGATTTCGTGCTCTAGGTATTCACTGATAGGTTTGGCCCATGACACTCTTGCGTTCACGTGGTTCACTTCTGAACTTCGAATGCTCAGCGAATCTAGGATCTCTAACGATACGTTTGGGTCTGTTTCCTTGGACGAGGCAATTCTGGCCAGTTAATCAGCTTCCTCGTTCTGTAACCTGGGATTTCTTTCCAGTAGCACTTGGAAAATTTTTTTGATTAAATCTCTGGTCAGCTGATAGTATTCTTTCATATTCTCTCCTCTTGCTTCGTATTCCCCACAAACTTATTTGACTACTAGTTGCGAGTCGCTTAGTACTATGACATGCTCTGCCCCCATTCGTCGAGTTATTAAGAGTCTAGCGATTAGTGCCTTGTACTCTGCTTCGTTGTTGGAGGCTGGGAACTTAAAACGTAGTGCGTACTTGATCTTGTGTCCTTCTGGGGTAATAAGAACGATTCCTACCCCGCTTGATTGGTCGGTTGAGGAACCACCGACATTCAGTACCTAGAGGGCCTCGATGAGCTCTTGTTAGGGTTGGGCATCTTGGTGGGTTGTGAATTTCGCATTAAAATCTACAGCGGCATACCCTTTTACTCCCAACTGTGGTCTGTACTAGATGTCGAACTAGCTGAGCTCGACCGACCACTTCACCAGTTGTCCTGAGGTTTTGGGCTTGTGCAATACCTTCTTTAATGATTGATTAGTTAGGACACTATGGTATGTGCCTGAAAGTATAGCATGAGTCTTGGAGAAGTAATTACTAAAGCAAAAGCTAGTAGCTCCATCTTTGAATATCTATCTTTGGCTCCCATGAGGGCTTTGCTTGTATAATAAACTGATTTTTAGACTTTTTCCTCTTTCCTGACCAGGTTCGAGCTCATTGCGGTGCTAGAAACAGTTAAGTAGAGGTAAAGCTCCTCTCTTATGATTGTTATGTTGAGTAACGAGAATGAACCCATGTATTTTTTGAGTTGTTGGAAGGCCCTTTCACACTCCTTCATCTATATGAATGCCTTGCGTAGCACCTTGAAGAACGGGAGACACTTGTCAGTGGAACTTGAGATGAATCTATTCAGCGCCGCTACTGCCCTTGCTAATCTTTCAATGTCCTTGATGGTTTTGGGGGCTTGCATGTCAAGAATGGCCCTAATTTTCTACAGGTTGACCTCTATCCCCTTACTAGATACTATGAATTCGAGGAACTTTCCTGACGCCACCTTGAACATGCACTTAGTGGGATTCAGCTTCATGTTGTACGTCCTTAGGGTTTAGAAGGTTTCTTCTAAGTCTTGTAAATTAGGGGTGCACAAAAGAATAGAAAAATCCGAGAATCGAACTAACCTGACCTCTCTAGGTCGGTTTGGTTTGGTTCTATCAAATGTTAGGTTCGATTCGATTTGGTTTGGGTCTAAAAAATGCCAACCTGATCATTTTGGTTCGGTTCTTGGGTTCACGCTTTCTAGACCCTAACCGACCCGAAAACCGAACCGAACTGCCCCAACCCGAGAACCAAACCAAGACCTAATCTTATATTTGTCATTCTATATATGCCTTTAAATCATGGTTATTTAAACTTAATTATTATCAATTTATGTTTGTGTGTTATTTTATTATTTTTTTTAAAAAAATTAGGACACAAGATTAATCTTATTTTTAAATTTTTTAATAAAATAACCATGTTTTGAATAATAAAAATGGACCCGACCCGAACTAACTTGAACCAACCCCAGACATGGAACTGAACTGAACCAACCCGAATTGACTCGAGTTGGTTCGGTTCAGTTTTGGGTCCAAAATTTTAGAACCGATTAAGATCGGGTCGGTTCTAGGTCTAGCATGGACCCGACCCATGCACACCCCTAATGGTTGGTTCTGAGTTTGCTCTTGACCAGTATGTCGTCCACGTATACTTCCATGTTTTGTCCAATCTGAGACTTGAACATTCTGTTCACCATGTCACCCTAGATTTTTTGCACTCGAGGAATACACACACAAGCGGAAAAAATACTGTACTCTCTCGTTAGAACTCATCCTCCTAGAAGAATGAGTGCGACTAGGTTTGAATTGAAAATTGAATTGAATAAAGGGTTTTTAGAAAACAATTTGGAATCACAACTTAACTTGATTAAGGTGAGTTAGGTCACCTAAAACAAAGCATAATCCGAAGACTATACTTAGGGTTTTTGAAAATACTTCATCAAGAGAAGGTTTTTAAGAAAATAGGTTGTTTGGCAACCTTAAGAAAATATTTAAGCCCTTTTAGAAAATAACTCCATTTGGTCTTTCGAAAACAGTGATCTAGGTTCGGAGGTTGGTTACGTGTAGGGAAGACGCTCTAAGCCATCACCCTACCCTGCCCTTGCGGTACCTACATGTCTATTCACCATAGATTCATTCATTAGGGTCTTCGATTAATAAATGTCTAAAACTATCCACTTTAGAAAAGCATTTTTAAAAAAGAATTGACATGATGCATGATATGTAAGTCCAAGAAAAGACTTTGATTGTGAAAGTAGATTTGAAAAGAAGGTTTGATTTTGAAAATAGATTTAAAAAGATAGATTTGATTTGAAATTGACAAGAAAATTTTAGAAATTGGAAATAGAGATTTGAAAAATAGATTGTAGAATTAGAAATTTGAAAATATGGAATTGAAAATTTGGAAAAGATTGTGAATTGGAGATTTGAAAAAAACCGCACCCGTGAGGATTGCCTATGTATCCCTTTTGAGGAATTAGGTCAGTCGTAATTCGGACAAGAATCCGATTGAAAATAGAAGATTTGACTTAAAAAAGAGTTGGAGTTGGAATTTGGATTGGAAGATTAGGAAATTGAACTTTGATTGGAAGATTTGAAAAGATTGATTTTGGAAAGCTTGGTTTTAGGAAACCTAAACCTAGGAAAGATGGGATTGAGGAAAGACTTGAGGTTTAAGAAAGATTTGACTCGAATGTTGGACTTGGAAGATTAGAAAAGTTGAAATTTAAGAAAGATTGGATTTAGGAAATGTTCGAATTAGGAAAGTTCCATTTTAGGAAAGTTTCAAATTAGGAAAGAATTATAATTGGAAAGTTTTGAAATTGGAATGTTTTGAAATTAAGAAAGTTTTGAATTAGGAAAGTTCTGAATTAGGAAAGTTTCCTTCCTAAGAAAAAGATAATTTTTGGAAAGATTTTAATTAAGAAAAGTTTCGAATTTGAAAACTTTAGAATTTAGAAAGTTTTAACTTAAGAAAGTTTCGAATTTAGAAAGTTTTGACTTAAGAAAGTTTTGAATTTGGAAAGATTTAAAATTTAAAAAGTTTAGAATTTTAGAAAATATTCAAAATTTGAGTTTTAGACATACTTGAAATTAGGAAAGGTTTGAGTTTAAGAAAGATTGAAAAATTTAGATTTTAGAAAGTTAAGATTTGAAAAGGAATGGAATTTAGGAAATGTCGGAATTAGGGAAGACTTAGATTAGGAAAGATTTGAAAGTTTAAGTTTTGGAAACTCAAGATTTAGGAAATGTGCGAGATTAGGAAGGATTTGGATTAGGAAAGATTTAGATTCCGATTTCCTAAAACAAAATATTGGATTTTGTTTCTAAAAAGAAATTACTTGATTTTTTTTCCAAAAAAATAGAGGATAGGATCTAGTTTTCTAAATGGGGAGATTGGATTTGGTTTCCTAAAACGGAAGATTTGATTTGACACGGAATTGGAAAGATAAAGTTTTAGAAATCCTAGATTTTGGGGTATAAAGTTTGAGGCAAAATAGGAAGTTGGAAATTATGTTTTTGGAAAGAAAATTTTAGTTTCCTAACCATGGCTCTAGGATTTAACTTGGACTCCAAGAAAAGAGATTTTGGAAAGTGAATTTTTAGAAAGGAAGATTTTTGGCAGGAGATCTAAAAAAAGGGTTTTTAGAAAGTACGCTTGAAAAGAGAGTTTTTGGAAAGAAATTTTTGAAAAGAGTTGTTAGGAAAGAAACTTAGGGAGTGTTTCTAGAAAGTGAATTTTGAATAGAGCCTTTTTTGGAAAAGAGTTTGAAAAGGAGTTTTGAAAATGGATTTTTTGAAGGGAGTTTCTAGGAAACAATTTTGGAAAGGAGATTGGAGAGAGTTTTTAGAAAGTATGTTGGAAAAGAGATTTTGAAGATGATTTTAAAAGAGATTTTGGAGAGGATTTAAAAAGGGGTTTTGAAAAGTAAGTTTGAAAAGTAATTTGGAAAGGGATGGACTTTCGCAAGCCTCTAAAAATATCTCAATTTCCTAAAACGATTCTAACCATAAGAAGGTTAGAACCATTCTAGGATTGTGGTTTTAAAAATAACAAGGTTTTGAAAATATGGACCATATTGGTCACTTTAAATATAACACTTTCCTAAAGCAACCCTAACCATAGAAAGGCTAGAATCACCTTAGGATTGTGATTTTGAAAATAAGTTTTAAAGAAGAAAATTTTGATGCAAGTTTTGAAAATGGTTTTGATGCAAGTTTTAAAAACAAGTTTGAAAACGGATTTTGGAGAGATGCATGATCATGATATGCACAATGCAAGTTGGGGTCGTGAACATACAAGGTTAAAAGCTTCACCACATAATCAAGGGGGCCAAACCCACGTGGTCTCCGGTTAGACTAAGAGAAAGCCCCTAACATGGTAACTTTCAATAGCCTACTCCTACACATGAACCGGGGAGTTCCTTGTTTCAAGTATGCAAGAAAGGGGAGAAAGAAGATGGGGGATTAAAGTAGAAGAAAATCTAAGTGGGTTAGGAGAGAGAAGAGAGAGGGGGGAATTGTGTAAACATAAATAGGAAGCCTACCTTATGTCTTTTTTTATTTGCTTTGTTTTGCTTACTTTCTTTACTTCGATCTTTGCTTGGTTTTGCATCGGTCTTTGAAAGGTTACTTTGATCTTCGGAAGTTTCGAAATTGTAGCACTTCAAGTCTTCAATGGAGGCTTTGGGGGCTAGTATGTGAGTGTATATGAGTGTATGTGAGTGTATGGGGGCTAGGGTTTGGTGTATAGGGGATAGGTTTTGAAAAACCTAAACAGAACTAGGGTTTAGAGAAGCTTTGAGCTCTGTATATCGAAGAGGAGAGTTTTTAGACTGAGTTTTGGGATCCTTTTCACGCTAAAAAAGGCTCTGTATTTATAGACAAAGGACTGCACTGGCGCCTGATGCAGTGGCGTTAGGCCAAAAATTATACTAGCGCCACTCCAAGCCATTTTTTGGCTTGGCCCCACTAGTAGTGGTGCCAGGCATTTAGGAAATGTTTAAGGTCAGCAAGCAACATATCTTCAGAAGATTTGGGCGCCTGTACTAGTGTCTACCATGCAATTTTTAGCCTAGCTTCACTAGGAGTGACTCCAGAAGATCCGAGAATGGTTTAAAGGGCCGACAATGACCAGGAAGGCTGGAAAGGGACATGAACCCTTAGAATAGTGTTTCGGGGGTAGTAGGCTTGAAAAATAGTGTCAGGATTTGTTGGAAGGGTTGACTGGGCCATTAGGAGCAAAATGGTCAATCAAGCCAGAAAGTTACCGGGATGGACTCGGAATATCCCGGAAGAAGATTCGAGACTTGGAAACATTACCCAGAATATTTCAGGAGATTACCGGTTTGATACCCAGAGCCGGTGTGATTGGAAGAGGTGACTGACCCACCAAGGGCAAAGCTCATTTTGCATTAGGTTTGTCGAAATTGACTCAGAATGATCCGAAAAGATAATGAAAGGTCGGGAATACTATAAGAAGCATTCTTGGGAGGTTACCGATTTGATACTCAGAGCCGGTGTGGTTCCTAGGGCTTTCAAATGCCTAGGGGCAAAATAGTCATTTAGCTTCAAATGGGCCCTATGGGCCGAGTTTAGAAGTCGGGTTAAAGGTTGAATATGCATGTGATGTGTGAAAGTGAGCCCAGTCGGGCCGGAGATTGCCGAGCGGGCAAAAATGGGGTGCTTACACACCAGCCTTTAATATGTTGTTCCTGCATTCTTTAGGTCGAATAGCATTACCTTGTAATAGTATAGTCCCCTGTCAGTGACGAACGAAGTATGATCTTGGTCTTGCTTGGCCATCCTGATCTGGTTATACCCTGATGATGAGTCTATGAACGTGAGCATTTCGTACTTGGCTGTGGAGTCTACCAGGAGGTCGATCATGGGTAGGGGAAAACTATCATGTGGGCACGCCTTATAATGGTCCTTGAAGTTGATGCACATTCTCCACTTTCTGTTGCGCTTCTTCACCATCATAGCTTTGGACAGCCAGGAGGGGTACTGGCTTCTCGGATGAACTTGGCCTTGGCTAGTTTGTCCACCTCTTCAGCTATGGCTTCGTTGCGTTCTGAGGTGAAACTCCTCCTCTTTTGCTTTAATAGTTTGGGCCCAACTGTGATGTTCAAGTGATGGGCCGCTATCTGGGGGTTGATGCCTAGCATGTCTTCATGTTTCCAAGCAAAGACGTCTGCATTCTTTCTAAGAAATTCCTTTAATCCTTCCTTTAATTGGTTGGGAGCTGCTGTCCCAATCTTGACCACTCTGTTATGGTCGGGCTCCCTAATCGTGACCCCCCCTACCCCCCCCGGGCGCCGGTCCTTTACGGGCTCTCATCTTCTAACATCTTCTTCATCCCTAACCTCCAGCTCTTCCACTATCAGGGTCTCTTTATCTACTTCTCTCTTTAAGGATGCCATATAACACTCCTTTACAACTAGTTAATCTCCTTTTACATTTCCAACTCCTTCATTAGTAGGGAATTTAACCCTGAGATGGTAGGTGGATGTCACAGCCTTGAACTGGTTTAGGGCCATTCGTCTGATAATTACGTTGTAGACTAAAAGGCAGTCAACCACTAGAAAGTGACCAACTTAGTCGCCTGCTGCGGAGCTGTCCCTAAGGTTACCGAAAGGGTTATGGAACCAAGGGGTGTGAATCAGTCCCCTATGAACCTGACCAGAGGGAATGTGACAGGTTGCATCATCTTCTTCTAGATCTCCATTTGTTCAAACGCCTTCCAGAAAGAATGTTTGTTGAACTTCCATTGTCGATCAGGACCCTCTTGGTCTTAAAGTTGGAGATGATGGTGGTGATCACTATAGGATTATCATGTGGTTGGCATAGTTTTGCTTCCTCCTCTTCAGTGAAGGTGATGACAGTTGATTCTGCTCGAGGCCACTTGCTTGGATGTTCGACCACTAGCACTTCCCTCGATTGTCATGCCTCTCGAATATGTTTCTTTCTGACCGCCGATGATTCCCCTCCGCCTGCGAACCCTCTAGCTATTACTTGGATTTCCCCGAGGGGTTGTTGATTCTGTTGAGCCCGTTTAGGGCTTTTTTGTTTTGCTTATCGTGGCGGTTGTTCTCACCTCTACGCGACAACGTACCTCCCAAGTTTCCCTTCTTTGATCAAATTCTCGATATGTTGCTTGAGGTCGAAGAAATCTTCAGTGTCATGGCTGTGGCCTCAGTGAAACCTGCAATACTTTTTTTTGGGACCTCTTCTTAGGGGGCGTCCTCAACTTGTTGGGCCACTTCAAAGCTGGGTCGTTGCGGATCTCGTATAGGACATGCTCTAAAGGGGTGGTGAGTGGGGTGAAGTTGTAGTCGAGGTTGGTGGTCCGCCCCTTCCTTCCTTCTGTCTAGGAACTCGACCCTGAGTACTTCGGGCTTTTCGCCTCTCTGCTGTCCTTCCTATCTCTTGATGACCTCTTCTTCTTGTCTGAACGTGAGCTGACTTCCGTATTGCGGTTAAGTCTGGCGTTAATGGCATCCTTGGCGTTCATGTGCTTCTGAGCTTTGAGCATGAGTCCTGTAATGTCCTTCGGTGGCTCCTTTTCTAGGGAGTAAAGGAGTTTGTGGGTTCTATGGCCGCTCAAGAAGATGGTGACTTCCACCTTGTCGCCTGCGTTGTCGACGTTGAGGATCTCCTGGTTAAACCTGTTCACGAACTCTTTATGGGATTCTTCTGTTCCCTATTTCACGGTCAGCAAGTAGCAACATGTCTCCTCTATCTTTGTCTACCCATGTAGTGTCCTACGAACAACTTGCTGAGTTGGATGGATGTGCCAATTGTCCCTGGCTTGATCTTGTTGAACCATACTCTAGCCAACCCTTTGAGGTCGATCGGGAAAGCTCGGTACATGATTTGGTCGGGCACCGCTTGCAAGTGCATTAGGGCTTTGTACGTCTCCAAGTGGTCCAAGGGGTCCTTGGATCCATCGAATTCTTCAAAGTTATCATTTTAAACTTTGGTGGTAAGGGCTGCTCCATAACTGCTTGGGTGAACGACGAGTCGGTTCGGTTCACCAACTTTTCGACGGTGTTGGGAGTTTTTGTTTTAACTACCTCCAGAACTCCAGCCATCTGCGCTTGCATGGCTCTGATCTGCTCATCCCAGGCGGAGGGGTTTTCCATCTTTTCTTCGATGATCTCTATGACTTGAGGAACTTGTCCTAACCGAGATTAGGCAATATGACTGTGTTATTCCTCTACTAGCCTCGCTCCATTTTCTTGTCGTGCACCGCCTTTGATTCTGACAAGGCCGTCATCTCCTTGATTGACCCCCCCAATCCTGTCTCATTCTGCTTGCTGATTTCTGGGTTGTTGATTTTCTTCAGGGGTAGTAGGTGGAGCAATTAGGGCAGCAGGTGGAGCAGTAAGGACCCTCTAAAGTATCTTCTAGTTCTGCGTAATTAGTTGTTGCATGCTGGCCATTATGGTAGCAACCTGCTATTCCAAAGCTATTATCTTGGTTGTGTTTTGATCCTCCATGGTTGTTTGCCTTCACGTAGTTGTGCCGGACCTGGTTAAGACCATGAAAACAACAAGAAAGTCATTCTGACAGATGACGCTTATTGATGATGCAGTAAATTTGTGTGATTTGTTCAAGGCCAAGCACAGACGATCCGGTGGAAGGTGAAGAGTCTCTGGACTATGAATACCAGTGTAGTGCTTGCCAATGACACTTAAATGCCAAACTTAGGAGATATAATCTAAAGATATGTTAACAGAGTTTGGACTAGATCATTCGTACCTTGGAGAGAGGTGAAGATTCCTATATATAGAGGTGACAGTTGGGAGTGATAGCTGATTTGTAGACGAAGATCTTGGAATGTACTGGTAAAGTGCCTGATGCCACGCTCGGGCTGTCTGGTTGGTTATCCTGATGGTCTATCTTGTTGGGATGCCTGATCAGTGTGAGGTTTAGACGAAATATTGTCTAAATCTGTTCGGTACACAAAACTAACACCTATCATAGTGTGTAAATTAACTACAAATAAATAAATGAAAAAAAAAGTGAAAGTTGCCAAACACTAGTCCCTTGCTAGGTCCACCTTTGGATCCATCCTAGTTGACACCGACTACGAATTTACAATTATCTGAGCACGAAATATCGTTAGCTAAACTCGATCAGGTATCCACCCACCAAGAATAGTACTAGGAAGTTTTATGTTTAATTTTTCTTTTCTTTTCTTTTCTTTTCAAACAACCAAAGGAGGGGAATATATAAAGAGAAACACTAGTCCATTTGATAAAGGATTAAGCCTAAAATGACCGTTGGAAGAGAATCAGATCAATTTAGAAGCAGAACACTACAATTAATACTACGTACGTATTAGATGATCATAGCAATTAATACCCAGTCTCTTCTTCCAAACACATGAGTGTGTCCCATATAACAGTCCTTAAATGAACATCGATTCCAACGAACAGCACGTACCCAAAATCACTCGTTGGAGCTACACGCATTTTGTGGCTTATTGAAGTTTAGTTTTTCCAAAACATTCTTTTTACCATCTTAGTGCCCCTTAAATAGGGTGTCCGCCATAATTTTGATTTGTCCTGAACTATACCAAAATTTAATAAATTATAAAAAAAATTATAAAACATGTATATGTAAAAGTTATATGAATTAAACAATTTTATAACTAATATATAGCAAATATGCATATAAACAAATAAATATTAAAAAATATTTAAGAAAAAGTATCTATTGAAGTTATGTCCGATGGTTAAAATTTTTTTTATTGGATTAAAAAAAATCCAAGGAAAACAAAACATTTTTATTGGTTAGACAACAACATAAAATGTGCTAAAAATAATTATAATGGTTAGATAACAACATAAAAGATGTTAAAAATGGTTAGACAGCAACTCAACCTCTCCTAGGACACTTTTTTTAATGGTTAATTAATTAATTTAATTTTTATAAGGTTTAAGAATTAATATTAAAGTGGACTGTGTTAGACAATTGACTTTTACAATAAAAGGTGCTTGGCTCAACAATATT
Source organism: Euryodendron excelsum (assembly GCA_033060915.1). Lineage (NCBI taxonomy): Eukaryota > Viridiplantae > Streptophyta > Magnoliopsida > Ericales > Pentaphylacaceae > Euryodendron > Euryodendron excelsum. The sequence goes on along the minus strand of CM065377.1, from coordinate 63,890,244 downwards.
AAGATGGGTTAAACTTAGATGTTAAAAAAAATTAAACATTAAAAATGAGAGTTAAGCTACCTCAGGAGAGCTCTCAACATCCCTCTGCCTTGGATGTTGGTCATTCACCCAAGTTACATGAAAAAGTCTAAGTGCAGTTGTGACTGAGCGACTGCGCCTAGCAAAACCCAAATTACATTAATACTTCTTTCTAGAGTCAGAGCCAATATAAAAATATATAATAAAATATAATAAAATAAATTGATACCAACAGAGACGATAATGAGACCCAAGCTCTGCCGATCTCATTCCAAAAGCAAATAGCCATGGTGTAACCAGTGACCAAACCTCCCTTAGACACTTGAGGTCATGGCCCCTATTATTTTGACTCTGTTTAGGTTCCATAAATTTTGAGTATCCAAAATTAATATATACAACCAAAAAAAAAAAAAACCTTACCTTTGACCCTCTAGAAATTAAGTATTTTTACCTTAGCTCTGTTTTAGCTTATGATCAAGTCACTAATAGGATGAGTTTGGGGTCATTTAATGTCATTTCTTTCAGTGGCGGTTGCAATTACAAACGCATCTTGATTATTCCAACCGGCAGGTAGAAGAACCTGAAGTACTTGTTCAATATCTCAGCTTCCCTCCCTGATATGATATATATATATATATATGTATGTCCCACCCAACATATCCAGAGTTAAATTAGAAACCTCAATATAACAATGGGACAAATATATATATATATATATTTGAATTGCTTCAAATGCAACTACAAATAGTTAGAAGGCTGAGAAAAAAGGAGGAAAATAAAATTTGAACACTTTCATGCCCTAACATCAAAGGCCAAGAAGGGCAATACCTTTCCAGAAATAAAATTATGCTTTTTATATACACTGAAATATGTACACTCAATATTGTTTCTCTGTGTCTCCGTTCCAACCTCTCCTTTGTAAATAAAATGAACCAGAATTCACATGGGAAAGACTTTTATTCAGGAATTTGGAAGGGTAATAAGCATACTACCAAAGAGAAAGAGGAGTAGGGGTTTCTGGTCTTAATCTTGAAAGAATTTCATTTCCATTTCAATTTCTTCTGTACATTTTTATACAGTTCCAAAATCACAGAGACTTCTCACCTTCTGGGACAAAAAGAAGAAAAAGGCTACAATTAGAATTCCAATGCAGGTTGACCCCAAGTTAAACATCATTTACAATTGGAATAGGATACAAAAAGAATTCCAATGAAATCTCGGAAACACCTCAAATATTGCTTCGGGTCAACGGCCGAGATTGAAGTTGGGTCATATTGGAATGACTTGTATGCATGCTCAAGCTTCTTGCTAATGTCATAGTCACTACAGGGAAGACAGGATATAACGACGGTTTTTTCGTGGCGTTTCAAAAATGCCGCTGAAACTACCATTAAACAACGCATTACAAAACGCCGAGTCAAGGTTTCAAGTTACGACGCCGTTTTATATGCCGGTCGGTGGGAGTGAAAAGATAGCTGTTTAAACTGCGACGTCGTTCATAGTTACTATAAAAACAAACCTTCACACACATTTCACGTCTCACTTCCTTCTCCAGACCTCTCACTCTCAGATCGATCAGTTCCAGTTCCTTACTCCGAGAGGTCGACGACGGTGACTTCTCTTATCAGTTTCTCACTCTTGCTTCATTTTAAATGGTGAAGAATTTGACGCATCAGAAGAGGCCGATGACGACGACATCTGTCCGATGTCCATCAATAACCTAGCCTGGTGGTCTTTCACTCCCTCTGTTTGCCGAAGTCCACATATATAGGTATCTGAAGTTATTTATTCCCATTTCATTTGCATTTTGAACTGGCTATGCTCAAATTTCAGGTTAAAAACCCTAGATCTATGAACTGGTCCTCTCTGACAATATTGGGACTTACTTTCCTTTCCACGGAGTATATGTTCTGATTTTTCGCTTCTTTAATTGCATAGGACGTCATGATTTTGTTATTTGTAGATGATTGAAGATGAGATAAATGAAAAGAATTAAGACTTAAGATGTGTTTTGCGTAGGTGTCTCCACCTGTTTGATGAATTTCCTGATTGAATTTGGCATTTTGTTTGATTGAGCTTTTAACCTCAGAATAAGTTCTAAACTTCTTGTTGTGGTCCTCAAGCTAAAGGAGAATTTTTTTTTTTTATTATTAATGGGTCAGAAATCTGTCCTCTTAGTGAAAGAAGCTAGTGTTTTCACTGTGTTAGTCGTCTTGTTTAGTCAAAATTTATCTAATTTTGATTAGAGTGGTTTGAATGAAGACCCTACATTGCAAAGGTTGCATGATCTAGCTTTTTTTCCACATGGCCTATTACTATACTTTGAATGAGCTATGAAAATAGGACTCGCCATCAAGATCTATATATTAGGCCAAGCCCATCCATAACATTCAAGCGAGACAAACTCAGCTTGAATTGTTAACAGTGGTTTTGTCCTTGGTTTTCTTTTTGTGTTTGTTTTTTGTCATTGTTTGTTCTATGTAGCTCAAACTCCCAAAAGAAAAAATGACAGTCCTGTCAGAAGCTTCAAGGGATGATTTTAAGGAAACCGGCTCTTTACGAATAAAGAACATGGCGGTCAGATAAACAGTAAAGATAACACAAAATCCCTCGCATACTAATTATATTTGGTCTGTTTCACTATGCATTATGCATTGAAATTTTATCGAAGGAAGTGTGTTTTGGATAAAGCAGGGGAGTGCTTGAAAAAAGCAGGTGTTGGAAGCATGGGGCTGTTCTCACAAGGAGATTGCGTTGGTGTCAGCAGCCACAGCCTTTTGGAATCTCACTGGCACTATGGCACATATATTTGCAGGTAACCTTTACAAGTTAGAATTGTTAGTGCATTGACATAATCAATAAGTTATATTGAATTCTCCTACGTTGTGGTAAGGATCCTACTCTTTTCTCACCGTATGCTGTGATGAGTTGGCCAGTATTAGCTGAATTTTGGTGTAAATTTGTCAAAGTCTTGACTGTGTTATGATAATCCATTTTGGTACTTGGTAAAAGTTCTATGGACTCTCTATGGTGTAATTAGTTTGTGTCTCACATATATTTCCCGAAATTGACTTTGAATATTCCATCTAGTGTTCTCGATTAAATTTTGTGCAGCAACACTGGGTAGTGAGCTGCAGACAGAGCCATTGAAGAGTCCAGAATAGTTTGCTCTTCTAATGGAATCTAAAAGGTGAGCAACTTGTTTAAGTGATAGATATAAAGTTTCAGAAAATTTAGGTAATTTCAGGTCAACAAGCCCTAGTTATAGTCATAAGTGATAGATATAAAGTTTCAGAAAATTTTACTTATCAAAAAAATAAATAATAAAGTTTCATAAAATTTCAATTTTTTTGAGAAATTTTATCTGTGTAATTTAGGGATATATTTAGTGATAAGTAGTAGTTCAATTTCTCTCTCATTGCCTCTACATTTGCAGAGAATGCCCCTGAATCTGAAAACTCACAATCAAAGAGTTCATTTTCACTCTAGATCACTCCAACTTCTCTGAGACCATTGGCAAGCACAACTTCAGCAACATCGAGTTCTACGTCAAGGGTAATTTAATTTTAGAATGATTAATTCTCTTCTTGTTGTTGTTCAGTTCTTACAGAGACGTAAAATTTATTGCTTGACCTTATGCATGAGTTGTTCAAATCATTCTAGACAAATATATTATAGTGACTGTTGCTTGTTCTATTATGATGTGATATAATCATCATGTCATTATTGTGGTTGTCATTATTCTGGTTGTTTCTGCAGTAGTATTTATATGATTGACTAGATTCAAAAGAAATTGGTATGAGATGTGTAATGGCTTTATTTTTTCATTTTAATCCTTCCTTAAAGTGTCTATCCTTTGTGGAAAATTGGACCTTTTTGTTTCACATTTGAGACTCTGAAATATGGAAAGAAGAAGTCATCGGATTAATTGCAACAAGTAAAGACTATTCATGAAAACTCAATTCATTAGGATATAGGATAACCTTTTGGAGTTCATTATAGATATATTGTGAATGCGGGTAATTATAAGAAAATGATATATTGCTAATGCTGGTGAGATATACATTTACATAGTTACTGCTGCACCACACTATAATTTGTAGCTTCTGAATTTTGTACTTTAATTATAGGGCCATTATATTCCATACACCATCTTGTAGTTCAAGTGGTGCTCACTGAAGGCTGGCAATCGTCAGCACCAACAACGATGCTCTGTAAAACCGGCCAGTACAGAAATGAAGAGAAGTGATTCAGTTGTTCCATTGGCAGAAACCATAAATGCTGCTGTTATGCATATTGTCACTCTTAGATTTTGAGTTCTTTTTCTTTATTCTTAAACCAGAAATCATTCAGTTGTTTATTTGTCTATAATTCATCACATGGTCACTGATTTGAAATGTTATTTTAAACTCACATTAAATGAGTGGACATTTCATTAATGAGGGCAGAGTACATCATACATAATATTTTCTTAAATGCATAGCATGCCAAGGGTTGGGCAGGTCTTTGTCATCCGATCCAGTCAACTAATAGGTGCCTTTCCGAGAAAATCCCTTCACTCTGTAAGGGCCCTCCCAATTTGGCCTAAGTTTGTCATTGCTGGTCTTCCTAGTGGATTGATTGACTTTCTTGAGGACCAGATCTCCCGCCTTGAATGTCCGGGGATTTACCCTAGCGTCATGATATCTGCGTATCCTCTACTGGTAGGCTGCTACTTCCATAGCTGCTTGCAACCTTTTCTTTTTGAATAGGTCTAGGCTTACCTCGACGACTTCGTTGTTGGTTTTTGGTTCATACTGCTCGACCCTGGGACTGTGCAGACCTATTTTTATCGGGATGACCGCTTCCAATCTGAACGTCAACGAGAAAGTGGTGTAGCCCGTTGCTACCCTTTTGGTTGTTCGATAGGCCCACAAAATGTTGGGGAGCTCTTCTGCCCATAGGCCCTTCGCCTTTTCCAACTTGGCCTTGATTATGTTGAACAAGGTTCTATTGGTGACTTCTACTTGGCCGGCTGATCTGGAGATTTGAGCACATCTGTCCAAACTAACCACCTTTGAATTGCTTCCTGTTGTCTGTGATAACCACCTTGGGGATTCTGAACCTACAGATGATATTTTTCCGTAGAAAGTCTTTCATTCTTTGTTCGGTGATTGTGGCAACGGCCTCAGCTTCCGCCCACTTTGTGAAGTAGTTTACCGCCACCATTGTGAACTTGGTCTGGCCTTTTCCAATAGGCAGAGGTCCAACAATGTCGATCCCCCATTGGGCGAATGGCCAGGGGCTCTGGATGGGAGTCAACTCCTAGGGTGGTTGCCTTGGGACATTGGAGAACCGTTGGCACTTGTCACATCTTTTTACGAAGTCTTGGGAATCCTTTTTCCGTGGTGAGCCAATAGTAGCCTGTTCTGAGTATTTTTTGGCCAGGGCCCGTCCACCTGAGTGGTTGCTGCATACTCCTTCATGCACCTCCTTCATAACGTAATCAGTATCTGCCTTTCCTGCACACCTGAGCCAAGGTAGGGAGTGCCCTCTTTTGTATAGTGTCCCGTTCATCAGGGTGTACCTACTAGCTCTGTACTAAATCCTCCTGGTCTTAGTCTTATCTTTTGGCAAGGCCCCTAGTTCTAGATAATCTCTTATCGGTGTTGCCCATTCAACTTCCTGTTCCACATGGTATACCTTCGGACTCTGAATGCTTGGCGAATCTAGCACTTCCATGGGGACTCTTGGGTTTTCTTCCTGAGACGATGCTATCCTGGCCAGTCGGTTTGCCTCTTCATTCTGTAGCCTGAGTACTCTTTCTAATAACACTGTAGAGAACCTCTTACTTAGGTTTTTTGCCATTTGGCAATATTTTTGCATTTTTTCCCCTCTGGCCTTGTAGTCACCTTGAACATGCTCAACTATGAGCTAGGAATCGCTACGTACCAGGACATGTTCTGCCCCCATTCGCTTAGCCATTCGAAGTCTAGTTGATAAGGCTTCATACTCGGCTTCGTTGTTGGAGGCTGAGAATTTGAACTGTATGGCATACTCCAATTTGTGACCTTCGGGGGTGACCGGAACAATTCCGACACTGTTGGAGGTGTCGGTGGAGGAGCCGTCGACATTAAGGACCCATTGTGAGTGGTCAGGGTATGTGTCGGGTTGGGTTGTTGGGTGGGTGAACTTAGCGATGAAGTTTGCCACAGCCTGACCTTTAATTGCCTACCTTGGGCGATACTGAATGTCGAACTGGCTTAATTCAACTTACCATTTGACTAACCTGCCTGAAGTCTCTGGTTTGTGGAGTATTTTTTGTTGTGGTTGGTCAGTCAGAACTACTACGGTATGGGCTTGGAAATATGGTCTCAACCTCCGAGCTGATGTTACCAAGGCGAGTGCCAGCAGCTCCAGCTTGGGATATTGTTCTTCTACCCCTCTTAGGGCTCTGCTCACATAGTAAACCGGGTTCTGGATATTATCTTACTGTTTGGTCAGAGTTGAGCTGACTGCTGTGGCCGACACTGCTAAGTAAAGGTAGAGCTCTTCCCCCTCAATGGTTCTGCTGAGTAGTGGGACTGAGCCCAGGTACTGTTTGAGTCCTTGGAAGGCCTGGTCACACTCTGTTGTCCACTTGAAAGCTTTTCGTAAAACCTTAAAGAAAGGAAGATACTTATCTGTGGACCTTGAAATAAATCTATTCAATGCTGCCACTCTGTCAGCAAGTCTTTGTACCTTTTTGGTGGATGTTGGGGGCCGCATGTCCATAATCGCTTTAACTTTCTTAGGGTTTGCCTCCATTCCCCTGTTAGAGACCATGAACCCCAAGAACTTGTCAGAGGCCACTCCGAATGCACACTTTGCTGGGTTCAACTTTATGTTGTAGGTTCTTAAATTTTGGAATGTCTCTTCCAGGTCTGTCAAGTGACTAGCTGCTTTCTTACTTTTCACCAACATGTCATCCATATACACCTCCATGTTTTTGTCGATCTGAGCGCTGAACATGCGGTTAACAAGCCTCTGGTAGGTTGCACCGGTGTTCTTTAAGCCGAATGGCATCACCTTGTAGCAGTATAAGCCCCTGTTTGTCACGAATGACATGTGCTCCTGGTCATGTTCCACCATCTTTATCTGGTTGTAGCCTGAGAAGGCGTCCATGAAGTTTAGCATCTCATACCCTACCGTTGAGTCTACCAATTGATCTATCATTGGTAAGGGGAAACTATCCTTGGGCAGGCTTTGTTTAGATCCGTAAAGTCCACGCACATTCTCCATTTTTCATTTGCCTTCTTCACCATGACTATGTTAGACAACCAAGAGGGATATTGAGCTTCCTTCATCAAGTTGGCCTTGGTCAGCTTCTCTACTTCTTCTACTATTGCCTCATTACTTTCCGGCACAAAGTTTTTCGTTTTTTGTCTTATTGGTTTGGCGGCTGGGTTTATATTTAGATGGTGAGCGATGATGTGGGTGTCAATGCCTGGCATGTCCTTATGGGTCGAGGCGAAGACGTCGGCATGCTGCCTGAAGAACCTTTTCAGTTCTTCCTTGATTTCCTTTGATGCTGCTGTCCCTATCCTTACTGTCCTAGTCTGGTCTGGTGCTCCGACCATGACCTCCTCGAGTTCCTCTACAGGTTCCCCCCTCCCGATTTTCTCCTCATCTCGGACTTCCAATTCTTTAATCATTATGGCCTCCTTCGTCTCGCCTTTAAGGATGCCATGTAACATTCTCTAGTAGTCTGTTGGTCACCCTTGGCTTCTCCAACTCCTTGTGGTGTGAAGAATTTAACCTTTAGATGATAGGTAAACGGTATAGCCTTGAACTCATTGAGGGCTGTTCTGACAACAATGACGCTGTAGGCCGAAGGACAGTCCACTACTAGGAAGGTCATAATCTTCGTAATTTGTTGCGGTGCAGTCTGCAAGGTTACCAGCAGAGCTATCGACCCCAAGGGAGCTACTTTGTCTCAGGTGAAGCCAACCAGGGGGGAGTTGACTGGCTTCAGTTTCTCTATGCCTACATTTAATTGCTGGAAGGCTTGCAAGAAAATAATTTTGACTGAGTTACCACTGTCTACAAGGATTCTCTGTACCAAGAAGTTGGAAACCACTACTGATATGACCAAGGGATCGTCATGGGGTTGACATAATGCTTCTACCTCCTCTTCAGTAAATGTGATGGGGACGTTCTCTGCCTTAGACCTTTCGATGGACATGATTTCTTTCTGACTCCGTACTTCCTTGGCGTGCCTCTTCCTAGCGGACGAGGACTCTCCGCCACCTGCGAATCCCCTTGAAATAACCCTTATCTCCCCTATGGGTTGTTGGTTCTACCCTGCCCTTTTAGGGCTGTGTCTCTATAACTGCTGGGCCAATTGAACTTGCCTTTCGCCTCGCTTTCCCCCGGCTATGTATTTTCCTAGCTTCCCTTGCTTGATTAGGTTTTTCACTTGTTGTTTGAGGTCGTAACAATCTTCAGTGTCGTGACCGTGGTCTTGGTGGAAGCGGCACCACTTGTGGGTTGGCCTCTTTTCTGGTAGGGTCCTCATCCGCCCGGGCCACTTCAACGCTGCGTCCCCCTTTATCTCGTAGAGCACCTGATCCAAGGGGGCATTCAGTGGGGTGAAGTGTTGGGTGTACCTAGCTGGCCTACTTCTATTGCCCTCCGCCTTTGGTTTCTACTCAGACAGTCTGGGGACATTGGCTGCTCTGCCATATTTCTTTTCCTCAGCTAACTTCTTCTTATCTAGACTTGTGCTATCGTTCTCTGGATCTTCCCTGGCTTTGAGGGTGTCTTCTGCGTTCATATATTTCTGTGCTTGAAGCATCAGCGCGGCCATGGTCTTAGGCGCCTCCTTAGCCAAGGAAAAAAGGAACTTAGGGGTTTTGACCCCTGCAATGAAAGCCGCTACGACCACTTTCTGGTCTAGGTCGTCTACGTAGAGAGTTTCCTGGTTGAAGCGGGTGACAAACTCATGCAAAGTCTCCTTTTCACGTTGTATGGTGTTGAACAGAGAGATGAGGGCCTCCTTTGCCTTTGTCCTCCAATGTAATGGCTGACAAAGAGTCTACTCAAATCCACGAAGTCACTAATGGTCCCAGGGGAAAGTTTGTGGAACCAAATCCGGGCCGGTCCTTTAAGGGTGGTAGGAAACGCTTTGCACATGATATCATCGGGGACAGCCTGGAGGTCCATTAGGGCTTTATACGTCTTGAGGTGGTCCAGGGGATCTTTCGTGCTATTAAAAGACTCCAAAAGGGGCATTTTGAATTTTGGTGGTAAAAGTACCTTCATTACTGCTGGTGTGAACAGTGTATCTGTCCTGTTTACCAATTCTTTCATTATGCTGGGCCCTTTTTCCTTTACAGCACCGATCACTCCGGCTAGTTGGGCTTGCATCTCCTTCAATTGCTCGTCCCACACTAGGTAGGTTTCGCCGGTGTGCTCCGAAAGCAGCACCGTCGCCGCCTTGGATTGGGCTATGAGGCTTTGGGTCTCATTAGCATGTGTTCCAGCCCCCCTCTGAGGTGGGTGCTTCGCTCCATCACCAGTATTTCCTTCCAGATTCCTTGTCGCTTGTTGGTCTACTTGCCTCACGGGGTCCTCCGGTGGTGGAGGGTCCACTACCGTCAGCAACGTTGGTGGCGGAGGCAATCTCCTTTCCAACTCCTGGTTTCGGGCTTAGAGCTGGTTCATGGCCGCCATCATTTCGGTGATCTGCTGCTCTAAGGCAACAATCTTTGTTGCGCTTTGTTCCTCCATTGCTGCGTTTAGCCTGACAGATGTAGCACCAGATCGGGTCAAGACCATGAAGCGATCAAAATGTCGTTCCCACAGACGGTGCCAACTGATGATACAGTGAATTTGAACAATCTTCCGGACCTTTGATACAAATGGTTGAAACGATGAACCCTCCTGCTTGGGACACCGGTGTGGTGTCTGCCAAAGACACTCCGATGCTAAAGTTAGGCTAGATATAAATGGACAGAAAAACAATGCTCAAGAGTTCATGTGTTTCGTACCTCCATTGGAGATGATGACTGCCCTTTTTATAGAGATGTTGGTAGGGAGTGTGGCTCGGATTGTGGGCACATTAATGGGAGAGCTAATCGTGTCCTCAAATTACGCACTAGGGATCGTGGGGGAGTGTCATGCCCTCACGTTAGGCTTCATGAACCATGCTCCCAGTCGTGGACGAAATCGTCCTAATCATGGGATCGTGGGGGTTGATCTTCAAGCGAAAATTTGGGTGTGCCTTAATGATGGCACATGGTGCACTGCTGGAGCTCTGCCCCTTTAGGTCTGTTGGCAGACCTGGTAAGGAAGGTGGCTCGAGGGCATTGGTCTGGGGACACAGCCTGTGCTTACCTAGTCTGTCCAGTGGGGGCAGACCAGCTACACTTGTCGTACTATCAAATGGTACTTGATCTGTGAGTAATTATTCAACTCAAAATAATGAAAAGCGCAATCTGATATAGAAAAAATAAAGAGTTAAACCTCTAGGAGCCTGGACTCCAGAAGTATGACCCTCAGTGACAAGCATTGGTGGACCGGGGGGGAGGGCCCCCAAAGTTTGGAAAATTGCCTTTATACCCTATTGATTTTTTAATATTTAGAATAAAATGTAATGTATCGGCCCCTTCAAAGTTTTTAAATTTTATTCCACCCTTTTAGATTTTTGGATATTTAGGATCAATATAGTGTATTGGCCCCTAAAATCTTTTAGATTTCACTTCACCCGTGTAGATTTTTGAATATTTAAAATACCATATAGTGTATTGATCCTTCAAAAATCAGCAAAATTTCCTTTACCCTCCTTTTACAAAAAAGAAAAATTCTTGGCCCCCCTCCCCCCTCAATCAAAATCATGGGTCCACCACTAATCATGAGGTTGTCCCCTACAAATTTATAGATGGCAATGGACACGAAAAAAGTGGAGATCTGACCACATTCGCTCTGTTTAGGGCAGGGATGGAGGATACAAAATGGGGATGAAGGCGAGAATGGAGGTCAAAATGAAAATTCATAGTTTTTTTTATGTATGGTGTGCTAGTGATATTATCGCTAGATTTTGTGTTGATTGGTGTCCAACTTATATTTAATTGTTTTTTAATATTTTTTGTTGGATGGGTTTTTAATTTGTTATATTCAATAATTTTTTAAATATTGTTTGTTGGATGGGCTTTCTTTCTTTTAACAGTATAATAACACTATTGCGTTGTATATGCAACTCAAAATATTTGGACACTAATTCTAGTTTACTGCCAAGTAGAGATCATGATACTATCAATATTCTTGATATTTTAGTTTTTTTTTTCTTTTTCTTTCTTTTCTTGCGCTTTGTGTTGTTTGTTTCATTTGTACCCAAAAAAAAAAAGAAGTAAACTTTGGGTTTGGTCTTGGGCTTGGGCTTAAGTTTAGATTTGGGTTGGGGTGGAGGCGATGACGGAAATGGAGACAGGCTTGTATCCATGGAAGCAGAGATGAAGGTCTAAATTAATCCCCATATGGGGATAGAAGCAAAGATAGAGGTGAATATTTTAGATAGACGCTAAGATGGAGATCTCAACCTTCACCCCGCCTCGGTCCATTGTCTTCCCTACCTACAATTACTAATATGAGGTTATTCAAGTCACTTGCTTGCCCAATAACAGACCCAGACCATTTACTTGACAAGTTCTATTATAGCTTGGAGAGGCCACAGAGAGTGGGAGGTTCATGAAGTTGGCCAGAGGTGTAGGGTACATATTTTACTAAACTCATTTGCTATAAAATTTACATATATATATATATATATATATATGTTGCCACTGTAATCAAACTTACTTAACAAGTTGGAGCATTAATTTTACTTGTAATCAAGTAATAAAATTTCAAAAACGTGTTAAACTGAGATTTCACATTCCCACAAACAGTATTGAATTGCTTCAAATGCAACTGTAGATGGTTAGAAGGCTGAGAAAAAGCAGGAAAATAAAATTTGAACTCTTGCATGCCCTAACATCAAAGGCAAAGAAGGGCAATAGAATACTACTTGGGTGTTCTTTGATTTCTTCTGCGGGAAATAAAATTATACTTTTTATATACACTGTAATATTACACTCAATAGTGTTTCTCTGTATCTCCCTCCCTTCCAACCTAAGTATTGTTGTCCACCCCAGCCACACGTGGCCTTGACAATTCCAACCTCTCCTTTGCACAGAAAATGATCCTTACCAACTCAGGGGTTGGTTGAATTGGTAAAGAATTGACACTTCACTTGAGAAAATTTAGGTTTAATTTTCGCTACCAGCAGTCCTTCTTGGTAGGCGATTTGTAAGTCTTCATAGAGGCCTGCAGCTTACCTTGACCTTGGATTGGAGTAGCCTCCTCTCACCGTAAACTCTTTTGTACAAAAAAAAAAATGAACCAAAATTCACACGGGAAAGAATTCATGAATTTGGAAGGTACTAACATACAAACAACGTGAAAGGGAGTGGGGATTTCCGGCCTTAACCTTGAAGAATGTCATTCCCATTTTAATTTCCTTCTGTACATTTTTATACAGTTCCGAAATTCCAGAGACTTAACTGGGACAAAAAAAAAAAAAAAATGGTACAAAAAGAATTCCAATGCAGGTTCACCCCCAGTTAACCATCGTTTACAATTGGAACAGGCTTGAGTAGCTCGTATTGCAATGCTAATCTATACCTTTCTATAGCATATCACCTCTGTACGTAGCTATGAATAAAAAATGGGATGAGGACCAGGGGGAAATATTGCATTGTCAGATTACCGAAGCAAGTAGTCCTGGCGGATGCAATTTATCCTCCAGTGAGCATGCCAAATGGCTGAAGAGGTTAATTTGTACTGGTAAGCACTATCATCTCCCGATTCTCCACCAAAGACAGGCTATACATGGCTGCCTATAAGTCAGCCTGTAACTTCAACAGTCTTCTATGAAAACTTTGAAAATGAAATCTCGGAAACGCCTCGAATATTGCTTCGGGTCAACAGCAGAGATTGAAGTTGGGTCATATTGGAATGACTTGTATGCGTGCTCAAGCTTCTTGCTAATGTCATAGTCTTGTAATACATCTATTATACCAAAGAAGAGGATGACATCATAGAACTCTCCTGCTGGTTCTCCAATTAACTGATGCTCACAATCGCTTCTTCTCACTGTTTGTTCAACCTGTGCTGGCATGTTTATGCCTAATTGGCTGGATGCCCAACTGCAAAGTTCAATTTATATACAATTGGCAAGGCAAATTGTTGTGTTTCTGGCATTGATCACTGTAATGAAGAATGCTTTCAGATTGTTGCTGCCATAAGCACTCGGGAACTCATTGAAAAGAAATTATCAACTTCTACAGCCTTCATTCTTTTTTTTTTTGTGTGGGAGAAACTGAATATAGCACCATTCTTCTCTTGGTAACACTCCTGGACCTTTCGGACAACAATTTATCAGGAGAGATCCCCAAGGAACTTACAAATCTAGCGACATTGTGATTCTCGAATTTGTCAAGAAATCATTTGACAGCAAAGATTCCTTCTGGAGTGGGTTCAATGATCTCACTGGACTCTATTTATTTATCCGCAGACCAACTTTCTGGAGAAATCCCTCCAAGCCTGTCAAGTTTGACGTCTTTAAATCACTTGAATTTGCCCCATAATAATTTGACAGGAAAAATTCCATCAAGCACTCAACTCCAGAGCTTTGATACCTCCAGCTTTATTGGCAACAAGCTTTGTGGTCCTCCTCTAGCCGAGAAGTGTCCTGTAAATGATGTGATACCTAATGCTGGAAACGAAGGAGGCGGCAGAGATGGTGATGGGCTTCAAGTGGAATGGTTCTATGTTAGTATGGGACTTGGATTTGTGGTAGGTTTTTGGGATGTATTCAGTCCTGTACTTTTCAACAGGTCCTGGAGATTTTCATATTACCAGTTCCTTGATAGCATGTGGTTCAAGTTTTGTAATGTCAGAACTCATAAGTAAATGCTGATAGATCATGATCTTGTTTGTAAGGTTCTAAATGCTAATAAAAGTTTCAGTCTTTTTATGATATGAAGTTTATTAGATTAAGCGCAATCCTCTTGTCATTATTAAATCTTATATCATTGGCATATTAACCAATGGTGGCAACATGAATGAACTTATTATGACTAATGATCTATGCAATGATTTACTTCCTTTATATATATATATATATATATTTATATCATTTTCATAATTGTGTAAGCCAATTTGTTATGATCCATCTTATTTTGTTTGTTTGTTTCATGAACACCACCATTAGGTTTGCCCAATGTGTCCATGTATTGTCCTATATTATCAAAGTGGTGCTTGGATTCAAACATAGAGTTTTCATGGTCTATCTCCTGAACAAACTCATTTGAATATTTTAATGCTAGTTCTAAATGTTTACGTATTGAAACATTTGTAAAATCTAAGCATTAGTAAGCAATAATCACAGTGATCATAAAATAAAAGATTGCTAGAAAAATAAAAAAAAAATAAAAACAATGGTCATCAACAAAAACGAAAGATCCTAAAAAATAAAAATTGAAATAGAGTAACAAAAACTTCTACATGTGCGTTTGTATTGTTCGTTTATTTATTTTATTTACTTTTGGAGAGGGGGCATGTGTCGAACCTAAATCATTTGTCTTCTTAGTATACCTCATTCTCTACCCTCTCAGTATCATTGGTCCACATCATTAGTGTGAAAAATACAAAAATAGAAAACTTTCCTTAGTAATAAATTTTCATAGTTATTACATTAATGATGTGGATCAATAAAACTAAGGGGACAGAGAAGGAGACATACTAATAAGCCAAAAGATCTAGATTTGCATGTGCCCTCTCTTGTCCCCCTCTGTGTCCATGCTTGAACGTGGAGTCTATCATGTTCAAATGGTAATTTTCCAGTTGGCTAATTTTTTAATTTATTATTTTGATCCATTCTTGCACTCAACCTTGGGGAAAATATAAGACGACCGTTTCTCTATTAGTAGGCCGACTACGAAGGCCCAGAGCGAGTGATATGAGTAGTGTCGATTTGTTTCCACATCAATCTCAGCAGTCTCGTACATTTGTTGCTTTGACCTGATTAATAAGTCTAGTGCATGTAACAAGGAAGCTATGGTCGACCTTACCAAGTCATTAATAGGATGAGTTTTCTTTTGTCATTCAATACTGTGTCATTAACACACCGCACCAAGCATGCATCAGGTTATATATATAGACCCAGAATTAGGACCACGAAAGTCAGTTGTCAATGACTGAGTCATGATTCAGCACTCAGCTGTATTTTACTATTTTTAGCAGATGCTCGTTAACGCTACTATTAATATTTAGGGTTAACTACACATACAATTTTTAAATTATAACTCAGTATTATTGTACTTTTCTAAACTGTAAAACATAACAAATTAACTCTTGTACTATCAATTTGTATCAATCAATCTCTACTGTTAGCAATTCATTAGGAAAATAAATAAAAACATAATTATTTGACTTGTACATGTTTACACAAGTATAATTTTATATCTAAATTGATATTATCTTATTATAATAATTACCTAATAACTAAAATATCTTTTTAATGGACATATAAATATAGGAACAAAATAAGAGGTATTTCAATAATTTTAAAAATTATTATAAAAAAATAATGTAATTTAGGTGTGGAAACTTTTATGAACATGTACAAGTTATATGATCTACTCCTTAACTAATTACTAACATATTGCTAATAGAAAGGGTTGATTGATACAAATTGATAGTTTAAAGGGTCAATTTATTACGTTTTAAAATTTAAAGAGATATAATGATACTGATTCATAGTTTATGATGTGTGTTTATAATTAACTCTAATATTTATGGTGTATGAGTTGGCATGTTGGCATGTTATGAATGCACTATATATAGTTATATACCACTCTTGGGGGATGCACCCTGGACTAGATTATTCCAACCAGCAGGTGGGAGAGTTTGAAGTACCTGTTCAACATATATCCCAACTTCCCTCCCTAATATGATATCACATGTCCACAAAACCGATTAAGCCTAAAGAAAATTGGAAACCTCAATATAAATAGGGTTAATTATAAACATAACTCTCCAATTATGATTTAGTATCACTAAGCTATTCAAAGTCTAAAACATAACAAATTAACTCTCCTGAACTATTAATTTGTATCAATTAACCCCTTCTGTTAGTAATATATTAGTAATCTGTTAAGAGGGCAGATGAAAACTTATCATGTAACTTGCACATATTTACAAAAGTTCATTATATACTTAAATTACTTTCTATTTTTGTAATAACTGTCTAATGGTTGAGATACATTTTGTATTGTCTTTATATCTATATGTCATTTCAAGAAACATTTCAGTCATTATATATTATTATAATAAGAGAAGATCAATTTAAGTATAAAATCATAGTTTGTGAACATATACAACTTACATAACGAATTTATATTCATTTTCATAACTAATTGCTAATAGAATGTTTTTATTGATACAAATTGATAATTCAGAGGGTCAATATATTACGTTTTAGAGTTTAAGAGAGTTTAGTAATACTGAGTTCATAATTCAAGGAATATGTTTTTAATTAACCCATATAAATATAATATTAGGACATATATATAGGTGATCTATATGTCTTTTCCTTGGACATGTTGGGACCATAGTTACTCGAAAATTCATTTTGGAGGGGGAAAACGCATTTTCGATACATGTACGAAATTTGGTTCGAAAATTTGGAGAAACGTTTCAGAAACGGAAGAAAACATTTTGGAAATTCTTAAAAAACTTTTTGAAAACTCTTGAAAAATATTTGAAAAACTTTTGAGATACTTAACAGAAATTTTTAAGAAATTTAAGAAAAACTCTTGAAAAATGCTTTAAAATTTTAAAATATTAATTTTTATACATCAATTCACAATTCAAATCATACAAAGTGTTGTGAGGGATTTGTTGACTGAAAGTTGTGGAAAGACTTCTGAGTATAAAATTTAGAGTCAAGTTTGTTTGCGCATCAATCTTTTCACGTATACGCATATTCACACGGAAAACGTTTAATGCAATTGATAGGGATTCGGAAAATTTGGACATAGAACACGTTAATTGCAATTGATAGGGATTGTACCAAACAATGCTGAACACATTTACGGAAAATTTGGGCGGTCCTTGTCCATGCAATTGATAGGGAATGTACCAAACAAGGTCAAGCTTCGCCTTTGAAAAAGATGCTTGGAAAGATGAAAGTTCCATAAAATTCCTCACATTCATTTGATTAGCCCCACAACGCGGTACCCAAACTAATAAGGGAAATTCTAGCTGCAGCTGCTTGATCAGTTATATTTATCACCTTTTTAGATTGCCCCGCGTTCAATTACTTTTAATGGTAATGGACACCTCCGAATATGAATGTACAGCAATCACCTTGTCTTGTGACAAATTTTAAAAAATAAACCTCAATCAATCAAGTGTCTTGACATGAAAAGTATTATAAAATTTAAAAAGACAAAACCAATCAAGTTTTCTTTCTTTTCGATTTTGTGAAACATAAGAATATTCATAAATGCTCCCACGCATTAGGCTTAGGGTTATTTGGTACAATTTAAATTTAGTTTTTTGTATTTTGTCTTTTTGTTTATAAATAAAAAGATTATTTTTTTTAGTTTTTTTTATTTTTATAACCTATAATAAGTAAAAAAAAAATCAAATAGAGAATAAAGAAGTTAAAATAAATTAAAATTTTTTTTTATTATAAGTAAAAAAAAATATACCAAACGAGTCTTTACAAGTACACAACTTGATACACTCAGAGAGCAAACAAGTAACAAATATATATATATATATATATTTTTTTTCGTTCAATGATTTAAGTGTCTAGACTAAATTACGTGCACTTCAACTAATTTTCTCTTCAATTTAAACAAAGGCAAGTCATTAGTACCAGAATTAGGATATTTACAAGGATAAATTTCTTATTACCAACTCTTATACTTGGCACTAACAGCTTCATACAGAAGTAACCTTCTATTTTTTCTTCCATGGTGAATAAATAAAATCTTTTTATATTTTTTTCAAGTTTAAATCATTCCATATGTGGCAAAATATAATAAATAAATAATTTAAAGTTAGGTATCCTTCTAAAAATATGCAACGATTCTATTACCACTCACATAATATGTTTTTTAAGAATGACATAAATTTGTTATATATATACACTTTTGTTATGTTTGGAACTCGAATTTATCAAGAAAAAAATATAAAAAAAGGTGAAAGAAAAGAAACAAAACAAAATTTTTTTTTATTATTTTTCCCCCACCTTTCTATTTTTTTCCCCATCGCTAAATCCTAGCTTCAAACACTGCATTAGTGATGGGAAAGATAAAATTTATAACTAAGGAAAATTTTCAAGGCTCATAATCGCATACTTTTAATGAAAGAGTCATGATACACTTAGTGAAAAATGGTATTCAATTTTTAGTTTTAATGTTGATAGAGAAATTCAATAGTCTAATATTTTGTACAATCTAATAATACATATTTAATATATGCTCGTACGGTACATATTGACAAGATAAAAACATTCAACAGGTATATAGAATGGGTTTGTTACTTACATTACTAGTAAAAATTTATTGATATAATAAATTCTGTATGGTAAACTACATTTATTAAAATTCAAAGGTAGAAATAAATCTAGCCGTTCATTAGCCTTTCACTTGCCCCCTTTTTTCCCCTTTTTGCGAGCCTGCTTAGTCCCTAGGTTATTCTCTAGCACAGCAATTTCTGGTCTTTTATAATTTTATTGTTATCCTTTGTAGTTCTTTTCTCTCCTTAATATCTAGTTTTTTATTCTGTTATATTCTGATCCGAAAGTGCTGTGGCTCAAATCTCAAGCCTAACTTGTATTCCCCAGTTCCGATTAAGCTTCTAAACTTCATGGACACGTGACAATTTGAAAAGAGCGATGGTCAATGTGCGACTGACGAAGCAGTTGCAGCTAGCATTTCTCAACCAATAAATGACTTTGAAGCCTGCATTATGATCGAGTGTTGAGTGTCGACCTGTATCTCCCTATCTTGCACCGGAGGAGGGTCTCTTTCTTACTTTGGGTCAGTTTCTTTACGACATGACATGACATTTCATGACCAATTATTCAATCAGTTTTCTGAATTCTAATTTTATTTTATATTGCCAATTTGTACCCTAAAAATCAAATAGGCCCAAGTTACTTTATGTGTTTATTTATTTATCAATTTTTTATTTTACATTATAAACTAGAATAAAGGATGCGTCGTCCGTTTTTTTTGTTTTTTCCTTCTTCCAAAGCTTCACTCTTCTTACGGCACACACTTCTTCAATGAGCACATCAGTACTCTATTACATAAAAATAAGGCCAATGGACAATGGCTACTTTATTAGTAGGAGGGGATTGGCTTGTCATTTCCTTGCCAGCGCATTTAACTACTAGTTTATTTTCATCAAACAAAGATTAGGTACACTAAACATATAAAATAGTTTTGCAATTAATTGAGATTAATAATGCACCAATAACTTAAATTTTAAAATTAACTAAAAATATTTTAAGTAAAATTTCAGGTAAAAAAAAAAGAACACTTGACTTATTATTGAATGTTAAAAATGCTTAGTGAAGTATAAATTTGTTTAGGATGTACGCACTAAATGACACCCTTTACAGTAGGAGACATGATCATTCAAATGAGCAATGGAATTTTTCTTTTTTTCTTTTCGGGGACGCACTGTTGGAATTGATTACAGCTTGTTACCTTAGTGTTTAACTGAACTTGCATCAATTTGATTCTCTGAAGTTTCCAGAGGGAACAAATTAAAAAGAAAAGAGAAAAGATAATAAAAGAAAATAGAAGAAAATAGAAGGAAAGAAGCTAAATTCTTTTTTTTTTATTTGGTTGGATTAGGAAAATAAGAAAATGTATAGAAATTTATCAAAAGTCCATTTTTTTTTAGTTAGTTACCTATATAAAAATGAACATGTATAATAAATATTTTTTTATCTTTATTTTCGTTTCCTCAACAAGTCTAAAATCTAAACACAACACAAGGGTCAGTTATTGTGACCACCAACAATTAAAGATGACGTAATGCTAGATTTTGATTTTACCTTCATTCAACCCTTTTATGTAGAAGCCTTTGTAGACAACTACCAAGTCGAGAGGGTCTTGACAGGAACTTATGCATAATTTATATAGAAATTTTTTTTTTAAAGAGTGATGTATCTGAATGATAACTATTTATTTTAGAATAAAAAAAACTCGTTACGATGACTTTAAATTGCAGAAATACTACTGTTACAATATTTTAACATGATTTTTTGTACAAATTTTTTAAAAGAATAATATTTTTCTTGAAAGATTGAATGCGTGCATAAGAGGTTAGTGACAAGATTGGACTATGCCCACTTTAGAGGAAAAAATAAACCTTGTTTACCTTGAACAAAGTTGGTTAGGTTAGTGGGTTGGGCCAGCTTTGACATGAGAATGTTGATTTTACTGGAGCCACACATTTTCCATAGAGAAAGCTTCCAAGTAGTTAACATTAAAGTTCATAGGGACCACTCAAAGGAAAAATTGGAAAAACTACTGCTAGTGTGAATATTGGACTTTATGCCACCTTGGATAAGCTGAAATTGATAGAAGACCGAAGACGAGGACCGACTTGGGATAGACCTGCCGAAAGTTTGACGATTTGTTTGAGTTTTGATTCCTAGAGTACTCTTATCGGCAACAAAAAGAAAATGAAAAAACAATTTCCAATTTTTGCAATTCAATTTTAGGCAAAAATGTGTGTTGTTTACTTGTGTTTAGCGATAAAAGAAAAAAAAAAACAACACAAGAAGTACTCTTTTTTGTGGTAAGCGTCGAATTTTGATCTCCTTAAACTTAAACGAAGTAGATAGGTGCAATGTTTTAAAAAATCGGACCAAATCAACCGGTTCAACCGTTTAAAATCAAAAATTGGTTCGAAAAGCAGTTCGGATTACATATAAAACCGTTTAACCATAAACCTAATAAAAACTAGTTAATTCACTGGTTAAACCGTTGAACAGGTCATAAAATTGGCCATAAAACTGTTGGTTTAACAAAAAACCATCATCCAAGATAACTTTTCAACTTCCTCTCATAAAATATTGACAATTTGTTTGGGTAAGTTGGTCCACTCCCCTCGTAAATGTCACACACACACACCCTCTCTCTCATAAAAATAATTGGATGCGTGCTTAAGAGGTTAGTGACCAAATTGGTCTCTGCCCACTTTAGAGGAAAAATTAAACCTTGTTTACCTTGAACAAAGTTGGTTAGGTTGGGGGGTTGGGCCAGCTTTGACATGAGAATGTTGATTTTACTGGAGCCACACATTTTCCATAGAGAAAGCTTCCAAGTAGTTAACATTAACGTTCATAGGGACCACATTGGAAAAACTACTGCTAGTGTGAATATTGGACTTTATGCCACCTTGTATAAGCTGAAATTGATAGAAGACCGAAGACGAGGACCGACTTGGGATAGACCTGCCGAAAGTTCGACGATTTGTTTGAGTTTTGATTCCTAGAGGACTCTTATCGGCAACAAAAAGAAAATGAAAAAACAATTTCCAATTTTTGCAATTCAATTTTAGGCAAAAATGTGTGTTGTTTACTTGTGTTTAGCGATAAAAGAAAAAAAAGAAAACAACACAAGAAGCACTCTTTTTTGTGGTAAGTGTCGAACTTTGATCTCCTTAAACTTAAACGAAGTAGGTAGGAGCAATGTTTTAAAAAATCGGACCAAATCAACCGGTTCAACTGTTTAAAATCAAAAATTGGTTCGAAAAGCAGTTCGGATTACATATAAAACCGTTTAAACATAAACCTAATAAAAACTAGTTAATTCACTGGTTAAACTGTTGAACAGGTCATAAAACTGTCGGTTTAATAAAAAACCATCATCCAAGATAACTTTTCAACTTCCTCTCATAAAATACTGACAACTTGTTTGGGTAAGTTGGTCCACTCCCCTTGTAAATGTCACACACACACACCCTCTCTCTCGTAAAAATAATTGAATGCGTGCTTAAGAGGTTAGTGACAAAATTGGACTCTGCCCACTTTAGAGGAAAAATTAAACCTTGTTTACCTTGAACAAAGTTGGTTAGGTTGGTGGGTTGGGCCAGTCAATAACTTCTTGAATAAATAGCAAAGAGTAAACAACCTTTATGAAAACGATAGACAAGTTTCCAGACGATAACTTATTGTAAGTTGTTTGTTAAGAAAACAGTGAACTGTTTCTTAAGAAAATGTAAAACAGTAAACAGTATATGTACACAAATTTTTTAAAAAAAAACTGTGAATGGTTTTAAAAATAAATAATATACAATAACCAAAATTTATTGCAAAACAGTTACCAAGATTGAAGGGAAATTGTACAGCACCAAAGAAAACTGTTCTGTAACACTGTTTTCCTTTCAAGAAAATAACTGTGCTAATTTATGAAAAAAAAAAAAAATTATTTTCTAAACTGGAAACTGATTTTTTCACCACAAACAAATCCATTTTGTGTTCTCACCCTTTTCTAGAAGCTATTTTAATAATCCATCCGTTATTTTTTAAACAACACCGTTTAAAAGAAACTATAACGTATTGTTATATACATACATAATAAGAACCAACAAACTAAAGTACTACAATTTCTAACTGTAACTATACAGAACTGGAAGTATAAAAGAAATAAAATCAGAGTACAGAACAAGAACCTTTTTTCCCCGTTACATAACAGAGCACATTTTGTGTATTTTACAAAAGTGTTTTGATAAAAATGATACCTAAAATAAATTAATTTTTAATCTTGACCCAAAACCCGTTGTTTTTATTTTCGTAGAACAAACATTATTGTTGAACTTTAGCTTGGACATTGAACCCATTTCATATGATAGGAGTTGCCGGTGTGTTGGGCACAACTTTGCTATGCAGTATTCATGATGATACCGTAGAAAATATTTTATTTAAAGATGATGATAGTGCAAATACATTTTAACCTTTGTTTTTTTTTAAAATTGTTGTTTTATATTATATCATAGATATAGTGGTGTTGACAGAAACTAAAATATAGTTCAATTTAACAGAAGAGTTACTGCAATGTAAGCAACTACATGTGATTCTTATAGATAAAAGTACAAAATATCTGTACTTTTTTTACAATTCAGTAAAAATACAATCAGAAACTAAACATACAAAGTATGCTAAGATAATTTTACTAGAAATTGAAAGATCGAAAAATCTTACCTATGAAATTCAGGGGCATATTAGCTATTCTAATGACATTTGCCTCCAAGGTGAAAGTGCAAATGCATGGGCGAATCAAAATTAGGGCCAAGGTGGGGCCGACAGGCTTGAGTTTTTAAAATTTCACTTAGCCCCTTATGTATTTTTGTGTATTTATAACATAATAATGTATTGGCCCTCCTAAAATTTAAAATTCTTACCTTAGCCCTCCAAAGTTCAAAATCTTTTACCTTGGCCCCCTTTAATAAGATTTCTCGATCTGCTTGCTAACGATTGCAATAAATTTCAAGATTCAACATAAGAGCCCACACCATATCTTTTCGAAAATTAAGTCCTCTAGAAGAACAAAAATCGTCCATAAAATAATTGGCCAAATAGATTGAAAACTAGGACACTCGCAAAATGACATTTGTACAACAACCACTTCTAGTGTAAATTTTGGATTTCCATGTGTGGAGTCTTTAATTCCAGCTTGGATATGCGCATACTGATTGAAAATCAGGACACTCTCACAAAGGAACATTGAGTTTGAAAAAGGGCTGCTAAAAGTTTGAAGACTTTGATTTCTCTTTTTATCTTTTTTGGCCATTTGGGTTCCTCGTTTTATTTGTTTTTATGTTTCTATCAGATAGTTTTCATTTTAATTTCTTTTGGGGTCATTTCTCTTTTTTGCCAAATGATAGAAGAACTTCTTTCTCTCTCTGGGCATCATGAATAGAGAATTTTTAGTCCCCTTCCTATGTCCAATCCTACCTGAATCTTTCGCTTATCTGTTGAGTCAAGATTGATCCTTGTTGGCTCAAGGTTAATTCCTATATTGATTTTGATGATAACTAAACCTTGTGTTATGTTACTAATGAATCTAC
This sequence comes from Euryodendron excelsum, assembly GCA_033060915.1. NCBI lineage: Eukaryota > Viridiplantae > Streptophyta > Magnoliopsida > Ericales > Pentaphylacaceae > Euryodendron > Euryodendron excelsum. The sequence goes on along the minus strand of CM065377.1, from coordinate 63,866,064 downwards.
TTAGTGTGCAGATTAACAAGTTCATAACTTAGACTTAAAGTTGGATCTTAAGTCTAATACATATCAAAGGAATGCACAACAAGTTCAAGATGCAAGCAATGAATTCAAAGGGCTATGCAATGAACCAAACTAAGAAATGATGCCTATCTCTACTTCAAGCATGTGTTCTACATTCGAAGAGATTGAAGGTGTTCAATTGAAGCTTCTTTCAAGTATGCATAGTTTCAATAAAGATTAACTTGCACCAGACTAAAGCTTTCATCAAAAAACATAAAGATCAGTTGAAGAAGTGCAATGCTTAGTTGAAGAGAAATTGGTTGTTGAAGAGTTTGAAAAATGCTCAAGAGATGATTTCATCTGATATGCTAAAGACCAATTCAAGACATGTGATTGAAGTTGCCAAGAAGAAGGCTCACAATGAATATCTAATCTCTACATGGAATTCAAGTGAAGAATTCTTCTACAAGTGTAAAGAGTCAATGAAGACTAGATGTATGAAGAGATTTCATCAAGTCTGCAATGGACTCTGTGAAGTGTTTATTGAAGAATGAAGAATTGCTAGCAAAGAGAGGAAATCAGAAATGAAGCAGTGTGAAGCTCTGCAGAAAGCTTTGCATTGAAGAAGAAGTTCTACATTGATTGAAGAAGCTTTGTAAATGAAGAAGAAAAGACTAGCCTTGATCTAGTGAAGCTTTGACTGTTTGAGATTCAAGAAGACGATCAATATCCAATGATTAATCCAATCCAAATTTAAATAGAAGTTAACTCTGATGAGTTAGGAAGATTTGATTGATCTTCATACCCCAAAGACATACTCCTTGAAGATCTTATACTAGTGCTTTGATAAGCTTGATCAATAGAAATCTAAAGGCTAAATTCTGGGCAATGAGGGGACTCATGATAATAAGGAGTCGCCTCCTGATCACAGACGCTAAAAGGCCTGAAGACATATTGAACAAAGAGGGGACTCATGGAATTGAGGTGTCGCCTCTTGCACACAGAAGCTAAATGGCTTGAAGACAAATTGGACAATGAGTGGACACATTGAAACAAAGTGTCGCCTCTTGCACACAGAAGCTAAATGGCTTGAAGACAAATTGGACAATGAGTGGACACATTGAAACAAAGTGTCGCCTCTTGAACACAGAAGCAAAAAGCCTGGAAACCAAGTAGGAAATGAGCAGACACATTGTAATGAAGTGTCGCCTCTTGGTGCCAGACGCAAATGCTTGAAAATAATATGATCAATGAGCGGACACTTGAAGATGAAGTGTCCCCTCCTGGTAACAGAAGCAAAAGGCTTGAAGTTCAAATGATCAATGAGTGGACACCTGAAGCAGAAGTGTCGTCTCATGACAGCAGAAACCTGATATGAAGAAGACAGATGAACAAGGAGTCGCCTCATCAACATGAAGAGGGGACTCATAAACTTAGTGAACATCATCTGGTAAATGCAGAAGCAGGAAGTGTCGACACCACAAGAAATGGAGCCGACTCCCTCTGTCGCAACGGCTATTTTTCTTAACGTTATAACAGACTGGACGTGCATTTATGATACCCAACTACCTCCAACGGATGGAATCAATGCAAGGGTATATATACTAGCCTCCAACTGCATTTATACATAAGAATCAAGAGGAAGAAACAAGAAGAAACGAAAATCTACTGAATCACTGATATTCTTGTGAGCTTTGATTGTAAATCTACTATAGTTAGAGAGTTTGTTTGTAAGTTGTATACTCTTATACACTTGTAACTGAGAGTTTGGAGAGTTCTCTTGTGTGAAGCAAAACTCTTGTAAAGTTTAAGTGAAGCTTGGACAAAACCACTTGGGAATTGAAGAACTCAGTGAGGAGTTCTTGTAGAGTGAGCTGAACACTTCATCAATCAGCAGCCCATCTTGTAATAGGTGATTACATAGTGGAAGAAGGCTTCAAGGAGGTCTTGGGGTGAGGACGTAGACCACGGTTTGTGGTTGAACCTCGGTAAATCTGTGTCTCTCCTTCATTGCTCTCTTTTCTTTGTTTTCATTGATAACTTTGCTTTGCACATAGATTAGCCTTTGCTATATTGTTTAAATTAATTTTAATTAATCTTAACTTGTATTAATTTTTGAGAAACCCAATTCACCCCCCCTCTTGGGTTGCCTATTGGACCAACATTATCAGGTGCTGAGTCCATAAATTGGCAAGTATGTTCTCCTTCTATTAACCGAATTACAAGGCAAATCACTCTCTTGATACTATTCTTTAGTAATGAATTGAATACTGTTGAATCACTACACCTCATCCGGAATTATACAAGAACTAAACTAGATCTTCACAAAACTTGGTTTCTCTCTACTCTCTGAAATGTATTCAATGTTCTATGGCAGTCCTTTGATAGTAGAAGTCCAAATAATCAAATTGTTACGAATTCAGAGTTCAAAACTAATCAAGAGTAAAAGTCTTTAATATTTTGAGATTATGCCATTTGTACGGCAAGCCTGCCATTCAAATATAGGCCATTCGAACGCTTGATACATTCGTTTGAACCCTCATGTGAACCGTTCAAGCAACCTAGAAATTATCGCCATCAACAATATTCGCGCTCTGACATTATTTTTCAACAGTTAGTTTTCTATTTGTGTTTACCTTCTTTAACTCAATTATGAAGTATAGAATTGCATTATAACTACAATACTTTGCTCACCAAATATGCCAACCAAAAACTTGTAACAATCTCTCCCTTTTGTTAATTACATGATAAAGCACAATCAATATATCAATGTAATAATTACATAAAAAGACTTAAACGTGACTCAATAAATACAATCAACCTTGAAAAATATAGGAGTCATTGGAGTACCTAAGAAAGTATACACTACTCAACAAAAAAGAAAAAGAAAAAAGAAAAAGTGAAAGACGTATGTTATAGCATAATAAAAAGCACATATCATAAGTTATAAAAACACAATCCTTTTCCTTTAACAATTCCCATGACAAAATATAACAAAAAGAAAAAATACGTGATAATGACTCAAAACAACTTAATTGAAAGTTAATGGGGACTATACCAATCAATGCTGAACCTTTAGTCAAGATAGGCCTTTGAAAAAGATGCAAGCTAAAAAGACGAAAGTTCTCCAAACTTTCTCTCACATCAATTTGATTAGGCAATTGCACCCAAGCCCCATCAATGTGGTCACCCAAACCAATAAATGAATTTCGAAGCCTGTATAACGATCAAGAAAATTTCAATATATATATATATATATATATTATGTGTAGTATAATGGAAAAAAATGACAAAACAAAAAAAAATCAATTCTCTCTCAAGCATTAGATATAATTATGCCAGCATTTTTAGGTTACACTTGATATAGCAGGTCATTAGATATTGGTTTGAAAGTGCCAACTAGCTTAGTTAATAAAGTGTGTTTTTGTAGGGTACTAAATTTTGGATTGAGCCCAGTTGTCATCTATATGGGTGCAATTATGGGTATGGCGAGAGTTATTGCGTGTTAATTATTTAATATATTTGGTATGAATGTCCAAATAAAATAAAATTATTTTTTTTGTTTTCTAATTTCATGAACTATAATAACTAATAAGCTTAATGTAACAGGCTTCTTACCAAAAGTCATGTGCGATCTTGATGTGTAAGTTAAGTCTCTCATTGTTGAGTGTTGACTGGAGGAGGGAGACAACTCGGTAGCTCTCAGTCTTGCACCGAGGAGGGTTTCTTTCTTGGTTTGGGTCGACTACTTTAAAATATGACATGACATCTTGTGACCAATTATTTCATAATCTATTAATAAAAGAATTCTTTCATATATTTTAATAATCTTTTAATTTTTTCTAGGGTATGTGGTGATTACACTCTAAAAAGTGTAATCTAAAGTCCTTAAATAGTTGTTGTTAGTCCAATTAGGTTGTATATATGTTCTATTTTAGCATAATAATTGTCTTAATGAGTGTTTTGTGGGTATTTTGCAGGTTTCAAGTGGAAAACGGGCAGAATTGGAGCAAAAATGGCCAAGTTGTATATTGACCGTACGTACGGTAGGAGACACCGTACGTACGGTATAAGGCACCGTACGTATGCCTACAACCACAGAACCCAACTTCAGAGAGGTCGATTCTGTGTATGCCTTAGCGTAGGTACGTACGGTTCTACCGTACGTACGGTATGTGCTACCGTACGTACGCTTGTAGCACCAGATCCAAACTTCAAAAGAGACGATTCAGCGTATGCCTTACCATACGTACGGTACGTTCACCGTATGTACGGTGAACAGTACCGTACGTATGGTACCGGCTGCTCAGTGCGTGTTTTCGCAATTATATCACTCCAAGAGGATGCGATTTTTGTATCTATCATCAAATATAGCTTAGATTTTTTGTTAGGATTAGATATAGAGAGAGAAAGTGGGTTAGATATAGTTTTCCTGGTATTTTCCTTGCATTTTCTCACATTTTCTTTTTAAGCAAACATCATTTTCTTCAACAATTAATGAGAAATCTTTAATTCTTCATGCTTTCTTCTATAGAAGCAAGTAGCTAAACATCTCTTGGATGTAATTGTGGAAATCTACCAAGAATTTACAAAGTCTTCAATGGAGGTATATGAATTCGAATGATTTATTCTATGTTTTCTCAAAGTCTTGCTTCAATTGAGTTGTAGACATATAGAACTCTTAGATTCATAATCTAGGTTGATAATTGCTATGCACAATCTTCTAATTGGTATAGGAATTGCACAATTGAGGATTTGTCTCTAAGATTCCTACAATGAAACAACAATCTACACTCAATTGAACTTGAATTCAAACGTTTATGGTCGAAATCCTTCGGGTTAAGGTTCCACGGAGTGAACCTTGACTTGAGTTAAACAACACTCCATTGAAGACCTTGTAGAGATTTGGTAGATGGAAGCAATTGCATCCAAGCCCTTTATTAATTGATTTAAATTTAGTATAATTGTTTTCAATTTCAAGCGTAGTTAGTTTAGTTTAGTAATTCACAACCTCTGACTATATAAGAATTTTTGGTCTATATTTAGTTCAAATTCAATTTGTTAAGCAATTCATCAAATCATCCCATTTGAGTGTTTGTTTCGTCTTGTACCACGCCTATATTTGGCTCGATCCTTTGGGAGAATGATACCAGTCCTTACCGGTTTATACTTCGATCGACACCCGTACTCTTGCGGGGAAGCTCAAGTCAATTGCACATTTGAGAATGAATCATGTGGAAAGACAACTAATAATTTTTACATTTTTATCAAAATTCATAAATTATTTAAGACAACTACATAAGGAGGCGGCATGTTTATTTATAATATATATATATATATATATATATTATTTTTAGTTTTACTAGTGTTTTTTTTTCTTCTTAAAATTCTCTGAACTATTGCATGTATTATCATCATATAATTCTTGAATCACACATTATTTTGATATCAAATGCTTGTAAAGCCATAAATTTTTCTCGGTAATATACTTGCATGAGGTATATAAATACAAAGGATTGAACAGCTCAACATTACTTTACTTCTATTGTGGCCAAAACTGTTTTATTGATTAACCTGGTTTGTTTGGGAAGAATAGGAGAGGAATTTGAAGGCTAGTGCCTTGCTAAGAACAATAAGAGGAAGAACACTAAGGATTAAGATGGTAATTAAGGAAAATGGTAGGTATACCATCGGTTCAATTATTAGTATTGTTAGCCTAATATTCCAATGAGGAAAAAAAAAAGAAAAGAAAATAATGCTATACAACTACAAAATTTATATATTAAATGTTGTGGTCAAATGAAGAAAAATTATTCTAAATAACCATCACATGGTATTCCTTCCACAATGATTTTAGCATTCATGGTAGGTCTCACATACATGTGATTGTCATTTGATATAATTTTTCTTTAATGTGAGTGTTACATTTTAATTACAAAAATGTCATTTTATACTATTCTGGTGAGATTTTTTCAAAAAATAACATTTTTTAAAAATAGAAAAGAAAAAAAAGAGATAGAAGAATAAAAAACGTGTCAGAGATAGTTTGTGAATGGAGAGGATTTAACAGTGAAGTTTGGACACATTTTGCTTGCACAGGACGCTATAAATTGCTTGCATTTAACATACTTAGGGGTATGATAGATTTGCGCAACTTTTACTACAACTCTTGATGAGAACTCAGTCGCTGCTATCGCTTGTCAATGTGATTTGCATCAAAAGTGAGAGGGAGGCTCTTCTGAAGTTTAAGCAAGATGTTACGGATCCTTCAAGCCGGCTTGCCTCTTGGGGGCCTGCTGGTGAAGGGGATTGTTGCAAATGGGCTGGAGTTGTCTGTAGCAACATAACCGGCCATGTCCAGGAGCTCCACCTTCGAAATTCTCCTTGAAATTCTCCTTCACCTTATGAAACTTTTTCTGAATACGAGGCTTATTTGAATTCCATGTTGGGTGGTAAGATTAACCCTTCTTTGTTCAATTTGAAGCATTTGATTTACTTGGATCTTGGACACAATAATTTTTATGGAATGGTTCCTTCTCAGCTGGGAAATCTTTCGGCTTTGCAATATCTTAGTATTGGGGGCTTTTATGGTCAAAGTTTGTATGTCGAAACTCTTCAGTGGCTTTCTAGTCTTTCTTTGTTGAGACACCTCGATTTAGGTAATGTGAACCTTAGCCGGGCATCTGATTGGTTGCAGGTCGCAAGCATGCTCCCTTCTTTGGTGGAGTTAAGCTTGCCTTTTTGTCAACTCCATCTCTTTCCTTCTCAACCTGATGTGATCAATTTTACGAATCTCGCTGTTCTTGACCTTTCATGGAACAATTTTGACACAATCCCCAGTGGTCTTCAAAACATGACCAGGCTTCGAGATCTTAATCTTTCTGCTAATGGTTTTAATTCTACCATTCCTGACTGGTTATATAGTTTTCGCCATCTTGAGCACCTCAACCTTGGATCCAATTACCTGCAAGGTTCGATTTCAAGTGCCATTGGAAACCTGACTTCTGCCATCACTCTCGACCTGTCCTACAATAAGCTTGAAGGTAAAATGCCTACATCTTTTGCAAACCTTTGTAATTTGAGAGAAATTTCTTTGTCTGGTGTCTCCTTTGGTGGAGATTTAACAGAAATTTTAGAAATTCTGTCCAGATGCATTTTGGATGGGTTGGAAGTATTAGGATTAGGAGGAAGTCGACTGTCTGGTCATTTTCCTGATGTTATTGAGAAACTTGGACAATCCAATACATTAAGCCACCTTGATCTTGGTAATAATTCTCTTTCTGGCCCCTTTCCAGTCTCTATAGCGTGATTATCATCCATTAAGATACTAGATCTTTCTGAAAACGAGTTGACAGGAACTTTTCCTGAATGTCTGTGGCAACTCGCCAGCCTAGAAAGCTTTATCATCCCTCAAAATTCATTACAGGGAGTCGTATCTGAAGTCCACTTTGCTAATTTGACAAGATTGAAAGCATTTTATGTGAACGGAAACAATTTAACTTTTAGAGTGAGCACAGACTGGGTTCCTTCTTTTCAAGTTGGCGCCTTAGGGCTAGGCTCTTGTCAATTAGGCCCACGATTTCCCATGTGGCTTCATTTGCAAAAGAATTTGGAATACTTGGATATATCACGTGCTGGAATATCAGATATAATCCCAAATTGGTTTTGGAATATGGCTCCCCAATTTGTTTATTTAAATCTCTTGCACAATCGTATCCAAGGAGAGATTGCATACATACCTTCAATTAATAGGGAAATTTCAATTGTTGATCTAGGGTCCAACGGTTTTACGGGTCCACTACCCAGTATTTCCTCTAATGTGACCGAACTGTATCTTTCTCACAATTCATTTTTAGGATCTCTTTCTTTCTTCCTATGTTACAGAATGGATGAGGCAAAGAATTTGAAAATCCTAAACCTTGAGGGAAATCTTTTGTCTGGAGAAATTCCCAACTGTTGGGTGAACTGGCCAAGGCTGGAGTTTGTACATCTTGGAAACAACACCCTAACTGGTCATGTTCCAAGCTCCATGGGGGTTTTAAGTCTCCTTCAGTCATTGTATTTAAGTAATAACAACCTTTCTGGAGGGTTTTCTTAGTCTCTTCAAAGCTACACAGAGTTGCTGGTTGTAAAAAAACAATTTTCAGAAAACATACCAGCATGGATAGTCGAGGAGTGTCCTGTAAATGATGTGATACCTAATGCTGGAAATGAAGGAGGTGGCAAAGATAGTGACGGGCTTCAAGTGGAATGGTTCTATGTTGGTATGGGACTTGGACTTGTGGTAGGCTTTTGGGTGTATTCCGTCCTGTACTGTTCAACAGGTCCTGGTGATTTTCATATTACCAGTTCCTTGATACCATGTGGATCAAGTTTTGTATTGTCATAACTCATTAGTAAATGTTGCTAGATTATGATCTTGTTTGTAAGGTTCTAAATGCCAATAAAAGTTTCAGTCTTTTTATGATATGAAGTTTATTAGATTAAGTGCAATCCTCTTGTCATTATTAAATCTTATATCATTGGCATATTAACCAATGGTGGCGACATGAATGAACTTATTATGACTAATGATATATGCAATGATTTACTTCCTTTATATATATTTTATGTATATCACTTTCATCAATTGTGTAAGCAAATTTATTAAGATCCTTCTTATTTTGTTTGTTTGTTTCATGAACACCACAATTAGGTTTGGCCAATGCCCTCATGTATTGTCCTATATTATCAAAGTCGTCCTGGATTCAAACATTGAGTTTTCATGTTCTATCACCTGAACAAACTCATTTGAATATTTTAATGCTAGTTCTAAACGTTTATGTATTGAAATATTTGTAACATTTAAGCATTTGTAAGCAATAATCAAAGGGATCATAAAAAAAAAAGATTGCTAGAAAAAAAAATAAATAAATAAACAATGGTCATCAACAAGTGGAATGACTGAGTCATGATTCAGCAGTTGTATTATATTTTTTTTCTCAAATGTTTATTAACGCTACTATTAATATTAAGCATTAATTGTACACACAATTCTTGAACTATGAATTAATATCACTATGCCCCTATACTCTGAAACGTAACATATTGACTGTTGAACTATCAATTTGTTTCAATCTACCCCTCTTGTTAATAATCCATTAGGAAAATAAATAAAAATGATTATTTGACTTATATATGTTTACACAAGTACAGTTTCATACCTAAATTGATCTTCTCTTATTATAATAATTATCTAATAACTGAAATCTCCTTTTAATTAGTATATAAATATAGGGATAAAATAAGAGGTATTTCAATAATTTTGATAATTATTACAAAAAAAAATATAATTTAGGTATGAAATGAACTTTTGTGAACATATATATATAAGTTATATGATAATTTTTCATCTACTCTGCTAACTGATTGCTAATATATTGCTAATATAAAACGTTGATTGATACAAATTGGTAGTCAAAATATCAATATATTATATTTTAGAGTTTAAAGGGATATAATGATACTGATTCATAATTTTTGAAATGTACTTGCAATTAACTCTAATGTTTATAGTGTGTGGGTTGGAATGTTATGAATGCACTATATATAAATACCACTCTTAGAGGATGCACATACTAGATCATTCCAACATAGAAGAATCTGATGTAATTGTTCAACCTATATCCCAAATTCCCTCCCTAACATGATATCATATGTCCACCCAGCAGATTAAGCCTAAAGTAAATTTCTCAATATAAATAGAGTTAATTATAAGCACACTCCCTTAATTATGATTCAATATTACTAAGTCTCTCAAACTCTAAAACGTAACAAATTAACCCTCTTGAACTATCAATTTGTATCAATTAACCCTTTCTATTAGTAATATATTAGTAATCTGTTAGGAGAGTAGATGAAAACTTATTATGTAACTTGTACATGTTTATAAAAGTTCATTTTATACTTAAATTACTTTATATTTTTGTAATAATTATCTAATGGCTAATTTACACTTTGTATTGCCTTTATATCTACATGTCATTTCAAGAAATATTTCAGTTATTAGACAATTATTATAATAAAAAAATCAATTTAGATATAAAATTATAGTTTGTGAACATGTACAACTCACATAACAAATTTATATTCATTTCCATAACTGATTGCTAGCAAAAAGTTTTTATTAATATAAATTGATAGTTCAGAGAGTCAATATATTATGTTTTAGAGTTTAAAAAAACTTAATGATACTGAATTTATAGTTCAAAAAATATGTTTTTAATTAACCTATATAAATATAATATTGGGACATATATATAGGTGATCTATATATCTTTTCCTAGGACACGTTGGGACCTAGCCAACAAGTTATCGGAACCGGCGAAAAGTGTTACCTGAGATTATTTGACACATCCACAAATCAATATTGAAGGCTCCAACGCAACTGTACAAGGTTTGGAAGGCTGAAACTAATAATAAGCAAAATAAAATTTCTACGCCGTTTGTACGACTAGCCTGCCATTAGAATATAAGCCGTTCGAACGTCTGATACTGATTCATGCTTTTCAACAGCTAGCTTTCTATTTATGTTTGCACTCTTTAACTTAATGACGACGTGCATTATAACCACATGACTTTGCTCACAAGATATGCCAACCAAAATTATGAACAATCTCTCCATTTGGTAATTATGTGACAAAACCCAATTAATATAACAATGACTCAATCAATATAACAATGCAATGATTACATAAAAAGACTTAAACATGAATTAACAAATACAATCAACCAATACAATCAACCTTGAAAAGTATAGTCACTTGAGTACCTGAAAAAATTATATAAAACTCAAATAAGAAAACTTATGAAAACAAGTATGGTGTAACACAATAAAAGCCCATATCATAAGTTATAAAAAAGATAATTATTTTCCTTTAACAATTTCGTGATAAAACATAACAAAAAAAAAAAAAGAAATACCTCAAAATGACTCAAAATAGCTTAATAAAAAGTTATACTCGAGCCTGTAAGTATAATACTTTAACATAACCTTGTGAAATTCATGTGAGGTGTAAATTAATGAACATAAATATCAAGTTTCTCTCCCTTCCTCACAATTCAAATCATCGAAGGTGCTGTGACTGATCTGTTGACTGCAAGTTACGGAAAGACTTCTGAGTGTATAATTTAGGGTCAAGTCTGTCTGCACATCAATCTGTTCACATGGAAAATTTGGACACTCTTTGTCCATGCAACTGATAGGGACCGTACCAAACACATTTAGGTCAAGCTTCGCCTTTAAATAAGATGCGAGTTAAAAAGATGACAGTTCCATAAAATTACTCACATTCATTTGATTAGACAATAGCATCCAAGCCCCCTCAATGCGGTATGCAAACCAATAAATGATTTCAAAGCCTGCATAATGATCAAGAAATTTCCTATATATAAGTTGTATGGGAAATAGAAAACTAAACTGAGATTAATCATTTCTCTCTCAAGCACTGTATATAATCATGCCAGCATTTTTAGGTTTCACTTGACATGTCAGGTCAATGGATATTCATCATTAAATAAGATTGAAAGTGCCACTAGTTTGGTTAATAAAATGTCTTTTTGCCGAACAGCCGGAGTACTAAACTTAGGATCGAGTCTTGCCTTCATCTATACTGGTGTAATTATGGGTATGGTGAGAGTTATTGCGTGCTAACTATGTAATTTATTTATTTTGTATGAATGCCGAAATAAAATTGGAAATTACCTTTTGTTTGTTTTCTAATTTTGTGGACTGCAATAATAAGGCCAAAAGTCATGCGTAGGCTTGCTGTGTAAGTCAAGTCCCTCCGTGTAGCGAGTGTTGAGTGTTGACTGGGGGAGGACTCAGTATCTACCAATCTTGCACCAAAGGAGGGTTTCTTTCTTAGTTTGGATAGGCTTCTTTATGACATGACATGACATGACATATATCTTATAACTAATTATTTAATAATTTTTTAAATAAATGAATTCTAATTTTATTTCATATAGCCAATTTGTACCTTAAAAATCAAATAGGCCAACGTTACTCTTTTTGTTTATTTATTTATCAATTTTGTTTAACATTATAAACTAGAATGAGCACATCAGTACTCTATTACATAAAAATAAGGCCAGTGGGCAATGTCTACTTTATTTGTAGGAGGGGATTGACTTGTCATTTCCATGCCAGCGCATTTAACTACTAGTTTATTTTCATCAAACAAAGATTAGGTACACTAAACATGTAAATAGTTTTGCAATTAAGTGAGATTAATAATGCAAGTATAACTTAAATTTTAAAATTAACTAAAAATATTTTAAGTAAAATTTTGGGTAAAAAAAACACTTTGACTTATTATTGAAGCTTGAAAATGCTCAATAAAGTACAAATTTTTTTAGCATGGTACGCAGTAAATGACACCCTTGGTGCTCTTTATTTAATCAAGGTGCTTGCAGAGGTGCAAGCACTTGAATTGCAGACATACTCGAACAATCTGCTTATTTATTTCTAGGTCCACTGCTCATTTGCAGGAGGATTACTGAAATAGATAGCAAGCATCTTGCCAATGCGAAGAAGAGATACCTAACAATAGTAGTAGGGATTATTTTGTTATCTGTACTTTCTAACGTCCTATTGACATCACCCAAATGATTGGATTTCTAAACCTGTAGGTAGCAAAATCTAGCAGGCTCCTTAAAGGGTGCTAGTGACAAGGGGGCTGAGTGTGCATCCAATCGTATTCTTTTTTTTTTTTTTTTAATTTTTTTAGTACTGGATACGTTTCAGATATTTGATAAACACACGTGTGTCACTTGGACATACATAAATCACATTGCAAGTTTGAGAAAATAACTTGAAATCTAATTGAAAAACAAAAGTAGTGTGATTTTATACCTAATTTGACGTTAAAGTTATGGAATATATGATTTTTAATTTTAATTAGTGTTGACTTGCCATGTTTTCATAATTCTTGAGTAAATATTCTCAAGTATTACATAAAAAATATATAAAATATATTTTTACAGTGTCCTTGCCGTGCCATATCTTAAATTTTTTGAAAATTGTCGTGTGGGTGTGTCCGTGATTATTAGGGTCTTACATTTCATTTTCTCTGCACTTACCATCTATATTTGTTTAGACCAGCTATCATTGCTACTATTGCTTAGCTTAAGTGTGGCATGACTTGGAATTTTGACGTCCTTATGTATCCTAATTAGTTTGGAAACCCTCCTCTCATAACCTATTATTGATGTTCTTGAAGGAGCATATACTTCTCTTTTTCAAAATTCTGGAGTTTGGTTTCTTTGACCTGACAGAGTTTTACTGCAAATGCTTCTCCAAAGCCTTATGTGTTACTTGGTCCCAACACTTCACTATTTGCAATCTTTCCCCAAACCGATGTCGTCTTCTAAAGGATTGCCCACGTTAAACCTGGTTCAATGTCTCTACTGAGACCGAGGCACCTTTTCCAACTCATCTCCATCCCATTAACCATTGAAGCGTTACATAACAAAGAGAGGAAAATTTTAAAAGGGCTGTGTATTATGGCTGTTTCACCTTCCCTTAGGGTGCCTGGAGTGAGATGCTTGTGAATTGCAAACCATTTTGTTTGATGACTTCTGTTTGTTATGTTTGACGGTGAAGCGTAAGGTTGACTTACGTGGGGTCCGTTTGGGAGTTCTGGTAGTCACTGAAGCCGGCTCGCTCGAGTCTCCTAGCTATGGAGGGCGAGGCTTGGTGGTCGGGCGCCGAGCCTGCCGCGGGGACAAGGGCGAGGCGCGGGTTTGCCCAGACGAGGTTTGACCGTGGTTGACTTTGGGGTAGCCAGGGGGCCCACGTGGACTGCCAGATGGGCAAATGGGATGCCACGTGGCGCTCGTGGACTGGGTACCTACATTAGCCCCCTTGTACGTGTGCGGCCATTTGGGCCAATGGGCATGCGCGTGCATAGCACGTAGCGGGAGACGAGACGCGACTGATGGTTGAAATGTCCAGCTGTGAAGGTCAACCCTGAGCTGCCACGTGTCCGAGATGCATGTCTGACATTCAATGCGAACAGCGGCTATTTATGATTTCTGACCGTTACGAGCTGATGGAAGCGACCGTTTGACGGTTAAGGGGCGCGACGATTGATGGTGGTCATCATTACGGGCAACTTTTCGTTTTCGAGGCGCCGGTTGGGAGGTATAAAAAAGGTCCTTGGCTTCGATTCCACACTTTCGAATGTTTGGTCTTTGTATGGAGCGCTCGTGATTCCTTATTTTGAAGCATCCATTTTCAAGTTTCTCTGAACTTTGTGTGTGAAGAGGTTTTCCGAGAGCTTGTTAGTGAGTTTTTCGCGCCGTGGTCCTTTATTTGTGTTAGAGATGTCTCGAGCTTTAACGTCGACGGCGAGTGTACCCCGAGGCTTGGGGCCGAACGAGAAAAAGAGTTTGAAGAAGGGTGGCCAGGATGTCCCAGACGCCGAGTACTAGTGCTGAGCTCCTTATCTGGGGGGTGAGGATGCGTTGTGGACGAAGCTCCCTTATTTTGCCACGGAAATGCCCGTGGCTAGCACTCCCCTATTTCTTGTGCGCGCAGAGGCTCGACCTAGGCACGAGACATTCATTACGCCTGAGTCTTATGTTCGTTTCATGGTGGAACGGGGGGAATGCCCTTATGCCTTCCCCGCGTGGGACAGCTATTGCGGGAGGGATTAGAAGTTTGGACCGAGGAAGTCCTTGACAACGCCGAGTTTGTAGGGGTTTTGCAGCAAGCCGGTATCCACGAGGTTGTGATGAGCACCTTCAGCCAGAACGTGAAACGAAGTATGCCGTGTTTTGATGTGTTGTTGTCCCGGTGGAGTGTGGAGACCCATACGTTCGTAACAGTCGGCGGGGAGATTGGTCCGACTTTAGAGGATGTGAGCGCGTTGATAAAACTTCCCATTGTGGGGGATACCGACCCTTGCACCTTCGAGCTATCTTCCCAGGAACGGGAAATAGTGAAGGGTTTGAAAGCAGGGCAAGCTGCGGCTACGCGGGCCGTGAGCGAGTTTGCGAAGGCTCCTCCAAGCAAAACATTGAAGAATACTTTCAAGGGGTGGACCATCTATTGGTACTGTGATTTGGTGGGGTTGTCTAAAGAGGCGGCCAAGTCTGGAGATTATACCAAGGAGAAGCGTCGGCACGGTGTTGAAGGGGTGGGGCTATGCAGCCCGTTTCATCTGGCCGCATTTCTGACTACGTGGCTATCACGCCACGTCTTCGAGGGGCCTCCGTCGGATGGGGTCAACTACTCCCTCTACCCGATAGCAGCCGCGCTAGCGAGTGGAAGGCGTCTGGCTCTGGGGCCTTTGTTTCTGGGGACAATCAATTTGCGCTTTGACCAGATGAAGGCCAACGCAGTGAGGGCGATGGGGCACTATGACGTGTGCAGCTATATGTGCACCAACTTCCTGCAGATGTTCCTCTTTGAGAGGTTCGAAAGTGTAGCGCCAGTTGCACGCGTGGTTGAAAATAACGAGGCTGGGGAGGGGGCAGAAGAGGACGTATACTGTCGCGCGCTGAGGTGGGCCGCCATAGTGTCGCGCGGTAGCTTAAAGGGGGTCATTGACGAACCGGCTGAGTTTAAGGCGCGTCCCTATGTGAAGTCCTTGCCCAGTGTGGCAGATTTCAATATGTACCAGGATGATGACTGGGAGGTGCTGGTGAGGGAGGATGAGGAGTTCACTGAAGCCATGGCGGAGAGCGTGCTCTGGGCTGTCCCCGGGGGCCTCCCGTCCCTGACGGCGGCCGTGACATTTGAGACCGTGTCTTACATTCCGCATCGCTTGGTGCGCTAGCTAGGGTACGATCAAGGCGCTTCAGATTTTGTTGCCACGCCTAGCATAGCGCGCGAGTCAATGGCGCGCTTCGTAATGGTAGATATGAAGGCTAGGATGAAGACCTTCAACGGAATAAAGGTATGTAGCCGTGGGCGCGACGGACAGAGGACGCGCGCCTGGAGGTCATATTGGGAGAAAAATTTAGACGCGTTTGCCAAGTATGTGCTTGTGGAGCCCTCCGCCTCAGCGCTACAGGATGTGGTCCAAGAAGAACGGGGGTTGTGCGCGCCGCGTAAAGCTCGCACCTTGGCTAACTGGGGAGATCTCAGCGAGCGGGTGCGTCGCTTAAAGATCATAGTAGTCGAGCCCCGCCGCAGGGACGAGCGGTTCACGCCAGAAGTGGTGGACGGGGTGGTGATACTGCCTAAGGTGTTGCACACAACAGGCGCGAAGACAGTGAAACTGGTGAGTAGCGGCGGCCCTGAACCATCAGCTTCCGCGGTTGCCCAAAAGCGCAAGGTAAATTAGTATGATTCATAGCCCCATGTTATTCTTGGAGTTGTCTATCCATGATTCTAAATGTTGACTTTCGCAGGCCCCGAGAGTGGTGATTCGGGAGCAGACGAGCGGCAGTGCGGGAGAGCTGGCCTCGCAGCAGAAGAGACCGGGGGAGCAAAGGAGCGGCTGTGCGGGGGAGGTGGCCACGTAACATGAGCGACCGTGGGGGCAAACGGGAGGCAGCGCGGGAGAATTGGCCTCGCGGCACAAGAGACTGAGGGTAAGCCGGCGGGACTGAAGCTAAAAATGGTGTGAGGAATGATGAAATTCTGATAAACTGTGATGTTGTAGGTTGCTAAGGTCGCTGCTGCAGGAAGGGATGAACCAGTGGAAGGCGGAGGGCTGCCTGTTCCCACAAACGAGCTGGGGGATCTGGGGGATTTACTAAGTGACGAAGCCGGCGCCGCAGAGGCGATAAGTATCGGGCTGGGATCCAAGGGGCTGCCTGTCGCGCCTGTCAGGGGTGGAAAGAGCATGAGGCAGTTGAAAAAAGCGCTCGCCGGCAAGGGGGAAAAGTAAGGGTCCAAAGTTGCTGCGTGCCCTAATGTCAGCGGGGCATGGGCCCAAGTGATCCGCAAGAAATCCGCGGGGTGCAGCGTGTCAGCGAAGGGGCTGATATCCTTAAGGGATGAGGAGGAAGAATTGCCTGGGACACCGCCAGTACGTGCTGCCAGTCTAAAGCCAGAGGTCCCCATGGTGGTGGAAAGTAGAACTGGCGTACCTTCTGCTCAGGGGGGTGAACCGCGTGCGAGGCCGATAGACGCGTACGGGGTGAATATTGCCCACGTGGTGATAGACCTGGTGGGAAAGCCAGGCGAAGGGCGCGGAGATGAGGCAGTGGGGCAAGAGCGTGGCGGCCGCGGGGCGGAGGGGGTAGGACCTGAGCCTGTGAGAGATGAACCTGCTACTGAGGCTGCCAGTCCTACGCCCGTGCTACTGTTAGGCTGGTATGAAGATGCTCTATGGCCTGCGGGTGCAGTAGCGGAAATAGGAGGTGGGGTTACAACCCCCCGGCCGGTTGTACGGGGGACGGAAACGGAGACCCCAACCACAGGGTCGGGGCGGGGGGTACTGAGGCCCGAGTTTGGGAACTTGAGGGCCACTGAGGTAGATGAGGCGGAGGGCAGCTTCAGAGGCTCCAGTGCCTTCGGGAATGGGAAGGAGGCGTGGGAGGTCGGGTAGGGGGAGGTTGAGTCTCGAGGAGAAGCCCCTGAGGTTCCAGACAACGTTGGTGAGACCTCCGGCGCGGGTGGGCGGTAGGTTGTGCGGGAGGCCAACGGAGTTGTTAGGATTACAGCCCGCACTGCTGAAGAGGAGGACGTGGTGCTCGATCCGGTTGTGCTCTTTGCAGGAGTCAAAGAGGACTATCTGCCTAGGTTGCACGAGGTTTTTAAGGAGGCTCCCAAGACCTTCACTCGCCATCACGAGTGGGGTCCGTTCATGAGGCGAGGGGTGATGGAGATGTTCGACTCATTTTTAGAGCAATTGGATAGTCAGCCCATGACGAGCCTGGACGCGGGGGACTGGGGAGCAGTGGGTACGAGCGTCAAGGAGATGGAGCAGATGAAGTTCGACATGTCTTGGCTGGAGGAGCGGCTGGAGCACGCCAGCAAGATGACGGTTGCTGGAGGGAGGGTGGTGAGTTTGGGCAGCCACTTGGTAGAGCTAGACCAGGCCATAGCCAAGCAGGAGGAGGAGATCAAGAGGCAGCAGGCGCGGCTAGAGAGGCTGAAACGGGAGAGGGACATCGCGGCACGCGATAAGGTCGAGCTGGAGCGCCATTGGGGAATATTGTCGCGGGGGGGGGGGGGGGGGGGGGGGGGGGGGGGGGCGCTGGGTAACATGACCCTTTTTGAGAGTTTGTGAGTGGAGGGTGCAAGGAAAAATTTTGTTTTGTTGTCTGAGTGTTGGCTATCACAAATTGGGCAGGCCTTTGTAAGTAGTAAGGGAAGATCAATAAAAATGCAAGTTACTATGTGTTTCAGATAAAAATCTACAGTGTGCTCCTCTATTTTTTTTTTTTTTTTTTTTTGAAGCTAGGGCCTTGAGACTGGCCGTGGTAGGGTGGTGTCTTGTCAAGGCCTGTCGAATCTTGGCTGTGCAGAGGGCTAGGGGGGAGGGGAGTCAGGGATCTCTGCAAAAGGGAGATTCGGGAATAGTAGTACGGTAGGAGTCAGATCCAGTTTTGGTGTGTGAGCCGACTCGAGGTATAAAAAGGGTGGAGGGTTGGGTGGAGGGTTAGATGGTCCAGTTTTGTTTGTGGCGTTTTTGTTTTGTTTTGTTTTTTTTTTTTTTTTTGTATGAGAGTCGATCAGGGAGGGATTGGAAAGTGGGCACCGAAGTGGGGATGGGTGGCCTAGGAAAGAAACAAGTGCTCATGAAGCACACATAACCAACATCGACCACGCCGTGCCCGACGCGCCAGTGCTTACCAGAGGGCGGTGGCTGCGAAGGTGGCAGGCGATGGCGGGGGGTACGGCTGGGTCCGCGGCGGCGTGTGTCGAATGCGATGGTCGTGGCATCTGGCTCGATGATGGTTGGGCCTGTACTGGAGTGTGATGCGGGGGTGGCGGATGCTTGCTGGAGGTATGGTGGGTTCCACCGGTGCGCATTCCCAATGCGGTGGTTCCCAATGCAGTGGTTGTGGCTTGAGATTTCATGGTGGCCGCGCCTTGACAGCATCAAAGGCGGGGGGCTAAAGGCCTATTTGCCCCTAGGCTGCGGCCTGTACGGTGGGGTAGGTTGACAGACCAAAGGTCTACCGTGGATGAGACAGTGCCAGCAAAAGGCTCCCAGTAGTCTTATCAGCGTGCGCGAGCGGTCAAATCCCAGGGTCTGGATGGCAGGAGGTGTCTGGAATCTCTGAAAAGAAGGCAGGTGCGAAGACGTGTGCCTTGGGGTGTGAGTCCAGCGGGCTATAAATAGCGGCCAAGAGGGGGGGGGGGGAAGCAATTTACACCAGGCCTCAATGAGAGTTCGTGATGGTGAGGGTGTTCGAGAGACGTCCGCTGGGTGTGGGTGGTCTAGGAAAAATTTCGATGTTGGAGTCTGCCATGTAGGGAGGAAGGTGAAATCCCGAAGGGCCGCAACTTTCTCCTTTCTCGTGTGGTTTGATCCCCATGCAGGAAGGGGTTATTGGGTAACTCAGGAGCAAGGGGCATTTGGACCACCAAAGACTTCTGGGGCGAGGGTTCCCTCCGACTGTGATGTACACGGACTCGGCCCGTGGGAAACTCAGATGGGAGCAGCTCGGCCTGGGGCGCCACCGCGGCACCTTCGAAGGAGAGACTGTGCGGGTCATGCCCAACTCTGACAATGATTCAGGCGTAAGCCGCGCTGGCGGGTGTAGCTGGGCCTTGTATGCGTGCAGCCAGAACCGGGTGGGGGAACGGGCGGCGTGAGCAGTGTGCTCGGGGAGGAGGTAGGCCTAGAGCTGTTTATTTGGCATCTGGAGCGCATAAACCTCTGTCTGTTCTAAGATATTTGGAATGAGAGGTGTCGGGAATGAGAAGCGCAGTGTCTTCGGGGAGGAAGCTGGCCTCGAGCTGTGTATATAGGGCGTATAGACATTTGAGAGAGAAGATGCAATTCGATGTTTGGGCGTGGGAGCTCAAGCAACGCACGGCGGAACCTGAATATGAGGATGCAATGTAGGGCTTTTTACTGTTTTATAACGAGCTCGAGAGAGCTAAATTGTAATAGTGATGTAATTTGAAGTACAATTTTGAAATAAAAGCTGGTGGTTAAGGTGCCAAAAAGGATTCTTGCTATTTTTTCTTGGTTACATATGCAAAAAATTATTGTTACGCCGTGAAGACTGAACTCGCAACACCGCCTATAAATTACAATGATAAAAGCAAAACGAAACTGTCAAAGCTAGGTGTCACGGATAATAGGCTTTGAGCCACTTGGCATTGATGGGCGACGGGGCGGCAGTAGAGCCGGGTCTAGCAATTCGATAATATCCGCTGGCGTTAGCCTCTCGGATTTCAAAAGGGCCTTCCCACTTTGGTGCGAATTTGGTGGTGGAGGTTCCCCTCATGACTTGGGGGGAAGCTCGCAGGACCAGATCTCCTTGTTGAAACTGTTGTGGTTGTACGAGTGCATCATAGGCGCGCGCGATGCGTTGTTGGTAGGTGCGGTGGTTGGCTTGCGCTCTGTCGCGATGTTCGTCCAGGGATTCGAGCTGCGGTGGTCGTTGATCATGGAGCATTCCGCTAGCGAGGGTGATTCGAGCTGATGGAATGGTAATTTCGACTAGGAGGACGGCCTCAGCGCCGTAAACCAAAGAAAAGGGTGTCATTTGGGTGGAGCGCCGCTTGGAGGTTCAGTACGCCCAGAGTGCCATTGGCAGGACATGAGCCCACTGGGTTTGGTGGTCTTCCAGCGTTCGACTGAGGATTCTGATGAGGTTTTTGTTTGTTGCTTCGGCTTGACCGTTTCCTTTTGGGTAGTAAGGGGTTGACTTGTGATGAGTGATGTCGTTTGAGGCCAGGAGTTGCCCCACATTGTGATTGACGAAGGGGGTCCCATTATCCGAAAGAATGACCTTAGGAAGCCCGAAGTGGCAAATGATGTACTCCCGGATGAAGTTAGAAACCGCGGGTCCTGTGGCGCGCTTGAGGGGGATAGCTTCAACCCACTTGGTGTAAAGCTCGGTGGCAGCGAGGATCCATATGTGGCCGCGGGAAGGCGGGTTGATGGGGCCGATGAGGTCCATCGCCCAAGTGTGGAAAGGCCATGGAGTACCTAGTGCGCGGAGGTCGACTGTTGGCGCGTGGATAAGGTTGTCGTGGCGTTGGCAATTTTGGCAGCGGCTGGCGTGAGTAATGGCATCCGCTTCCATAGTGGGCCAGTAATATCCGAGGTGTATCAAGTGTTGGAAAAGCTTGTGGCCGCCCTAGTGTTCGTCTTTGTGTGTAAGGTGGAGGAGCTGGGGTATTTTGGCACTGGGGATACAACGGAGGGGGGCGCCCGCGTACCCGTGTCTAAACAATTGCCCTTGTTGAAGGAAGAAACGATTGGCCCGTTTTCGGATGAGTAAGGCATCCATGCGGTGGGTAGGTAAGGAACCTTTTTGGAGGAAGTCAATATAAGGTTGGCGCCAGTCCGCGAGGGTGTCTGTGAAATGGCATTCGGCGCGAGACAGGAAGACTTGACATTTAATGCACTGATTTTGGAGGGATGTGGCCTCTTGAATCATGGTAGGCCAATAGTACCCCTGCCGCTGGAGGCGCCGATGGAGGCTGGTGTCGGCAGTTCCGCAAGAGCGCACATGGATTTGATGGAGCCAGAGTTTGGCCTCGTGGGCGTCGATGCATCGAGCAAGGCAGCCTCCAGGGGCGCGGTGGTAAAGGGTACCCTGGTAGATAATAAAGTGCTTTAGCTCTTGCAGTGGGAGCGACCGTTGCTTCTCGACCAGTGCTGTCCAAATGAGGGCGCGCCAATCTCCCGTCTGTGGTTCTTCTGGCAAGAGTTCGGTTATCGAGCAGGGGAGTGAGCGCTTAAAAACTTTGATCTTTGTGGGAGTATCGCCCACCTCCACCTTGGAGCCCAGGGTGGCCAGCGCGTCAGGGTGGCGGTTGTGAGGCCGCGGGGCGTGTTCCAGGCGGATGGCCGCGAACTTGTTCATAAGGCGCCGGTAACTAGTTCGGTAAGAAGCCAAGGCTGGCTCCTTGATGGCGAATTCACCCGCAGTTTGTTTAATGACAAGGTTAGAATCTCCACGGATGCAAAGGTGAGTCACTGCGAGGCTGGAGGCCTAGGATCAGGGCTTCGTATTCGGCCTCGTTGTTCGAGCATGGGAAGGCCAATTTGTAAGAGAGGTTAATTGTAGCGCCGTGTGGAGGCAAGAGGACGATGCCTGCTCCCCTGTTCCCGGCAGCGGAGGAACCATCGAATATAAGGGTCCACTCTTCGTCGTCGGTGGCTACGGTGGCTTGGAAGTCATCGCCAGGGAGTTCTTCGGATGGGGGTTCGTATGTACCGCTGGGGAAGTGGGCCAACGCCAGGGCTTGGCTCTTTACTGAAGTCGGGGTTTTACAGGTGATGTCGTATTTGGCCAAGGATAAAAGCCAGCGGGCTGCTCGGCCAGCGAGGGCGGGGCGCGACAGTAGGAATCGGATGGGGTCACACTTGGTGATGAGATGGATGGGGAAGGCCAAGAGGTAATGTCGTAGCTTTTTAGCTGCAAAGACTAGGGCTAGATAATGGCGCTCGATTGGAGTGTATCGCATTTCAGCTCTTTGGATTACACGGCTAATGTAGTAAACGGGTCATTCGATTCCTTCGACTTCTTGTGCCAGCAAGGCTTCTATGGACCTGGGGGTCGAGGTAAGGTACAATAACAAGGGTTTGCCCTGTTGGGGGGGGGGGGGGGTCATGGTGAGTGGGGAGAGTAAAGTGTCCTTGAGGGCCTGGAAGGCGATTTAATGCACTGGTAGCCATGCAAAGGGGGTGTCCTTTTTTAAGAGGGGGCTGAAGGGTTGGGTTATCTCGGCCATGGCGGGGATGAAACGCCGGAGGTAGGACGCTCGGCCAATAAAGGTTCGTAATTTGTCTTGGTTGGTGGGCCGCGGCATATCGCGAATTGCAGTGAGTTCGGTGGGGTCAGGATCGATGCCGTGTCGATGGACTACGCAGCCAAGGAATTTTCCCGCGGTGACGCCAAAGGCGCATTTGAGGGGGTTCATGCGAAGATGGTATTTGCGGCATTGTTCGAAGACGCGCCGGAGGTCCTTCAAGTGGGATGTTTCGTCTTTGGATTTGACTACCAGGTTGTCAATATAGCATTCCATCGCCTTGTGGAACATATCATGGAATATCACGGTCATGGCACGCTGGTAGGTGGCTCCCGCGTTCTTCAGGCCAAACAGCATGACCGTATAGAAGAAGTTGCCAACGGGGGTTCGGAAAGCTGTTTTTGGGGCGTCCTCGGGTGTCATCTTGATCTGATTGTATCCACTGAACTCGTCCATGAAGAAGAACATATGATGGCCTGCGGTGGCGTCAATCAAGGTGTCGATGCTGGGTAATGGGAATTCGTCCTTGGGGCAGGCTCTGTTGAGATCGCAAAAATCGATGCAGACCCAAATTTGGCCATTCTTTTTTATGACTGACACGATGCTGGAGAGCCAGGTGGGATGTTGAATGGGTTTGATAAATTCGGCATCCAGGAGTTTAGTTATCTCATCTTTGATCTAGAGCTCGACCTCGGGTTTGCAGAAACGAATCCCCTGTTTGACTGGGCACGCGGCTGGTAGGATGTTGAGGTGGTGCACCGTCACCGCGGTGTGGAGGCCAGGCATTTCGCTATAGTTCCACGCGAACACGTCGAGGTGGCACCTGATCAAGTCGAGGAGGACTGTGCGCTGTGGTGTAGGCAGATCTTTACAGATGAAGATCGGTCGCGCCGGTTCAGACGGGGGCGCTAAATTGACTTCTTCAAGTTCTTGTTTCTGAGGACGAGGCTCGTCTTGGAAACATTCGGGGCGGCGATGACCTGCTGGAGCTGGGGGTTGAGATCTGCAGCAAGGGCGAGGGGCTTCGCCCGTGGTGCAGGCCTTCTTTTGCGTTTTCGATACTTGTTGGGTGTGAAACAAAATGGAGATAAAATGTAGCATTCTGCGGAAAATGGGAGGCAGTCCTCTCGGTAAGTTGGCCCTGCGCGCCGTCATAAGCGGTAGACCATTTTCCCATCGGCTCGTTGGAATTTGGTGATAATAGGAGCAGCTTCGTGCAGGGGCGAAGGTCGGGCTCTTCTTGAATGGCTTCCAACGGGTGAAGCGGCGCGGCCCCATTTCTGAGGCGTTCGGAGACGTTGGGGATCGTTGGTGATATTTGACCAGCAAGGCAGGCGGGTGCTGTACAGCGGCGCGGGGGCATCAGACTCGTCCAACTCGTCGTAAAGCGTGGCCTCAGCCATGTGAGCTTCCGTAGCTCGGAACGGGCGCAGGGATGCAAGGACGGTGATAACTTCATTGTTCCAGACTGCCTTCATGCATTGGTGGTAGGTGGAGGGGATGGCCCCGTACCGGTGGAGCCAGGTTCGACTGAGCAGCACGTGGTAGTTGGTGTCGGTGTCGATGATGTGGAACTTGGTGGAGGAGTGGATGGGGCCCACGCAAAGGTTCACCCTCGTGTATCCGAGGGACCTGTGGGAGTGACTGCCGAATCCTCGGATATTGAGGGGCTCGTGGACTAAACGTTCTTTTGGTAGCCCCACGGCTTGAAATGTGGCATAGGGCATGATGTTCACCGATGCTCCCCCATCCATGAACCCTCGTTGGAATTCCATGTCTTGGATAAAAACTGGCAGATAGAGGGGGCGGTTATGGGGGTAGGGGTACACTCGGTCTGCCTCAGAGAAGGTGATGACGAGATGGTTTTCTTTGAAGAAGCGCTTGACCGAGCCGCCGATCTCCATACAAGCTTCTCCATTTGCATCGGCCGCGCGTAAAAGGGCTCGGGTAGCCTCGTACCTGGTGGTGGACGATAGGCCCAGTTGATCGAAGAAATGTTTGAACTTAGTGGAATTTTGGAGGACGGTGGCGCGGTGGTGGTCGAAATTTGGGTCTCTTGAGTCAGGCTCTAAGATGTGACAAACGGCTAAATCTTCAGATTCGTCATTGAGGGAAATCATGAGAACGGTGTCATTATCATTTCGGTGCTTGGGGAGGGGGTCATTAAGTACATCAATCTCAGGGAGCTGCAATGTGTCATCCTGCTTTCGCTTGAGGAAGATGCGTTTGAGAGCGTAACAGTCGTGGGTGAAATGGGTGGTGGTCTGGTGGTAGATGCAGAAGTTAGGATTGAGTCTGTCACGCTCAGTGGGTTATTTCTTCACTTTGGGAAGGACGATCTGGCCGTCGGCCACCCATGTTTGTAATAGGGCTGCGGCTGTTTTGGTCGATACAGGCAAGGGAGGGGGGTCTTCGCCGAAGGGGAGCTTTCTACCACTGGAGTTGCCGCGAGTTGTTGGTGCTGCTGCGTATACGGAGGGTCGACGCGGGGGGTTGCGCCATGAGGGAGCTGGCAACCGAGGAGATTGGGATTGGAAGCTACGCACAGAGTCTCTCACAGCAGTGGTAATGTTCCGAGCGGCGGTAATCAAGCTAGCGAAATCCCCGAACTTATGGTTGATCATGTGTATTTTGTATCGGTTTTGCATTCCTTTAACGCAAATGTTGACTAGCTATCGTTCGGCTATAGGGTCCTGAACTTCGAGGGCTCTTTCACGAAGTCTCTTAACGAATGACAACAGGCCTTCTGTTTCTCCCTGGGACTCATGGATGAGGTCAAATGCCGAAAAGGGTTCATTGGCGTAAAAGAACTTGCCAACGAATCTCTGCACCATGTCGTCCCAGGATATGATAGAATTGGGTAGGAGGTTGGTGTACCAAGAATAAGCTCGGTCGGAGAGCGATTTGGAGAATTCTTGTTGTCGGAGGCTGAGATCTGCTACGTGGACGCCTAAAGAGTCCACAAACCGAATGACGTGCTCCGTGGCATGTCCATTTTTCCCGTCGAACTTGGTGAATTTTGGGGTAATGTACCCCCCTGGGTATGATAGTCGCTGGATAGACTCAGCATATGGTGGGCGAAAGTCAAGTCCGCCATTGGACGGTTGAACAGTGTTTGCTTGTCCAACTTCTGTGCATGTCTGGTCATGCGGGTATGTGGAAGTAAGGACCGGATCGGGTTGGAAAAGAGCTCGCCTGGCTGTTGGGGGCGGAGTTGAGTTGCTAGTGCTGGGGTTGAGTGTTTGATCAGGAGTGGGGGGTTCTAAACTTCGAGTTGCACGCTGGAGCGCTTCAGCGACGGAGGGGGCTAGTGATGTTGTGGAAATGGGAGTGGGGGTGTTGAGGATAGCTCGTCCGCTCTGCATGGCCTGCATAGTGTCCATCAGGGTTGGTTGTGACTTCAAAAGAGCAGCCACGCTGTCGTTGAGCGATCGGATCTACTCACCTTGGGATTGGATGAAAGAAAGGACTTGAGGGCCCTGGTTCTCGGGGTGGGTACCAAGGGTCAGTTTTGCCCCCGTGTTGGAGACTTGGAGTGGGTTGAGGCCAGAGTCAGTCGTTTCATGAGCGCCAGTCATCCCCAGTGGAGTATTGTTTGTTATGTTTGATGGTGAAGCATAAGGTTGACTTACATGGGGCCCATCTGGGAGTTCTAGTAGTCACTGAAGCCGGCTTGCTCGAGTCTCCTGGCTATGGAGGGGCAAGAACCGAGAGGGCGGACAAGAGAGAAAGATTCACGAGCTAGTAATGACTCGTATAATAAATGTGATTAGGTATTGTCTTTTGTGTCATAAATGTGTTGAGACTATTTATAGTAGGGAGTGATTAGCACTGTGCGGACACGTGGCGCGCCGTGACTAGGCAGGCCTAAGTTCCGCCATCATGACCTGGAGAGGTCTTGTCAGCGGTCGCGGCGGGCGATTGGATGCCCTTTGCCACGGAGTCAGGCGCTTGTCCGGCCACGGCTCGCCACGTGTCCATTGCATTAAATGTGCGTTGTGTCAACATTTAATGCTTAAGATATGGTATTTAAGTGGCTCTAAGGGTAGATCTCTCTCTCTTAGCCGGTTGATAGGACCGGTCCCTTACGGGCTTGTAAAGCGCACGGCTCAACGATCCCTTCGGTTCTAGCCTCCGTTCCACTACCCGTGGGGAGGGGTCCCAAGCGAGAGTAAGTTAAACAGTTAGGGGCCTGGGCCCGTTAGATGTTGAGGCACGGAGCCTTGGGTCATGTTAGGCGCGGGGGTCTGTCATGCACAGGCGCTCGTTTTGGCCGGAGCCGTGCAGGCACGGGGCTTGGCTTGAGAAGAGCTCTTGGAGCTTACTTGAACGAGGCTTGGTGGTCGGGCGCCGAGCCTATTGCGGGGGCAAGGGCGAGGCGCGGGTTTGCCCAAACTAGGTTTGACCGTGGTTGACGTTAGGGTAGTCAGGGGGCCCACGTGGACTGTCAGATGGGCAAATGGGGTGCCACGTGGCGCTCGTGGATTGGGTACCTACAACTACATCTGACTATTTCGCGAGATGATATTATTTTTTGAAGAGAAAGCTGCGGACTTAGTTTATTTTTATTTTTAACTTCATGTAACACCCACCCCCCACCCCCCAAATCGTTGTTGTGCGTATATGGTCCCACCTTGCCATGTGGCATCACCATGCCATTTCCACATCACCATGTTATTGTCAATTTCATAGGCTGACACGTAAACCTCTTTACTGAAAAATAAGTCTAGTTGCTCCCAATGGGTTGAGCTGTGCCAGTTATAAGTGAGGACGATTGCATGGTGCCTTAGCCTTGGATCTAGTCTCGGAAAGAGTTGCTTAGAACCACCAGTTAATTTGGAGTTTGCTAGACAAAGGAGGGACACCATTTGACCTCACCTTATCCCTGCCTTATACGATCAAGTAATTCATTCTTGAGCTTGACTATATACTTCCAACTCATACTCTGGCTGCTTTTACCATATATATCAGATCGAACAACTCATTCCCTCCATAAACATACATCACAATTGATGTTGAACATGAATAACACTCATCCAATATCAGAGCATTCTGATTGAAAACTTAAAACATTAGCATGAGATCAAATCATCCAAGCATCGAATATCAGCTAGATTGTGTTTTAGGTAATGTAAGACATTATTTTTCAGGGTACATAGACTCAACTCCAAGCAATTTGTCACCATGTTGAACGCGCACATATAAGAAGCAAGAATCTCTAGCAACTGTGTTTTGGCAAGGGAAGGGGGTAAATGGTGCAGTGGTTATAGAGAGAGAAAGAGAGACAGACAATTTATAGAGTTGTGCAGAGAATACAATCTAAAAACTTGTATGATGCTGCAATGGCCCAGTGGCAGAGCGAGAAAATTATCCTGGGGCAACCATTAATGACAATGAAGAAAATTTTTTCCTTTTTAATCAATATTGGGACATTTTATTTCATATATATATAATGTATATTAACTTTTATTAATATGTAAATGGGTCTTTAAAGTAAAAAATAATTATGTAAGGTGGACATTTATATATTTTCATAATAGAAAATTGACAAACATTTCTAAAACTATTGGTAAAATTAGAACTTTTTAAAAATTTGAGGGGACAAATTGAAAATTATTTCTAAAATTGAGGGAAAATATAGGTGACTTTTCAAAATTTGAGTGGTGAAGGGAAATTATTTTTAAAAATAGGTTAAAATAGGACTTTTCAAAGTCCAAGGGGGGGCATTTAGAAATCTTTAAGGGGTAAAACTGAATTTTATTTTAAAAACTATGGATAAAAGTGAAATTTTTGAAAGTTGAGAGAGGAGGGGGGTGTGTTGCTGGGCATTAGCTTTCTCCGCCTTGGCAGTGGCTGATGTCAGACTTGTGACCTAATCAAACCTCGGAAGTCAATCATATACGAATGAAAGATTTTTTTTAGAAATTTTGAACTAAGGGGCATCTAAATAATTTGAACTTATATAATTGGGGTTGGGTGAGTATACACTTATAACAATCTTGCGTTGAACACAAGTAGAATATAGGTTCACTCCTAGAACCTTCCCCTATCTCTTCGTATCTTTACCCAAATCCGTCCCAATAAGGGCGGATCCTCATATTTTCAGGGAAAATTGCCATTCCTTGTTGTATGGGCTGGTGGTTAGAATTTAGGGTTCATCAAATTACCCTTCCCCCTTCAAGGGACCTTTGCTTTGGTTAGTATTAGAGAGAGAGGGGTAGGAGCATCTCCAAATGTCCATATCCTACTAGGATAGGTATCATGCTCTATACACCTCTGATTTGAGTTGCATGTCACACAACCTTACTACCTCTGTCTCTACAAACAGATACAAAATAAAATCCCGGTAGGAGCATCTCAAAACAAAAGCATGAAATTTAAAATTCCTTATTTCCTTCTCATTTCCCCTCATTAAATCCCGGGATCCAAAATAAGTACCTTTGCCTGGATTGTAAATTTGGTTTAATTCTTCTCAACAGTATAATGAATAATGGTAGACAAACAGATACAATTTAGAATTTGGAGTGCAGAGGGACATAGAAAGATCTGTTGATACTGTTTTTGACTTGTGGAAACAAGTTGGCCCATTCGGAATTGGTTCTGATGGTACCTTCCTAAATAAATTCTCTCTTTTCATTCTTCTGCTGTCTTCCCTTTTGATAGATCATGTGATTGGGACTCTGGTGTCTACTCCGTAGTATTCTGGTTGCTTGATGGTTTATTATTTTAGTAGCCAACTAATTGTTTCCCTCCATCTTTAAAAAGTCTTTAGTATTTGTTCTTGTGATGTGGCAGGTGCATCTTGACCACAAGCACATGGGTTTGGCTGGAGATGATAGCTGGTCCCCATGCGTCCATGACCAATATCTAGTTCCTGATTTGCCATACTCGTTCACTGTCAGGCTTTCTCCAATCACTGTGGCTAAATGCTTAGAACATCAGTTTAGAAATTTAGAGACCGTACCACTGTATCACCAGCACAATGCACTGAAGAATAAAAGGGAATGTATAAAACCCCCGTGTGAAGTGTTTCCTTGAATCGTGTATTATTATTGAAAAATTATACTTTGCTTTTAACCTCTTATCTATCTATTTGGCACTTGCCCTTTCTGCAAAGGGGGTAGTTCATGCATCTAGTATACCTAATCTTCACAACCCCTCGGGACTCCATGATGGAGCAATGAGAATTCTGTCCAAATTCTGCTTGTCAAATTGCATCGTTACCCTCTTTGTTTAATTTGAACTTTTTTATGCTTTCCATACCTGGTTTTCAAATGTCCTTTTGATTGATGATTTGGAGCATCAGGATCAATTATCTATCGCATATTAGTATATGTAACTACAGGTAAATATTACATGCTTGGTTTAAAGGGCACACCATCCATTATTTCCGGAACCGTTATTTCCAATGCAGCAGACTGCAACACTTTGCATTGTGAAATCCAAAATCCCCTTTGTTTCTCCCATTTCTAGATTATAACTTCTTCTCACCATAAGAATAGATGTGAAGAGCTACCAGATTTCGGTTTCAGTATATTATCAATTGATAATTTTAAGGACGTGAAAACAAGGCATAAAACTTTATGCCTTGTTTTCGCTTGAATGCCAAAATTGAAAACAGTCAATAACTTCTTGAATAAATAGCAAAGAGTAAACAACCTTTTATGCAAATAATAGACAGGTTTCCACACAATAACTTATTGTACGTTGTTTGTCAAGAAAACAGTGAACTGTTTCTTAAGAAAATGTACAATAGTAAACAGTATATGTACACAAATTTTAAAAAAAAAAAACTGTGAATAGTTTTAAAAATAAATCATATACAATTACCAAAATTTATTGTAAAATAGTGACCAAGATTGAAGGAAAATTGTTTAGCACCAAATAAAACTGTTCTGTAACACTGTTTGCCTTTCAAGAAAATAAATGTGTTAATTTATAATAAAAAATTGTTTTTTGTTTTCCAAACTAGAGACTGATTTTTTCACCACAAACAAATCCATTTTGTGTTCTCACCCTTTTCTAGAAACTATTTTAATAATCCATCCGTTATTTTTTTAACAACACTGTTTAAAAGAAACTATAACATATTTTTATATACATACATAACAAGAACCAACAAACTAAAGTACTACAATTTCTAACTGTAACTATATAGAACTGGAAGTATAAAGAAATAAAATCAGACTACATAACAAGAACCTTTTTTCCTGTTATATAACAGAACGTATTTTGTCTATTTTTCGAAAGTGTTTTGATAAAAATGATACATAAAATAAATTAATTTTTAATCTTGACCCGAAAGCTGTTGTTTATATTCATAGAACAAACATTATTGTTGTTGAACTTTAGCTTGGTCGATGTTGAACCCATTTCATATGATGGGAGTTGCCGGTGTATTGGGCGCGGCTTTGCTATGCGCTAACCTTTGTTTTTTCTATTTTAAAAACAGAAAATTGTTTGTTTGAGAAGAGCAAACACACACACACACTGGTGTTGACAGAAACTAAAATATAGTTCTGTTTAACAGAAGAGTTACTGCAATGTAAGCAACTACATGTGATAGTGGCTCTAGATTCTTATAGATAAAAGTAAAAAAATATGTGTACTTTTTTTAAAATTCAATAAAAATACAAGCATAAACTAAACATACAAAGCATGCTAAGACAATTTTAATAGCAATTGAAAGATCGAAAAATCTGATCTAAGAAATTCAGAGGCGTAGTCGCTATTCTAAAGACATTTTCCTCCCTGGTGAAAGAGCTAATGCATGGGCAAATCGACATTAGGGCCAAGCTGGGGCCGGCGTGCTTGAGTTTTGAAATTTTCACTTACCCCTTATGTATTTTTGTGTATTTATAACATAATAATGTATCGGCCCTCCTAAAATTTAAAATTCTTACCATAGCCCTCTAAAGTTCAAAATCTTTTACCTTGGCCCCCCTTTAATAAGATTTCTCGATTTGCCCGCTAACGGATGCAATAAGTTCCAAGATTCAACCCAAGAGCTCACACTATATCTTTTTGAAAATCAAGTCCTCCAGCAAAACAAAAATCGTCCATAAAATAACTAGCCAAATAGATTGAAATCCAGGATACTCGCAAAAGGACATTTATACAACAAACACTTCTAGTGTAAATTTTGGATTTCCATTTGTGGACTCTGTAATTCCAGCTTGGATACGTGCATAG
Organism: Euryodendron excelsum; assembly: GCA_033060915.1. NCBI lineage: Eukaryota > Viridiplantae > Streptophyta > Magnoliopsida > Ericales > Pentaphylacaceae > Euryodendron > Euryodendron excelsum. The sequence continues at coordinate 63,833,990 of CM065377.1, read as the reverse complement.
TGATTGAAAACCAGGACACTCTCACAAAGGATAATTGAGTTTGAAAAAGGGCTACTAAAAGTTTGAAGACTTTGATCTCTCTTTTTATCTGTTTTAGCCATTTGGTTTCCTCTTTTTTTTTTTTTGTGCATATTTCTATAATATATTTTTCATTTTAATTTCTTTTGAGGTCATTTCTCTTTTTTGCCAAATGATAGAAGAACTTTTTTCTCTCTCTGGGCATCATGAATAGAGAATTTTTAGTCCCCCTCCTATGTCCAATCCTACCCGAATCTTTCGCTTATCAGGTGTTGAGTCCATAAATTGGCAAGTGTGTTCTCCTTCTATTAACCGAATTACAAGGCAAATCACTCCCTTGATACCATTCTTCAGTAATAAATTGAATATTGTTGAATCACTACACCTCATCCGGAATTATACAAGAATTTGATGGGTTCATACCCAAGTCGCCGAACCTTCGAGAAGGTTGGTCACTAAAATTAAGCTTGCCAGATTCGACCACCACCCACTGCTTGTCAACCTTGTCGGCCAACGACCAAATTTTGTCAAGGTTTTGCAGCATCTTGACATGTGGATCCTCCCTTCCCTATAAATAAAGGGTTGAGGTGAGGGAAAAGAGCAAGCAAGCAATAAAGAGTTTTTGTAAGAATGGCGAGTTGAGTAGAGAGGGAGAGCCGAGCCTCCTCCTTCTCCTCTTATAAAATTTCTTCTATTCATAAATAGTGAAGTTTTTTTCTTCAATTCATTATTTGTGAGTGTGTTTTTCATTTCTGGCACAACAAGTGGTATCAGAGCCTCGTTAAAATAGTCGAAATAATTTTTTTTCTCTCTATCCAGAAATCAAGTTTGTCAAAATCGTGTTTCGGCCACACTAGTGTGTTTGTCTCATCAATACGAGTTTTACGGCGCAAACCGTGTAAAAACGGAGCTAAAACGAGCCCGTATGAGCTGGTTAAAGTTTTATTTCAGCCAGTCAACGCTGGTGACGGAGAACAAGAGCTAACATCATCGCTAACATCATTGCTGACATCATCAGTGACATCAACGCCCAGTCAGCAGCCATGTCATCCCCCAATCAGCAATCACGTCATCGCCTAGTCAGCTGCCATATTATTGCCTAATCAGCAGTAACTGCCACGTCATTAAATTTTTTTAAAAATTATAATTTGGACCCAATAATTTTTAAAAATTATAGTTTTGCCCCAGAAGTTTTTTTAAATTATAGTTCGGCTCCAAAACATTTTAAAAATTATAGTTTGACCCCTGAAAACCTAAAATTTTTAGTTAAGCCCTTCTTGAGGTTTTTCACTGTTTTGAACGCAACCGTGCACTCTATTTTGGCAAATTCTACTTCTATAGTATTGTTAAGCCAATTTGGAGAGTAAATTTATGGAGGAGCCATTAACATCAACTTCAAAAGCTATGATCATGCTCACCTCTTCGATCTACGCCATTTAGCGGCCTCGAATGGAAGACTACTTGAACTGTCGGGATTCATTTGATCTCTTGGATGAACTAGGGGTGAAATCGATGGTAACAATAGAAGCCGAGTGGAGAAGGAAGAACAAGAAAACTATCGGTCAGAGTAGACAATGGATCGACCATAGTGTATTCCACTATGTTGTCTAGGAGACAGATGCATATACCCTCTAGAAGAAACTAGAGAATATGTTTCAACCCAAAACCGCTCGAAATAAAGCTTTCTTAATGAAGCAATTTGTCAACTTGAAGTTGAAGAGTGGTATGTCAATCGCCGAGCACACTAGTCAGTTTCAGAATTATGTGAACTAGCTTACAGCTAGGGAACTGCCACGGGAAGATAAAGAGCAAGCTCTCTTACTTCTCAGTTCTCTATCAGACAGTTGGGAGACATTAGTGGTGCCATTCAGCAACTCAACTCCAAATGACAAACTCACCATAGTAATAGTCAAGGATGCCCTGTTCAATGAAGAAGCCAGATGGAAGGAAGCTGGCATAGAGCAATCGTATGCCCTCACTATAAAAGCAGGGGAAGGACTCAAGAAGATAACAGAGGCTGAGGTAAAAGCTGAGGTAGAGGTAGAGGAAGAGGCAAAAGCAGAAGCATAGGAAGGTCACAGGATCCTGGCAGATCTAGTGATGGACATGGCAAGTTTACCTATTATCATTACGATATTGAAGGTCACATGAAGAAGGACTGTCGAAAATTAAAAAAGGAGCAAGGTCAAGGCAGTCACCAGCATAACAAGGAAGATGGTGACACCCTAGTCACCATTAAGGGAGATGTCGCAGTACTCTCCGTAAAAGAAGAGACATGCCTCCATGTTGCCAACCAAGATTCTGAATGGATGGTAGACACAGTAGCCTCCTACCATGCCATTCTTTATAGTGAGTTCTTCACGACATACAAAGCTAGAGACTTTGGTACTGTGAGAATGGAGAACACCAATTCATCAAAGATTGTGAGAATTGGTGATGTTCGAATCCAGACGAACAATGGTTGCACGATGGTATTGAAAGACGTCAGACGTGTGCCCGACCTTCGGCTCAATCTTATTTCTGGGATAGCTCTTGATCAACAGGGTTATGACAACCACTTCAACAATGGCTCTTGGAAGCTGTCAAAAGGTGCCCTGGTTATTGCCTGGGGGCATATTTACGGAACACTGTATAGAACCCATATGAAGGTTTATTCAGACAGCCTCAATGCAGTTCAAGGCAAGGCGTCACCAAATCTGTGGCACAACAGACTCGGTCACATGGGAGAGAAATGGTTATTCACGTTGGTGAAGAAGGCTCTCATTCCAGCAAACAAGGAGATTGCACTGAACCCCTACGAGCATTACATATTTGGCAAGCAACATCGAGTCCCGTTTAGTTCCTTCACACGAAGAAGATTAGAGTTATTGAGTTGGTACACTCTGACGTTTGTGGTCCCATTGAAGAGAAGTCATTGGGCGGTAACAGGTATTTTGTTACCTTCATAAATGATGCTTCATGAAAGGTATGAGTATATTTTCTGAAGACCAAAGATCAGGTACTCGAGTACTTCAAGATCTTTCACGCTATGGTGAAAAAGGAGACTAGCAAGAAGTTGAAGTGCCTCCGGACAGATAATAGAGGCGAGCACATATAAGAAATTCAAGTTATACTGCTCAGAATGCAATATCTACTATGAAAAGATGGTCCCACGCACCCCACAGTACAATGGAGTAGCCGAAATGATGAACTGGACCATTGTTGAAAAAACCCGGTGTATGCTTAGGATGGTTAATCTGCCAAAGCCATTCTGGGGTGAAGTTGTTCGTGCTGCCTACTACATGATCAATAGATCATCATCAATGCCGTTGAAGTTCGAAGTTCTAGAACTGGTGTGGACTGGCAAGAAGGATGTCTCTTACTCTCACCTGACAGTGTTTGGGTGCAAGGCTTTTGCACACGTATCCAAAGAGCAAAGACAGAAGCTAGACTTGAAGCCCATTTCATACATTTTCATTGGTTATAGAGATGAAGAGTGTGGATATAGACTATGGGATCCAGTAACAAAAAATGTCCTCAGATGTAGGGACGTTATGTTCCAAGAGAACTAGTTTTATGAAGAACCAACTAAGTCTAGTGGTTCCAGTTCCCATGCTCCTGACATGACTCCAAATCCAATACCAGTTCAGGTCAACACAGATACTGGAATGTAGGAGGCAATTCCAAAAGATGAAGAAGAAGAGGGAGTAACAAGCCCCTCCACCAGAAGTAGAAGAACTTTCACAGCCAATTAGTGAGGTACCTTCCTATATTGACGAGCCTCAGCCAAGGAGATCTGCAAAAGGCCTTGTCCTGATTCAGTCGACCAAATATCCAGAATCATACTACATTATGCTCACTGATGAGGGAGAGCCAGAGGACTTCAAGGAAGCACATACCTATCCAGATGAAGGCAAGTGGATACGAGCCATGCCAAAAGAGATGAGTTCCTTCCATAAGAATCAAACATATGATCTGGTACGGCTTCCCAAAGGAAGAAAAGTCTTAAGAAACAAGTGGGTTTTCAAGCTGAAGAAATATAATAGTGGAAAGCTAGTCAGGCACAAGATTCGATTGGTCGTCAAAGGATTCCAATAGAAGAAAGAAGTTGACTTTGATGAGATTTTATCACCAGTAGTGAAGATGACCTCAATTCGAGTTATACTCGGATTGGTAGCTAGCCTGAACTTGGTGCTTGAACAGATGGATGTCAAGACAACTTTTCTCCATGGAGATCTATATGAAGAGATCTACATAGAGTAGCCAGAAGGGTTTGAAGCTCTCGGGAAAGAACACTTGGTCTGCAAGTTGAAGAAGAGTCTCTACAGCCTAAAGCAAGCACTGAGACAATGGTACAAGAAATTTGACTCATTCATGGTGAGTCATGGGTACAAGAGGACTGTTACAGACCGGTGCTTGTATATTCAGAGATTCTCAGATGGTAGCTTTGTGACACACTTTCTCTATGTTGATGACATGTTGATCATGGATAGGATGCTGCCAAAATTAGCAAGTTGAAGAAGGAGTTATCTCAATCCTTTAATATGAAAGACTTAGGCCTTGCTCACCAAATTTTGGGCATGCAGATTGTTCGTGATAGGAAAGCTAAGAAGTTGTGGTTATCACAAGAAAAGTATATTGAACGAGTGATTAGAAGGTTCAACATGGGAAATGCTAAGGCAGTCAATACTCCACTGGCTAATCACTTCAAGCTGAACAAGAGTTTGTGTCCCTCCTCGAAGACTAAGATGGAAGAAATGCCAACAGTACCCTACTCTTCAGCAGTAGGCAGCCTGATGTATGCAATGGTGTGTATAAGGCCAGATATTGCTCACGTTATAGGCGTTGTGAGCAGATTTCTCTCCAACCCGGGTGTAAGCACCCCATTTTTGCCCGCTCAACAATCTCCGGCCCAACCGGATCCAGTTTTCAAACATCATAACACATGCAAGCTCAAGACAAGCCTTTTAAACTCCAATCTAGTCAACTAGTCACTTCCCGAGCCCACAAAGCCTGATTGAAGCCATAAACATCATTCAAGGCAGCTTTCCGGGGCCAGGCGGTCTCGGAAACCAACGCCCTCCAGGTAATTTCCCGAGATCGGGCTATCTCGGGGACCAATACCTTATCAAATTCCAGACAGTTCACTTCTGGTGCCTGCTAGCCCGCTAATGTAGAATGTTTGTCATTTGGTTGTTCTCTGAGACCAGGCATTCTCAGAGACCAACACCACCCTCACAGGTAGCTTTTTAGGACGAGGCGTTCTCAAAAACCAACACCACCCTATAGGTAGAGCGGTCTCAGAGACCAACACCACCAAGTATTTTTTCGAGGCCAGGCGGCCTCGGGAACCAACACCTAGGTCAACACCGATGCCTGCTAGCCCGACTCGATGAAAAATGACCAAACCTGCCCCTTGGGCCTCTAGGCACGTTTTGAGAAAGTTCAAAATCCTTCAAAATGGTAAGTCCACCCTTCCAGAATGTTACTAAACTGTCACGCATCCTCCGCATGCCATTTGGTCCAATTCCAGTCCCATTTTGGCTAACAGGGGTCAAAATGACCATTTTACCCTTGTCAACCTGAATGCATCCCAAAACAGCACCGGTCTTAGAATTTTGAATAGCGGGTTTAGTCATACACTCCCGTTTAACCTATAGAGGACCTTATGACACTAAACACCACCGACTCGATAAAAGTTTCCCGGAGCGTCTCGCAGACGCTCTGCCAAAATTGTCTTTTCTCCCGATTCTCTGGTTATAACACACTGTCAAACGACTTGAGAAGTGTGTAAACTAGAGAATTCCCGAAGTTCTTCATCGTATGACTGAAAAACTGTAACTTTCAGCAAACCCTGGAGTGTTTGTAAAATGCTCTACCTGGATTGACTTTTTTTCCAATTCCCTAATTATGATGCACTGTCAAACGACTTGAGAAATGCATAAATTAGGGAATTTTCAAAATTATTTCCAGAGTACTTTCCATCGGTATGGTCCGATTGGAAAGATCGCTTTCCGAAGGCCTTGAACACGCGACACGAAAACAGCTACTTTTAAACCCCCGCGGAGCGTATCACAAACGCTCTACAAAGATGCCATTTTATGCACATTTTCCGAGACGATATCCCACTTTCTCGAATACCATTCCAACTTCTTGAACACATGAAAGTTCACAAGAAACCCTAGGGAAACACCGTGGATGCAACCGATTCTCTCGAAACCTTCCCGGTTAGCTTAATTATCGAGGCAAAGTTTAAACGAACACTCTCGGTGAAGAAGCGTATGCTACATGCACCCAGATTTTGATCAAATCGACCAAAGTTCGATCAACCGTTAGGATTTAGCCAGTACAAGGGGTGCCATGTGGCATTCTAGGAATAGAACAGTACTGGCGCATGCGCTACATGCGCCAGGGCAAATTTTGGCCAGGTGCATGTAGCACATACGCCAGGCCTATTCCAGATTGCCTATAAATAGAGGCCTCCCTCTTTGCATATTCCAGAACTGAAAATTGATGAGAAGCTCTGCTGAAACTGCTCCGGAATCTCAAATTTCTATATACATCTCACTTCTCCAACACTTAGGCTAGATTTCACCTCCCCCTAGCCCATACACTTCACCTACATAGCCCTATACACTATTAAACTCCTCCTTTCAACCTTTTAAGCTTACTTGAAGCCATCTAAGTTCAAGTCAAGACATCCATAGAGGATTACAAGTGTATTGAAGGCAAAATGTGGTATTTCTTTTACATTTTTGTCTTCCCCCACTCTTCTCTTCTCCCTCCTAGCCTACTTAGGCTATTCTCTATTTTAATCCACATCTTCAACCTCGCTTTCTTGCATGCTTGAAGCTAAGAGGGCTCTTAGTTCATGCCTAGAGGAAAGCTAGTGGGAGCCACTTTGTAGGGGGATCTCTCACTAGCCTACTTTAAGATGGTATGGCCTAGAAGCCCCTTGATTATGTGGTGTAGCCTAAAACCTTGTATGTATTCATGAACCCCTTGCATTTTGCTATCTTGATCATGTCTTATGTGCTTTGCTTTATTTTCATGTTTATAACCATGTTCTACAAAGCTTGCATTATTCTTATTTTTATGCCACTTTCAAGTTTCATATTCTTCTCAAAATGGTTCTAAGAGTTGGTCCATTGAAGTTTAGAATGAGACCTTAGAAATCATGCCTTAGAAAATCCACCATTAACCCCTAACTCACACTTTGGCATCATTGCCTTTCAACTTGCATAAAAGTTGTTTTCAAACTCTCTAATTTCTAAGGTTTCCATTCTCTCAAGTTTAGTGGTTGAAATGGCCCCATGGAATCCTCTCTTGAGTGGTCTCCCTTGTATATTGGCCATAGGAACCTAAATTGTTAGAATGGTTCATTTCTCTTCTTATTCTTGCACGCAAGTGTTTTTCAAACTCCTTCATTCCTAAGGTTTCCATTCTTTCAAGCTTAGTGGTTAAAATGGCCCATGGAACCCTCTATTGAGTGGTCTCCCTTTTACATTAGCCATAAGAACCCTAACTTGTTGGAATGGTTTCCTTTAAAAATGGCTTTCAAAATCTTTTTCTCAAAAATAGTTTTCAAAGATTCATTCTCTCCATCCTTGCATTAAAAATGGTTTTTCAAAAGTTGTCATCATTGTGTTGATTCTTGAAATTTATACTCTTGTCAAGATAAAGATTATAATGGTTCAACGGAAACCTTCTTTGAAATGGTTTTCAAACACCAACCATATAAACCATTCTCTTGTCTAGTGTCAAATTTTCATGGAAATGATCTTCAAAGAGGTTGTCTACCAAAATCCTTTGCATAACAAGATGTGTTTTCCAAAACTCTTTTCAATATGCATAAAATCACCTTTCAAAACCATCCTCCAATCCAACACTAGGTTAACTTGACCCTAGTTATCTAACCTTAGGTTAACTTGACCCTAGTTATCCAATCCTAGGTTAACTTGACCCTGGTTATCTAACCCTAGGTTAACTTGACCTTAGGTACCCAATCCTAAGTTAACTTGACCCTAGTTATCTAACCCTAGGTTAACTTGACCCTAGTTACCCAATCCTAGGTTAACTTGACCCTAGTTGTCCAACTCGAGGTTAACCTAACCCAAGTTAGTTGACGCTAATCCATCTTAACCCTATGTTAACATAACCCAAATTAGTTAACTTTAGGTCACCCCTAACCATAGGCCAACCCAACCTTGGTTAGTATACTTTAAGATTTCAACTCATGGACCCCTTTTAAATGATCTTTCAATTCAAAACTATTCTCATAACCCATTTTCTCAAAAACCTCCTACTCTCCTGAGATTTCAAAAACCAACTCTATAACATTTTCTAATACTCCTACTCTCTATCTTTAAATTATTTCAAGAATGTTTTCAGGAACTCACAATCCTAAGGTGTCCCTACTATGTTTAGGGATTCCAAAAGAAGGTAATATATCAAGAACAACCTTTAAGGTTGTCCATATTGGGGTTCCAAAGTCCTAAGTGTTTTCCATTCAAATGCTTGCAAGATTTTTGATAATGCAAGACGGTAATGAGATTGTATGCTATGGTGATGGAGGAACAAATGCAGCACCAATGATGGATTGATGATGGGTGATAAGTCTTGATGGTGGCTGGACAACTCTGTTAGATGAGTTGTAAAATAACTGAGATGTGTTTCATACTGAAAAACTGAAAAGAAAAAAAAAGTCATAAGTATTCAAAAAATAATAAAAAGTACCATAAAATAGTCATACATTTGAAAGCAAAAAAAAAATAAAAAGTGATAGAACTTACCTTGCACTGGTTTTTGAAATGTGAGAGTAAACAGAAAATACCTAGAAATGCAATATTTAAAGTGAGATGATTACAAAAACTGTGATCAAATATTTTGTTTCCCTATCCACTCTCCAAATGCCAATATCAAACTGTGATCAAAATATTTCTGTGATCAAATACCAATTGTTATACCATTCTTCAAAAAAACAAAAAAAAGAAGAACAACTGAAACTCACCTTCGAGTCAGAACAACTAAAACTCACCTTCGAGTTGACTTATGGTGAAAGTGAGAGAAAGATCAACCTAAAAAACACATCTGCGATTTTTAGATTGAGTTGAGACGAAAAAATTATTAAAATACCTCCGATCATAGAAACCCCGGTAAGGGAGAGTAGATAAGGAACAAAAAATTCACAGAGATCAAGAGAGAGAGGGGGGACGGCTGAGGGACGAGGGAGGGAGGGGAAAGAGATTTGGGGAAGGTGTAAAGAGGATATATATGGATTATAGAAGAATTTGGAAGTTTCCACTTAAAGAGAAATTTTAGGAATGGGATGAGTTTTTCTTAGTTAATTAAAGAGAGATTTTAGGAAGGAGATAGTTTTTCTTAATTAATTAAAGAGAGATTCTAGGATTGATTTTCGTTTTCTTTTTTCAAAGTTTTACCTTTTTCGTTTGTTTAGGAGAGGAAGATGAGTCGGTGGGGGAGAGAGAAGGGGAGAGTTTTACTGCATAGCCCTCTAATTTTTTAGAATTTTTGAAAAATTAAGATTAGATTTTTGAAAACTTGTGAGAGCTTCAACTACATTTGCATATATAATAAGATGTAATGCAAGTTATTAGAAACCTTGATATAATATTGGGACATATATACATATACATATACATATATATATATATATATATATGTATTATGTATATATACACACATATATAGTGTGATCTCATCTCAAATCCGGGAGGGAAGGGAAAGTGAGGGAAAAAGAAAATGAATAAACACAGAAAATGAGGGAAAGTGGAAGAGAAGAAGAGAGAGAAATAGAGAGAAATTTAAAATTTTTCCATCTATTTTTCTTCCCTTTCCCTCTTATGTAGAGTTAAACAGGAAAATAAAAATAAATAATAATTTTTCCTTTCTTTTTCTTTCCTTTCCCAAGTTTCAAACAGGCTGTTAGTTCCTGTTACTGGTGCTAGAAAATCAATCAATCATCATGAGGTTGTCCCGTACAATTACTAATATGAGGTTATTCAGGTCACTTGCATCCCCAATAACAGACCCAGACCACTTACTTGACAAGTTCTATTATAGCTAGGAGAGGCCACAGAGAGTGGGAGGTTCATGAAGTTGGGCAGAAGTGTAGGGTACATATTTTACTAAACTCATATGCTATAAATTTTACATATATATATATATATGTTTGTGTGTGTGTGTTGCCACTGTAATCAAACTTACTTAACAAGTTGGAGCATTAATTTTACTTTTAATCAAATAATGAAATTTCAAAAACAAGTGTTAAACTGAGATTTCACATTCCCACAAACAGTATTGAATATTGCTTCAAATGCAACTGTAGATGGTTAGAAGTCTGAGAAAAAGGAGGAGAATAAAATTTGAACTCTTGCATGCCCTAACATCAAAGGCAAAGAAGGGCAATATAATACCACCTGGGTGTTCTTTGATTTCTTCTGCGGGAAATAAAATTATACTTTTTATATACACTGTAATATTACACTCAATAGTGTTTCTCTGTATCTCCCTCCATTCCAATCCAAGTATAGTTGTCCACCCCAGCCACATGTGGCCATGTCAATTCCAAACTCTCCTTTGCACAGAAAATGAACCAGAATTCACATGGGAAAGAATTCATGAATTTGGAAGGTACTAACATACTAACAACGTGAAAGGGAGTATAGGGGTTTCCGGTCTTAATCTTAAGTAATTTCATTCCCATTTCAATTTCCTTCTGTACATTTTTATACAGTTCTGAAATCCCGGAGACTTCTCACCTTCTGGGACCAAACAAAAAAAAGGGTACAAAAGGATTCCAATGCAGGTTCACCCCCAGTTAAACATCATTTACAATTGGAACAGGCTTGGTTAGCTCGTATTGCAATTTTAATCTATACCTTTCTATAGCCTATCACCTCTGTACGTAGCTATGAATAAAAAATGGGATTAGGACTAGGGGAAAATATTGCATTGCCAGATTACCGAAGCAGGTAGTCCTGGCGGATACAATTTATCCTCCAGTGAGCATGCCAAATGGCTGAAGAGGTTAATTTGTACTGGTAAGCACTATCATCTCCCGATCCTCCACCAAAGACCGGCTATACATCATGGCTGCCTTTAAGTCAGTCTGTAACTTCAACAGTCTTCTATGAAAACTTTGAAAATGAAATCTCGGAAACGCCTCGAATATTGCTTCGGGTCAACAGCAGAGATTGAAGTTGGGTCATATTGGAATGACTTGTATGCATGCTCAAGCTTCTTGCTAATGTCATAGTCTTGTAAGATATCTATTATACCAAAGAAGAGGATGACATCATAGAACTCTCCTGTTGGTTCTCCAATTAACTGAAGCTCACAATCGCTTCTTCTCACTGTTTGTTCAACCTGTGCTGGCATGTTTATGCCTAATTGGATGGATGCCCACCTGCAAACGCCAATTTATAAACAATGAGTAAGGCAAATTGCAGTGTTTCTGGCATTGATCACTGTAATTAAGAATGCTTTCAGAATGATGCTGCCACAAGCACTTGGGAACTCATTGAAAAGAAATTATCAACTTCTACAACCTTCTTTTTCTTTTCTTTTCTTTGGGAGAAACTACCTTGAACTTGGGAATCAAGCAGCATCAACAAATTAGGTTATAATTGTAGGTATTGTTCCAAAAAGTAAAAGGAACAAAGCTTGAGCTTAAATCAGACTTAGGTTAAAAGCATGCATGTTATGGGGAACAGTGTTATTTGGTCATTCTAGAATTTCTTGTTTAACTTGGGCATTTATTAACTAGTTGCAAGCTTGTCAATAACTCACAATACTAAGAATTATGCATGCATAGTTGGATTGCCGACGAGAAAGTTTAGCATGTTTCAGAACTTCAAATGTTATTTTAAATTCATGTTAAATGTTCAGAAGTTTTAGTTTACCTGTCAGGGTCAAAAAGAAGCGGATCCATGTCTGCTCTTGAAAGGCGAGGGGCTCCTCTATCACTATCAGGGTCTCCATTTCCTGTAACAGAAGATTAAATGGTTACTTGATCCGTGAGCAATTATTCAACTTGAATGAAAGGACAAGCTGATATAAAAAAAAAAAATAAGAGTTAAACCTGTAGGAGTCCGGACTCCAGAAGTACGACCCTCAGTGACGAGGGCTTCCCTAGCGTATGGAGTAGTTTCTCGAAAGTGAAGGCCGACCAAAAGACTGTAGTCCATAATTCTTTCCTGTTCAAGAAAATCACAATCCCTGTCCACTTGCCTGCATGAAGGAAAACTGATAGCTTACAAAAAGAAACAATCATACAGACATATGCATAATCTAGAAGATTCACCTGAAGACATATAGACTTAATTTTGGAATTTTATTTGCGAGGACGTGGGTGAAAAAACATGCATAATCTTTTAGAAGAGTATGCATTGCACAAAAGACGTTTATCCCTTCAGGACACAAGTTCTCTCTTCAAGTGTGAATCAGAAACTTGATTGATATTTCTTTTCTGGCAAAAGCCGTTGTTTAGCACTCCAGTTTTTTTCTCTCTGACCTAGAAATAGTCTCTGCTATTGTCAAATTGAAGAGCTCTCAAGCTCTTCAGCATTTGGGATTATGACGTGGACACTCATGTGAGAAGCTGAGCATAATTAATTGCAAAGAGTGCATAAAATATGTGCATAGTTTAAAACTAAATTATTGCTGAATCATCAGTTTATTCAGTGTTAACTGGATTAACTTAGAAGCCAACTCTTGTTTGGAATGGAGTTGTAAGGTCTACTAATTGCACGTAAAACTACATTTCGTTAAGACGAGACTCATAAGAACAAGTAAGAAATCTTCTTCCTGTGAAAATTCCAGGGAATTTAGAACATTGGGCAAGAACAATAATTGGAACTAACGCTGTTTCACTCTATGCAAATGTCTTATTTCTTACTACTTGCGTGAAGTTGGTTCTAACGTTCTACCACTTTCATTGATTAAAAATGAAAAAGAAATAAGAAGGAAACAAAAGCTATTAAAATGTTCACCTGCAAAAATCTTGGTACCAAAGCTTCTGCAATCGGAAAATGAAATTTAGATCAAGGTCCTTAAGGGTTGTCGTTGCATCAAGTTCAGCCTCAGGTTTAAAAGTTGTGCGGCCATGGGAAGAACCTTTCAAGTCGAAACGTCTGTGAATAGGGTACTCAGTACAGAACAGATTCCCCATTATAACAAATCGCACCTAAGAGATCAATGCAAAACATGAGTACAAAGCATAGGCTTTGATTTCTTAGAAGTTCATGACTCAGAATTTCAGAGCTGGGGCTTGTTTACTTTCAACCTTACCTTCTTCTGGGCAGGCCCTGTTAACTTCACACAGTGAAGGCCAAAAAATCTGGTGACAAGAGTGTTCTCAAAGGCTCGAACATGATTATAGTAAGCTGGAAGCATCCTTATTAGAACCTGTAGTTGTTTAAGACATCGGTATATCAGTTAAAGCTCTGAAAAAACCTGTTAAAATATTGTGGAAATTTCTCGAAGCCAGTAGGAAAAACAATACAGAGATAGTAAAAAATATATATTTTCAACCATGCTTGAGAAAAAACATATGATTTTGTTATGGAATTATGTGCAAAACTTAAGAACTTAACAAGTAATTCAGGAATTACTTCAATATGGTGGTGTTTGCAAATTGGTCAGGTTCTACGTTCCATTCATGTAAGCAAAGTTAAACCATGCAATGGATAGCAGGCATAGTATGGAAGTATTAGTGATCTATAAAATTTTGTTTCACTGCTTGTGGACAATTTGAGAAAGAACTGGAATGCAAAACTCAGTAATGATCTCAAACTCAGATGCAGGTCAGCAGAAAATGGACTCACTTTAACTTCTGCCTTCTTCATTGTCTTTATCATGTACTTGTCATCATTGGTCAAGTAAAAGAAGCTTCCACTTTTTCCAGGGGATGAGAGCTCCCGAAGGGCATCATTCCCACAAATGGATATCATATAATCAGCTGCATCCACTTTGAACAATTTCCTAAGAGTCCTGAAAATATAATTGCTGTGAGCATAAGGCCTCATTTCTTTAAACTAAATTTCTAGCTATGTTATGCTTTTAAAGTTGAAGTCTCAAGCTAATGTTGAAGTAGTGCAATATGTGAGATGAAAAATAAATGTTCAAGGTAAATAACTTAAAGAACTTCACTCATGTTGACTTAGAGATTATAGAATTTGCTTTAAGCAATTATCAATCTCCTTAAGTCTCAAAAACCATAGTTTTGAGAAATTTTACCATTTCCCACTGTCTACTGCTTCAAAGTACCATCCTTGGCATTAATTGCAACAGAGGAGAATGGACACATGCAAATACGCACATACAAAACTAAGATGGAAATATTGTGTGCTGATTGCTGAAAATAGGTTAATCTATTTTAAGCCACAAATATCTTGAGGCTGACCTGAAAACTAATGGGCAGTAATCCTTCCATTTGAAATCACAAGACTGGTGAGGTGGAGTATGTTTTGATCCTTCAGGAGGAAATTTGGTCCATACTTTCTCCTTGGGATCAAAAGCTGATGACCTCAAATCAAGGGATGTTGCTGGGGCTGGTCTTCCAACAGAATGTCTGCTCAATGACACCAGAAATTTAGAAAGATGCAAGTTGTATTTATAGGGAAAATACATGAGGCATTCACACAGCAAAAAGAATTTTCTAGTGTTGGTGACATTTTTCACAAAGTTTTGAGCTATTCTAGAAGCTAAAAAGAAGAGTTCAATGTAGAAAACTCTAGAAAAGTAAAACACTTCAATGCTTTAAATGTTACTATCGAGTGATTAGTATGACACTCATGTTGTATGTTTGATCCTTCTGTCCCTATTAGTCGTAACAAATCATAAGCATACCAGACCTCGTTACTTTAAACATGATCAGGAAGTGGGATGGTTCAGAACAATGGAAGTACTGCATAGATAATACAGATGAAGGTAAACGTGAAATGTCTAGAAGACCTGTTTTCTGGGATAATTAATTACCTCAAGAAAGCATTTCATTCATCTTTTCTTTAACTGCATATACAACTTACTTTACAGGTTTTAAAATTTATTTCATTTGTTTAGCATAAAAGGCGAAAATAAAAGCCCGAATCTTACAAAATAAGAGCATCATTTAAGCAAATCCAGTATGATACATAACCACACAAAAGAATAATCAGTTCAAGGAGTTTCTAGTTACTTCATCAAGCAAATTTATTAGGAAACATGTAGCAATAACAATAAAGATCAAGAAAGAGGATGCCCCTCAACACTATACTCAAGCACAGAAGACAGTTTCATAACAGAGGAATGAGATTACAAAAAGGAGAAAATCAACGCCCTGATAGATAACAACACAAAATAATAATCAGTTCAATGAGTTTCTAGTTACTTAACTCACTTCATCAAGCAAATTCATTAGGAAACATGTAGCAATAATAATAACAAAGATCCAGAAGAAGGATGGCCCTCAACACCATACTCGAGTACAAAAGACAGTTTTATAGCAGAGGAATGAGAGTACAAGCAGAAAAAACTATCTTAATTAAGTACCTTATTCCAAGCTGCAGATTGAGCATAAGGTCATAATTTTTATGCCCTTTAGATATTGTATCTCCCTGTCTCTTCACTGGCTGTATTCTAATCTGATGTGGTTTTTTCCCTGTTGATGAATCCATATCATCCAGTTGGAGGCTCCCCATACCTTCTGCTTCTCTCCTTGCCACCGAATACCCATCAACGATATCACCACTAACATCAGCATCCGAGCCCCTTCTGTATACGCCACCATTGCTCAGCCTCCCATCAATGGACATTCTCCTCAGCTTGGCTTCATTTGCTTTTGAAGGTTTCAACATGGGCACCTTCTGCAAGGTCTCCCCTTCAACACCAGGCCAATTAGGCATCTTTTGTGAAGGCAATATCAAAACCTTCTCCACGGGACAGATCTTACAATCACTTAAATCAACCGAAAACAATTCTTGAGGATCCCAATCTAAATTACCCACCTGTGACCCTGAAGGATAATAAGTCCCAGTCTGTTCTTTTGGGTCCTTACTCCACACACCCACATAAAAACTCCCATCTGCCCATCGAAATGTTCCATTTCCCTTAGGCAATCCATCCTCCCAAAACCCATCATATCGATTCCCATTGGCCCAAATCATAGTTCCATTCCCACTCATCATCCCATTCTTCCATTGTCCAATGTAATGGTTACCATTATCCCATTGGTACCGCCCTTGTCCCTCTTGCATTCCCCTGCGCCACTCGCCATCACAGTAATCCCCATTGGCATAACTCTTGGTCCCTTTTCCATGCTTCAAATTCATCACCCAAGAACCTTTATAGGTTCCTCCTACCCCTGTGTAAGTCCCCTGACCATCCATATAACCACTCTTGAATTCACCCTCATAGGTGGCACCAGAGGGCCAGCTGAATCTGCCTTTCCCCATTGTCTTGCCTCTGAACCATTCACCAACATACATACACCCATCTGTCCACAAATACTTGCCTTGGCCGTGAGGGAGGTTATCAACCCACTGCCCGTTATACATGTCGCCATTGGACAGGACCTTCACCGTGCATTCCTCGCCAGCGTCGTCGTCGTCATCAGCGTGGGCAACTGACATTCTTTTCTTTGCTGTTGCTTGTGATCTGCGTATTGTTGCTTCCCAGGTCTTCACAATGCCGCCCAATTCTTTGCTCATTCTCTTCCCCAACAACTTTCTAAAAAACGCCTCCCTCTCCACCCCCTTCCCTCTCTTCCTTTCTATTTCTTCCACTTTCTCTTTCTTAACCCAGATCAAGCTCTCTGTGTACCATCAATGTCATCCTCAAAACCAAATCCACCGCCATTGCTACAACAAAACCAGACGACCCGCCAATCAAAAACACAAAAAACTACAAATCCCAAAAACCAAAACAACAATCTGTTTCAGATTTTTCCTGCTTTCGACTCATTTGCTGAAATAGGTGTCTGTATTTTTTATTCTATGAAATGGGTGTTTGAGATCTTTGAAAAAATAAAAAAAAATTAGACCTGTTAGATTGAGGGGAAAGCAAAAGGTGAAATGTAACCAATGACCAGCTTTTTCATTATTTTGAGGATTATCTTTTTCTTTTTTTTTTTCTTTTTCTTCTGATTGGGTATGAACCAAAGATTCAATACCACCTTGTTCTTGGTTTCCGAGTTTGGCTCCTAAACCTACTAACAGACCAAACAATTGGAAGGATGAGAGAAATGGGGGTGGTGGTGGGGGAAATGTTTTTGCCATTTTTGGTGTCTCAATCAGACCAAATACCTAAATACTACTAATTTTAGTATTTAATTTTGGATAACAATGGCTTTACCTGATCACTTTCTTTTACCTTATATTTTGCAATGACGCACAAAAGTTTTAAATTACTTCATCAAAACCCCCAATATTTATTGAAAACTTGCATTTTGCCTCCTCAAACGAGTTCTATATTTCTCCTTTTCAATATCTGCAAATCTATATAGAAATCTTACGAACACCAGAGCCTGCTTTGTTCTCTCTTTGCAGCCAAAGAAAAAAGAAAACTTATTACTCTTTTGCTTATTTTGACTTCTCTTCTGTTTTCTTCAATTTTTTCATTTTCTTTTTGGATTTTTAGTGATCAAATGGTGATGGGCTCGAAGGATGGCCGAGCCTTCATTCATGACTCCTTAACCTGAATGAAGCCGACATACACTAGAATATATTACCAGGTAAATTAGTTGGCATCGTCGTATGATATTAGTTTGAACAATGGCTTAATAACAAATTGGATAGTTTTTTTTATTATGCCGAATTTAAAACTTTTTGAGCCTCCATTATTAGCGGCGAGGCAGCATTTGCAACTTAACTTAGACCAATTATCAAATAGTAATTAACCACCCAACTTTCTATGGGCAAAGAATTTAAAATAAAAATAAAAATCTATAAGTAGCAACCTTTATTTTCAAAGAAGAAAAAATTGGCACTCAATTGGCAAGCCACATCCTAAGGAAACAAACATTTGCATTGAAGTATTGACTTCACGAGGTACATGTAAGTTGGTTTGGACACTCGGTTAATAAAAAAAATATATTGACTTCATTGGTGGAAAGACAAGGATTTTCTCCAACTCAGATTGGAGTCATTTCTCCTACCCTGTATACGTGGCAGCATATCATTTAACTATATATTTATATATTTATTTTTATTTGAATATCTTTTAAAGTATTTAAACATCTTTTACTGATATAGTAATCTCATAATTGGCGCCTAAAATCTAAAAATAATGTAAATAGATTAATAACACAATTTTTGTACACAGAGTAGGAGAAATGCCTCCAACCCAAATTGGAAGAAATCCTTGTCCCGGAAGGAAAAGCCTTTCTTTAAGCATTTTAAGTGAAAAATCTTAATATAACAAATAATAAAATGTTTCAATAGACAGAGATGCCAAATCATGCTCCAAACTTTAAAAGATATTCAAATAAAAATAAATATATAAATATAAAGTTAAATAGTATATTGTTACATACACAGTATAGGAGGAATGTCACCAACTGAAGTAGGAGGAAATCTTTGTCCTGAAAAGAAAAGCCCTTTCTTTAAGCATTTTAAGTGAAAAATCTTAATATAAAAAATAATAAAATGTTTCAATTGATAGAGATGCCAAATCATGCTCCAAATAATCTATTTGTTTTTAGACAATTTTATTTTGCAACAGTACTATTTGATCCTCTCAAGTGATAAGGAGAAATTATTCAGTAAGTCTAGAACACCACGTCAGTATGTGACGTGGTGTGCCCAATCAATTGCAAGTAAACATATATTTCTATTTTAGGTTGATTGATCAATTTTTTAGGTTGATTAGCCTAATTTTAAAAATAACAGAAATAATAACTTTTTTAATATGTTCATATTTATTACCCTATATAGTTGAGTTGATAAAAAATAAATGATATATTTATTTATAATTGATTAAGCATACCAGATTATTATACTAACGTAATGTACTGGACCTGCTAAATAATTTCTCAGGTGCTTTCTCATTTCTAGTAAATGCAACGCAAGGCGGTGATAAAACAAATTTCTTTTCCCATTCTTAGATTTTGTCATTCTAAATGATGATATCAATACTTGAATTAGTGCTAAACTAGTGATCAATGTCTTTGTTCCCACTACTGTGGCCACTGACTTACGTTGGAGAGCGACAGAGAGAGAGAGATTTCTTGCATAGAGTGAGAAGCGCAGGAAGACCACTCCGCCCTGAGCGTGTTCTCTCTCTTTCTCTCTCTCGCTCTCTCTCTCTCTCTCTCTCATATTTCATCTATCAGTTTGTTTATTGATTTTCAGTGCATGTCCTATCAGTTCTATTCAGTTCTATTTCATGTCACTTGAATTAAAAAAACAGTGTCTAAGGCCTTGTATGATAAAGTTCAAACTTCAAAATTAAAAATTAAAAATTAAGTTATTTAATATGTATAAAGAATTAAAGTCTTAAATTCAATTATTTTTTAATTTTACCTTTCATATATTAACATTTTAATGTTAAAATTAAATTAATTAAATAAAAAATCATACATAATCAAAATCATAATAAGATATTCAAAAAATCAGTAACATAATCAATAATTATGTTGATTATTGAAACTTTGTCAAATGTTAAAATAACAAAAAATTTGATACTCAATAGTAGTTCATATTATTTAATGTCATTTTTTACTTATCAGACAACATACTGTGCCAAGATCACACATATTTAATTAAATAAAAAAGAAAAAAACACCATGACATATAAAAAATAAACTTTATACCAAAACAATTGTAATCAAACCCATCAAAGACCCATATATTTATTGAAAGCTTGAGCTTAGAGTAAACGTAATTAAAAAAAAAAAAAAAAAACAACCTTAACCAAAGTCAAAAATTTTAAAAACATTTGCATGCCTACCAAAATTTAAAAGTAATCCTAACTTCTTACAGTTCAACTTTATCCAATCCTTTCTAACTGTTTGTGGTTTTTGCTGTAATAGTATCCATTGCTCCCTGTGTGCTTTACTTTTGCAGAAAATGCTACATGTAATTATATATAATGGGTCACTCATATTAAGAAGCTCCATCTCATTGAGAATGCAATTATATTATTCTATTGTTAGCCCATCAGAATTTTGCAAAGTTTACAGAGTTTCAAGCAGTTGTTTATCAAGATTCCTGGATTTGTTTTTCTTTTGCCGTCTATTATTAGGTTTTGCCAAGTCATTTGGCGAAGAAGATGTTTTAAGAGATTCATTTTCAAGATTAATATACATTTGTGGCTGTGGTTGAGTGTCATTAACAGGAAACCTTTTCTTTGATGGCCCCCATGAAAATCTTCATGTTGCTCTAACATCGTCAAATAATGCTTTTAACTCATTTGTATATTAAAGCCCAGTATATTAAAATTGTTTGGCATTCGGGTTACCTTGTAAAATTATAATTGCGTAAATCTCATATTCAATGAGTTATTTTGACTTTCAATAACTTAGAAACAAAAAAAAAAAAAAAAAAAATTAACATAAGAAGCAATTATACCTATATGTACTCACTCCATTCTATTGTACTCCAGTTGACGATATTAGTTGAAAGATCATAGCCGTTATCAGTTTTTGAAATTATATTTAACCATTCTTCATATTTTGATTTCAAATATTTTTATTGATTTTTCAACTGTTTTTGAGATAAGTTGACATCATTAACTTTGTTCAAAATTACTCGAATCCTATTCCAACTCTCTTTTTTTAGACTACCGCCATTTTTACCGTTCTTCGTAAATTCTTTCAAGCAAAAATCAATAAAAAATTTATAGAGTTTTGAATCTTTTTAATTTGCTCTATCACCATCATCAGAAGCCATCCCTACAAGTAAATAGATTTAGATTTAATTCACTTAAGATCTTAAAGTCATGAATTTGGATGCAGTCACGTGATGCATAAAATAATTTTCAATTGATGGGCTATTTCATGTGATTCAGTTTGGCAAGGAATAAACAAAATAATATATATATTTATATATATTCTAGGACAATCACTCAAAATATGAATTGATTCAAGAATAAAATAATATGAAAAAAGCAAAGAATGAGTTAAAGAAAAGAATCTCAAAATAGGGACGTGGGATGGCGCTAACTATCACCCACATCACAAACTAGTCTTCCACACACAAAGAAGAGAATAAAAAAAGAGGCTCATTAGAGGATAAGAGGCAAAATAGAAGGGAGGAGAAGGAAAAAAAAAAGAGTAGACGGAATGAGGCAAAATGGGAGGAGATCAGTAAAGAAAAAAAAAATACAGATTCAATTGAAAAATAGCAAAAAAAAAAAAAAAAAAAAAAAGGAAGAGTATAAAGTAAACATATACAAAATAATAAGTAAAAAGTAATAAGTAGGGGGGAGTTACTCAATATTTTGTCTCTTATTTTTGCCTAACACTTAAAATATTCAACTCTCTTATTTTGAATTATCAAACTAGCTAATTTTATTTGTACTTAAACTATTCAGTTTTAAGTGCTGAATAGAGTTATCAAACATGACAGTTCGTAATGAAAAATTATTCGAGTTTCGAAAATTGTTTGGCATTTAAGTAATTCGTGATTCTTGAATCACTGAAAACACTGTGTAATAGTTGAGAGAATAACTTAATAAAAAAACTAATTAATAAAATAAATTTATGTCGAAGACTTTGAATATATAAGCCATCATTCTATAATTGTCTAGAATAATACAAAATTCTAAAAAAATGCCGAATTATATGTAATATTTGGGAGAATAAAAAAATTCAAGAATTATTGAAAAATGTATGACAAATTTGGAATTCGTTCGTTTGGCGAAAGTAGCAGGCTAAATTTGGCAGATTTTTCAAGAAATGGGATAACCTCTTGCTCTAATTTAAATCTTAATTAATGAAATAAGAGATACCACTTGTTCTGTACCATTTATCTCTTGTAATAACTCTATGAAAATAAACCCAAAAGAAGCTAGCAAAACATTTGACCTCGCCTGGCAGTATGCTTGCTGCTGTCAAATCAGTACCTCCACAAAGATGATCTTAATATTTTTTCAAACAAGGTTACATTTGAGGATGTGTGCTACATAATGAGGGAAGGAACAGAAAAAACAAAATCGAAGGTGAAACTAGTAATTATGGATCAATTTAGGAAAGATCGAATTACAAGGTCAAACTAAACTCTAAACTGCCTTTCTAGGTTTTCTTAATAAAGTCTCATCGTGCCTTCTGCTCTTTCCCTGACAAGGTCAAGGAGAGAGAGAGAGAGAGAGAGAGAGAGTGACAATCATTGATTAATTCATGATTATGATGGACCATCCCAAACAAGAAAGAAAAGTATCTATATGTTATCGTTGTCAATTTGTAAAATAACTCATAAAACTAAAGCATTCCATGTGCAAGGGCTTTTCTTATACTTTCTTTTTCTTTAAAATTGGACATTAAATGATCATGGAACATCTTCTCCATCACAATTGGATGCGTCATGACTATACAAATACAAAGTAAGACTTTAGTTATTTTAAGATAAAGAAATGCCATATGTTTGAATCTTGTTTTTCCAAGATTGATATATACATATAACTATACGTACATATAGTTACAAGATATTTAGTTCATTATTCGACTACTCGTTCAAGTTTTAGCTGTCCCAACGTCCACATAAATTAAGTAAACTTCATGTAATGCATAAATGATGTCACAAAATAACACAAAAAATAATTGAAATTGAGACTTCATGCTTAGCATGAGAACTAACCTATTACTAAATTACTGGTTCCAAAATTTGTATTAAACACCTAATCTTCATAGGCAGTAGTACGGTATAAGTGATACATGTAACAACAGGCAAAGTGCTTTCACTGTACAAAAAGTATGGCAAAACATTTGAACATTGTTATCATCTACAAAATGTAACTTATTTTTAATAGCATGGGATGGGAAAGATGGAAGGGACCACTGAATAAAAAACCATTTTCACTATGTTTGATGTGGAAACAACCTTACTGGCAAAAAAGGATTCACTGCTTTTACTGGCATATTTATGCTTCACATTTGACTAGCTTTGAAGGGACATTGGGTTGTGTTGTCAACATAGTTGAAGGCAATTGCTAGTGAAGGAGATCACACATAGCCCACACAAAGACTTCAAATACTTTATTTTTGTTGCCCATTTGTTTCATGTGTGCCATGTCAAGTGGTGTCTCCAACTGGGGTGGCTGCTGTCGGTGACAAATAGTCTCCTGTCTCCTCATCTCTTCTTCTTATTCTGTCCTCTCTCTCTACACCAAAGTGCAGAGACAAGCAGAAAACAAGGAAGCATCATGGCCATGGTATACCAACAACTTGGCCAGCTAAGTCAATCTCATTCATCTTTGGACAAAACACCCTCAACATTGCTCCCATCCCATGGCTGAGAAAATGTATTATTAGCTGCTAAAGTTAATTTGTAGCCTAAATATTTCACAAAATGTAGAATGAGTAATAAATGCAATATTGTGACAATAATTATGCAACTTTGCAGGGTTCACAGCTTAATTATATATAGTTTAATATATTGTTCTTTCGAGTCTAAATTTTCTAATCAGAAATTTGACTAATACCTCATTTGGACCAGCTTATTTATCTAGTGTTATTTTTAATCTTTAATATTTTTTTGATCCGAAACTAAATTATCTACTTGGGCTTTTATGTTACGCTTTTAAGTTTTTTAATTGAAAACCGAAAAAAATAATAACAAAGCTATAAGTTACTTAAATAAGACAGTTTATAACTCAATCCAAATGAGGTATAAATATACATCTTAGTAATTATCTATACTGTATAAATGTAATATAACTCAATCCAAATGAGGTATATTTTATGTTTTTTATTATTGTCATTACCATCCTAATTTAGATGTAATTTGGCAATTGTTTGGTTGTGCATCCCTTTCTCAACAGCATTCTTGTCAGCCTCTTAATTAGTAGTGAAAATTTTCAACATCACTGCCAAATGTTTTTGTTTCATAGCAAGCCATGTGCATTGCTAGTGTTTGCATTAAAACCGCAATCAATGGATGACTGCCTCCGCCGGTCATTCTCTCCACATCTCCTTCACTGTAACTTTCTTGACCGTGATTTATTTGTCCACATGTCAATTGTTGGTTGCATGGTTAGTACAAGTAGTTCCAGCTGCTGCTCCTATGTAGGTTTTACAAAGATAAAAATCAAAGTAGAACCTTCCTGCTAGATATTTTTTATTTTTTATTTCTAAAATTTTGAAAGAATAGTAAAACCACCGTAATTAGCACCAAAGGATCCTTACTTAATAGGAAAAAGGAGCGCATAATGTTGAACAAGCTCATTCAAGTGCGAGTGGAGGACACGTCAACAGTCAAAAAACTTTGTGATAAATTAATTGTGCTAAGATCTTTAAGTTGGTGAATTTTAAAACTGAAATGGTAAGGATAAAATTGTTCGTAAAGATTTAAATTTAAAATACTCTCTGAATTAAAATTTAATTACAAACTTCTGTAAGAGTTGATTAATTTTGAGTTATTAAAATCACTTATATAATAGAATTTTCATTGATTAATTTTTATTTTTTTAATTTAAGCATTTGATTGATGCGTTATCCCTACAATCGCTAAAAGACAACCTAGGAAAAAAAAGAAAAAATATATTTTTGCCCCAAACCTAGAAGGAATATACCAAAAAGCAAGTGCATCACCAAACTCTGGTGATTGCTTCTTGTGGTAAGTGAATCCAGCAAAAGACCCAAAAAAAAAAAAAAAAAAACTAATAATGAAGCAATTCATATATTGACATTTCGTTCTTATTTCAAAATTTTTGCTTTAGATAATGAATATCTTATCCTATGTAATATTTCAGGAAATTTCTGTAATAGTTTTATACTAATACGGCTAGGAGGTAGAGCCAAAATTGAAGTAAGTCATGATTCAACCAGAGGGTCTGTAGAAAATATTTATTTGTAGATAAGTATATATACTCAGACAATATATTTTGACGCCATCAAGAAATGCAGAAAATATTTAAGAAAGATTTTTTGTCCGTGGATAAGTACAAAAACTCACAATATATTTTGACGCGATCAAGAAAGCATGAACGGACACTCTACAACCATATATTGCTGTCCAATTGAACCAAAATTTTGTTTTAGGCCGTGTGTGGATTAAGAATTTGATAATTAAAAAAAAAAAAAGGTGAAGAAAAAGAGAATAAAAATATTTTTTCATGTTGTTCTCTTTTTCCTCACATTGTCTTTTTTTTTTTTTTTCCTTTTTTCTTGATAAATTCGGGTTTTAAGCACAACATTCACATTTTTGACGCAAAGAAACTGCATCATCTAAATCCAAGGCCAGATGACAGTAGAAAAATTATTATCCAATAGTTAAATAAATGATACTTGACTGCACATAATTTTCATATCTATTGCATAACGCATCGAGACAATACAAAAATTAAATTGGAGTTCTCTAAGTCCCATGCACAATTCTTCCTCTCAGCACTGGAATGTTAGATTTTGCAATGCTAGAAAAAGTATCGAGACACTGATTTTAACTTTTCCTTGGTCTCAGCATCAGCAAGTTGCCATTGCTTTCAAACTTTGCACGAGGTTGGAATGCATTGCAATTAAGACAAATTCAGGCTTGTTAACGAAATGAAGATCCACTTTGGCAGAGATGATACTGAGCTACACCCCCGCCAAAACCTCCTTTTACTAATAAGTTACTAACTTTTTTGGGTGTGACCATAAAGAGTTTTCATCTACTGCAGAATATTCAATTTGGGCTATAGTTACAAACTTGAGAAGAACGAGCCCGTCATCACAACTCTATCAAAGTACAAGCGACATTTAATCCCTTCTTAACAATATCTAGTTCATGCAATTACTATCGTAATTACAAGGAGATTTGTATACACGACTGTTGAGAGAAAAGTCTAGTTCTAAGCCCAATTGTTGAACTCAACTCAGAATTTCTATAATATGCTCCATTGGTCTCAACCTAAAACATTGTCGTTAGAAAATATTTTCTGATTTTTTTGGGGTTTGGCAGCACAAAATAAATATATTATATTCTATTGCAGGAAAACGATTTAAGTAATCGCATTTGGTAATACTAAATACTACCAAAAAGAGAGAACAGTTCGTTCAATAACTTTGCCAGCAAAAATTGTTGCCGGACTCAGAAAACCTATATCGGAGGTGAAGTTTCATGTCTCGACTAATTTTACTCATCACTCTTCGCAAATGGGTTTGGACCTAGGTGGGCTGACCCAAAAAAGCCTACATCTTTTTGGGTTGTAGAGGAATGACATCAATGTCAAATTCTTCGGTTATGAAGTAATTCATTATTTGGGAGTCATTCAAGAAAATATTAAGAATAGTTCGGGAAAAATTTAAGAGAAAACATTTTTAATGAGGAGATAATATATGCTCAGATATTACAAATAAAAAAAGAAACCAAGTTCTCTTTCCATAATTGCTTGGAATAATGTGGAAAATTAAAAAAATGTGAAAATTATTCATAATATTTGTGATGTTTGAAGGAAGTTCAAGAATTATTGAAATATATGAGGCAAATTCAGAACTTGTTTGAAGAAAGTATTGGGATACATTCCAGAAATTATTAGACATGGTAAAGGCCACTACTAAATGTAATATAAAATTCACCATATGGCATTTATCCTGATGGACATAGCATACATATAATACAGCAAGGGTTCAACTTGAGGTCATGATCACTTGGACCGTTGAAGCCTATTTAGATGAATACCCCTCAATGTACAATTGGGATGAAATTTGATGCTGCAGTTATGAAGATAAATTGGTGGGGGAAGCATTCTACGGACTACATGAGAAATATCTATAATGCAGGAGTTCTTATCAAAGAGATTCTTGTATAGGGATCCTGATTTTCATATTTCTTTTTTTTTTTTTTGTTTATTATTTTGATTTCTTATGTCGCTCTAGGCTTTAAGGTTACCACGTTCATTTTTGTTTTTAACTTTATTTGTGGTCTTCTTCTTTCTCATTAATGTTGTTACTGTTTTCGGTTGCAGTCATTTGTTCTTACATAATCAAGTTACGTTCTTTCTCAAAACATTATATTTGGATCTTGAATTTATGAAGGAAAAGAAGTTTTTGAAAATGCCAAAACTTTTTTCTAAGGAACTGCCACATGCAGAGCTAGTAGAGCCTGTCTGATTTTTTCCAAGAATGGGCTAAAACCTTCAAGTAAGCAGGCATGGCCAGCATCCAGCAGTACACATTATTATTCTACGAGCCATCCAAAGCAATAATGTTTTTCCCAATGTCATTATTATGCGTAAATTTGCTTTAATGGATTAATGTTTTCAAGCATTAACACACAGAATTTCGCTACTGCTCCAATAAAAAGAAACTAACGAATGTAAGAAGATTTCGTGCTCCGGCCAGCCGGCATTCAGCAGTCTGCTTAGACCCCTCCTTGTATGCATGATTAGCATATTCTCATGGGAGAATTTGACCTTCTAGATGTATGCATTAATATGTCGATGTATGTTTTCGTCTGCGAGACAATATGATGTCGCGACAAATTTTTTCCATTAATCCTTGGATGCACTTTATTTAATATCGAATTTGGAAAGTCGTTTCTTTCTTAATATGACAGTCTATTAAGATTAGAGTTTACAATTTGACACTCAAAATCGACTTTACCTTACCTCTAATAGTGTTGGTTTAGAATATGAATATGCGGGTTACGTAAAAGAATATAAAACCCGAAACTAATTTGGAACAGCTAGGTTTAAGTCAATAAAATTCAGTAGGGAAGCACACATTTGAGAGAGAGAGAGAGAGAATACACGTAGGTCGTTTGGTTTGGAATTTCCATCAATTTGAGCTGCTATTCGTCCATCTATTCACTAATTTCTATATTGCATTTGACTATTAAATTATACACACTCCAAATGACGGGCGAGTACATGCATAGAAAACTATATCCTGCCCAAAGGGTGGCTGCTGAAGACATTCGAGGATGAGCTTTTATGTTTTCTTATGCTTTTGTTCTTTGGTTTTCTTGTTGTTTTGATCTTATTTGCTTAGAAAAGAAAAGAAAAGAAAATAAAACTATGAAATTTGAAGGGGAAGAAAAAAACTCATGAGAAGTTATTTTGTGAAAACATGAATGAAGTAGGGTCATGAAGTTTTTTTGTTTTTTTATTCATTGTGGGTATGTATTATGTAATATTTAATATTTAACCTGAGAGATATCCATTCCTTGACTTGAGAAAAGATTTTCTGTCTAGTTAGGTTTGGCCTTAGACACACCGAAGGGTCGTCTCTCTCTCTCTCTCTCTCTCTCTCTCTCTCTTATTTATCCTTTCTATTATAAATCCATGCCAAAAATGTAATGTGACACAATAATCATAACCATCCGCGACCTTCAAACTACCTAGAATCTGGAACCGATGGTTCACATCTAATTCTTTTAAATCAAGTGAAAATGAACATATCAATTGATATATAGCATGGCATTTTGGATACATCTCTTATGATTGGAAACAACTACGGAGTCAAGATTTTGATTTATCCTGTGCTATACTAAAGTTAAATAAACTACAAACCAATAATTGCTGATTTATTTTCTAGAACTGGTTTAATGACTTCATATAATTCATAGGAAAAAATGGGAGAAAGTGAGAAACGTAAAAGAAAGAAGAGGACATAAAAACAAAAAAAAAAAGCTAAAAGCGGTGGAGGTCGTTCATGGACGGTGAAGGTCACGGTGGTTGAGCCATGGAGGTCTACTCTTACCTTTGCTTTCTCTCGCACATATTGTGAGGCCATATTTGTTTGAGGGATATGGGGTGAGGAATTGGAGATGATAGCCTATGGGGTCCACAAATCTCATGTTTGGCACATAAAAAAAATATCAAATTATATCTCCGTCTAGAGATGTAATCTCCTAAAATGGGGGATATGTAATACGATAGAGGAGGTGGTATTATATATCCCTTCCCTTGAGATAAGATAAAAATCTCATTTTTATCCTTCTACTACTAATATAATAGGTTAATATAATATTATATAAATATGTTACAATATAATATATTAATAATGTTAAATTTGTAATTAATAATATGATAATATAACAATATAATATTACTTATCCCATTCTAACCAATCATAGTATGAGTAATTTTCCATCACATTATAGTATTACTTATCACTTATTATCATTTTCTTTATCCTATAGTATTATTTATCCCTATTTTTTTATCCCGCAAACAAACGGAGCTACTTTGGTGCTTGTATTGACGCTGGAAAAGGTGTTGGGTCAAACTTTAATTTAATGGGGCCAGACGATTTTTCTTTTTAAGAAAATAATAATTTTTTTTAATGATTAGACAACAGGCGGCAATGCTAACAATAGACAACAGCAGTTCTAGGGCACTTTTTTAATGGTCAATTAATTAATTTAATTTTTATTGAGTTTAAAAATTAAGATTAAAGTGGACTGTGTTGGGTAAGTGAGCTACAATAAAAGGTGTTTGACTGAGCAGTAAAAAGAGATGGATTGAACAATATTGAGATGGACTAAATTTAAATATTAAAAAATTTTAAACATTAAAAATAAGAGTTAAACTAGACTCCCTTAGGCTATATAGTCCAAGGGAGTCTTCTACTTCCCTCCGCCCTGATTGGCAACTTGGCTGATTGTTGCCCCCATCCACCATTTGAAATAATCATTGGTAGATGATAATAATATGAACTGCCGAAAAAATTATCTACAAACATCTATATACACATTTTCATATGCTATTCAATCGTAGGTGGAGAAGGACAGTTTCGAAAGATCAAAAATCTTTGTGCTCCTTACCTAGAAAACAAAGTTAAATAACTCACATAAACATTTGTACATGGATTGTATATATAGTTTATGTAATGCATCTTGAATTCCCGCCGATTCAGGATGGGAGGGAGGGGGCATAGGTTATTTTCATTTTACAGAATATATATCTATTTCTCCTGCAGAGGTTATTACACAAGGTTTGTCTTTTATATATATTTTTTTGATAGCAATTTAAGAGTAACTTATAAACAGATCCAACCTTTTATGTTTCTTACTGGCATAAAATGATAGTATGCTTCTTGAGCCTAGTGCGTGGTTCTTAGATTCTCAAGCTGCCATGTCTCCATCAGTGTACGGAACTTGCCACGCAAGTTACCTGCAATCAATTTTAACGTGTAACGTTACCTAATTGAATGATTATCATATTGCTATGTTTTTACCATATTCACCCAATTAATGCTTATAATGGGATGTTTTAGAATACTAATAATCCATCATAGAGTTGGGTATTAGAGGATCAACTTGCCTAAGTGGTATAAATTTATGTCAATATTGTGAGGGTACTTTTGAAACAAAAGTCAAAATATATTTTTTTAACATGAATTAAAATTCTTGTGTTTCTGAGTTGTGTTTAGCTATTGAGACACGTCAATTTAAATTTTAAAAACTATATAGTCGTATATAAGTGGAACCAGTATGCCATTATTTAAAAAGAAATAGAGAATATATACTCAACCACATTTGTGAGAATTTCCCTTATGTGGTGTTAGTATTCATCCATCAAACATAAAAATCAAAGTATTTAACTTTCAAATTTTCGTGAGAGACCCATTTCAAATAAATATTGAACAATTGCATAAAAAGGGCTAATGAAAAAAAGAAAACAAAAACAAAAAGAAGTAGAAGAAGACACAGAAAACAAAAGGTACCTAGTCCACTTTATTATTGTTAGGAAGCATGCATAAAGGATGTAGTAATATACTCCATAGTGAATCGCATAATGTTTTCAACAATGGGTAATATCCCGGATAGGGTTCACTTTGGTCGTATTATCAAATTCTTAATATATAGTACCCAAAAAACCAAAAAAAAAAAAAGAACTTTGAAACTAACGACAAAAACATTGTTCTATCTTTGATTTAAGATTCACGTGAACTGAGTTGTGTTTTAGCTGTTGGCACATTTTAATATCATCTTTGACAGCTCAACAACTGTATTTAACCAATAGCACCAGTATGAGATAAAGAGAATATTCACAGCATATTTGTGGGAATTTTTCTCAAGTAGTGCTAATCTTCATTTGTCAATCATTAAAATTGAATTAGTTTTCAATTTATAATGAAAGATCTTTCTGAGTCTAGTTAGGTTTGGCCTTCGAATCACTGAAGGGACATCTCTCTCTCTCTCTCTCTCTCTCTCTCTCTCTCTCTCTCTCTCTCTCTCTCTCTCTCTCTCTCTCATGTTCCGTATCTATCCTTTCAGAACTCACAGATTAAATAACATTACTCCTAATGGCTTCAAAGTTAATCTACATTTTCTAATAGAAATCCATGCCAAAAATCTAATGTGACACATTATCGTAACCATCGGATCTTCAAACTAGCTAGAACAGACGATGCACATCTAACATTTTTTAATGCATCAATAGATCATGACATGGCATTTTGGCTACCTTTCATATTATGGTTGGTTATTTGTTCCCCCATGCACAAATACCCACCATTGGAAATAGTCATTGGTAGATAATAATTTTTTACACCTATATATATGTCCATATGCTATCGAATGATGGATAAGGAAATATTCGAACGATCTAAATATCTTTCTCTTGTGTTCCTTGCCTAGGTGATAACTTAAACAACTTGCATACACATTTCTAGGTTATTATACAATAAAACCCAAATACCATATGCTAAAAAAAAGCCCCGAATAATAGGAATTTGGGAGGGGGCATAGGTTGGTTCTCATTATAGAGAATATAAATCTATTTCTTCTACAGATGTATAACGGCTTGGTTGTCTTTCTTATTTAGTTGTTGGCATAAAATGATAATATTCTTTCTTAGGCTTAGTGGTTCTGAGATTCTGAAGCTGCCAGGCTCAATCAGTGTACGGAACTTGCCTTGAAAGTTACGTGCTAATATTTCTAACGTAGACAATTCAATTACATTACTGAATAATTATCACATTGCTATGCTTAAAACCATATTCACCGCAAATAGGTACACCACTCTATCTGGAACAATTTTGTATTTAAATTTTGTATGGCATTACTCGTACAGTAATTAGTGATGTACTTTCCTAGAAAACATATTAATAACGTAGTGGTTACCAAACATTTGTGTTTAATGAAACCAACTAATTGCTGCAAGGATTATCCAAGTCTTCGGGTTCAGTTCGGTAGAAAATTGTAATATTTTCCAGTGATATACATTAACATTCCCTTACATGTCAAGTAATTTCCAGTTGATTTCTCATAGCAGTCACAGCTTTCCTAGCTATAATTTTTCTATGCGGCAATGTTTGATGAAAGGTTTTTGGTTGATCATTTTCAACCATGGCTCAAAACAACGGTCATTAAGCTGAAGAAACACAGAAATCCTTTGTTCCTGTCATTATTTTTTGCTTTGCTTATCTCTCGATACTCCATGTCACAGTTCAACAGTTCACATCATCTCTTCACACATTCAAAGAATGAATTAGTTTCTGCATTCTTCCGGTGAATGTTTATGTATAGTATTCGACAATTTAAGGTGAACCAAAGCCAAAAGAGAAGATTATATTCAAACTGATAATGTCAAAGGTGTCATCACTAGTTATTTTAGCGTTTGTTATTCGAATATCCAGCATATGGCATTAGTTAACTTCAATATTTGACTGTCACTCTTGAATGTATCCAAAATCCTCTAAATGTTACAAAAGATTGAAACATAACACCGTAGAATTGAATCAGAAATATCCCAAAGTTAGGCCTATTTTTAGCCCTACTGATTACTCTTAGAAATAGTAATTTTTAAGCTTAAATTGTTAGTTGATTAGTTGAATTCCAGTGTTAATTTAGTATTCTAACTTCCAAAATGTATTGAAACTCCTTTTGTGCACTTTTTACAGGAATTAGAGCTTAAACTAAGGCAAATGGGCAAATGTGGGGATGACCGATCGATCGCCCGATCGAACGGTCCACGGAATGTTTGATCGGCCGATCGATCGGTGATCCTGCCATCGATCGGTGATGCTTTGTTCGACCTTCTGCAGCAAACTTCAGAGAGGGCGTTTTTCCGATCGATCGGGCGTTCGATCGGTGACGTCGAAATTCCCTCAACAGACTACACAGAAGCAAACTTCAGAGAGGTCGATTTTGCAATCGATCGGGCGTTCGATCGCCTTGACCGATCGATCGGGCGATCGATCGGTCGTCCACTGATCGATCGGTGTGTACAGACTCTGTTTTTCTGCAGAGTATAAAAGTTTTTGTTCGAGACAAAAAGAGATATAGGTCATTTTCTGCAGAAGTTGGACGGGAAGGAGGCTCCAAAAAGTGGATTTTTGTTATCTTGTAAGGTTTTTAGTTAAATCTACTCTTAATGTTTTGTATTTAATGTCATTTATTGCTTTTGGATCATTGTAAGTGAATGTTTGATATATATATGAAGTGAATGTTTTTCTACTTTTTCTAGCAACTTTCCATCATTTTCTTGGCACTTTCCATCATTTTTTAGCAACCAAACATTAGTTCTTTATAATTTAATGGTAGATTTGGCTTATTTTATGCTCTTTGACATGGATTCTAGTAGCTAAATATTTCTTGGATGTGGTTGTGAAGATTCACTAAGGATCTTCAAAGGGTTGAAAATGGGTTGTATGAACTTTAAAGTCATATTCTCAAAATTATATAGTTTCATTTGATTTAGCATGAGATTCATTAGAAAAACTTAGATTCATAACTCTTTGGCAATATTTATGCATAAATCAATATTTGGTATAGGTATTGCACATGTTTAAGGTTTGATTCTAGGGTACCAATTATAAATTCCCTCTTTATGCTCAATCAAACAAAACCCACATTTTTTATAGTCGACATTTTCCGAATCAAGAATTCAAGGTGTGATTCTTGATTTGCGTTATAAACCTCTCATTGGAAACCCTTGTTGTGAATTGGTGGATCAAAACAACCATGTCCAAGCTTTTATCCTTAATTACATAAAACTAGCTTTTGTTGTCTTTATTAGTCACTAAATTATTGCATGAAGCATAGAACCACCATCATCTCAAAACCAACATATTTTCGATCTCTTTTATGTTAAGAAAAGATAAGAATTTTCATTTGCAATCCATTAAGATAAGTACCCGTGCTAGTTGAGCTTTGTTGTTATATTTGCATAATTCCCTTGGGAGAGAACGACACCGAATCCTCCGATTTTACTACAAGCGCGACCTCCGTACCCTTGCGGAGTGACTCTAGTTGAAGCACATCTGGAGGCGTGCCACCTACCTAGAGATTAGAGCAGACATCAATGGAAGTATTCGTTATGAAATTTCTACATTAGTCTTTCACACAAACAAAAGTTAAAGTGCTAGTGAAGCTGTAGTATTATGCGTGGAGGAAGATGTATCTCGGGAAATAGAATGAATAATGTTGTTATCTTTGTGTCTCAGATGATTCTGCCTGTGTTAGGGGAGGTGGTGGTGCAGCTATTGGTGCATAGGTTCCAATATTGGGGGTGGCAACTCCGGTTGTTGCAGCTGTTGTTCCCATCATCGCAAATTCTGGTGGTGAAACCCAGCTTCCTCCCACCACTACAAACTGGAGTACTGCTTGGGGATTGTTGTTATTGTGAATCAATGGAGTTGGTCTTCTTGTATGCAGACGATATTTCTGTCGACAAATAAAGCTAAAAGTTTAGTCCAAGCTTGAAAACAATTTCAGAAGTCTCACCTGTATAAAGCACAACCAAAAGTTGATAGTGTAATTCCACAATGCTAGCTCTGTAACAAAGAAAATGCTCCATATGATGAACATGTTTTTGAGTCATTGTCTTGGCAAAGGAAAAATTCTAGGCCGCCTCTAGTGTCAACAGTAAATAAATTTCTACAATGCTACTTACTGAATGTTTGGCTATATGAACAGATACATATACGCACACACAAATATATATATGCTGATTCAAATAGTCTAGCTACCAGCAACTATTGGCATGCATCTTGGTCACATAATTGAGAAGTATGACCAAACAGAAATGACATGAGCAGACATAATAATTCTACAAAATCCCGTGAAACTATGGATTAACATGCACTGAAAGGAATGAAAAGAATTGATTCAAAGCAATCGTATAAGTCAACCTGTAAGTGGCTCTTGACTTCATCATTAGTAAGCCCATCGACCTTCATTAACTCTCGAATTTGCTTAGGCGTTGCCACTGCCCAAATTTAGTCGTCAGAACATATAAATACAAATGCATTTCAAACTCAAAGCAATTCACTGAAATGCATGCTTGTTCTGATACAGACCGTGATAACCACCAAGCTGTTGAAGGGCGTGTAAGAATCGTCTATGCAACTCGGGCGACCACGACCGCCTTGCCTTCCTCTGAGACCGCCCTTCCTTCTCTTCTTTCTTATTTCCACCTGTTTCTGCAGTTGAGCTCGCTTCAGTGGCCAGAAATGAAGAAGCTGACATAGCAGTTGTTGGGGTTGTCCCAACACTTTTCTCTCCCTTAAAAGGATTAAATGTGCCACGAGCATTTCCCTTCAGCTCCGTCACTGAGACCTTTCTAGGTAATTCCTACAACAATAAATGCCCATATTTTAAGCCAAATTTAGGAAAACTTAGATTATTTATCATGCTAAATACCCCTTCGGTTGGTGGATCTGTGTCATGATTCCACAGTGAAACAGATCGAAGCCAGTCCAATTTGTTCGACGACTTGTCATTGTTGTTGTTATGGTTATTGTTTTCTGGTTTGTGAGATTGTTCTTCATCAACAGAAGTCGTCTTCTTAATGGATATAAATTCTTCTATAACAGGCCCTTCACTTGATGTCTGTTCATAACATTCCGATTGGCCACGAAAGTACGTCCTCGTCCCAGACAACTGTTGCTTGCATGCCTCGATTGCTGCAAAACTCAAAATTCAAAAATCTAGAGAGAGGGAAAAAAAAAAGTTCTAGAGAGAGAAATTATAAGAATTTCCAAAGGGGTCTATATTACCTTGAGTCACAAGCTCTAGACAGAGAGGAAGATCCCGTTGGAAGACCTGAATTTTGCGACGCTCGTCTTCAAGAGCCTGAATATATTCTTGACTCTCCATATTCTCGGTACAACTATGATGGTTTTGACTTTCACTGATCATTTTATGGTACTTCTCTATGATGATTCACTGGTAAGCTTTCCAGACCGACCGACCGACAAAGAGATTAAATTGAGAGCTTTTGTCTCAGCATAGAGAAATCCGGAGACAAGGAAATGGTTGAGAGAGAAGAATAAAAGGGATCAAAATAGAATCCCAAAAAGGAATAAACTTGGGACTTATACAAGAAAATAATAAACAAATAAACTTATAAGATAAAGAGAGTACTTAAAACTGAAGGCTTGGGAGAGACCGGAGGGTGTGGCCGGTGGGAAAGAAAGGTCGATATCGGGACGTCGCGTTCAAAATGAATCTTTGTGCATTTTTCAGAGAGGGAGAGAGAGGGGGCAATTATCTAGTTATATAAGAGTGGGTTGGATATTTGTGGGACTAATTCCTTCCTGGCTAAAACTGTCAGTATTGGGATTTTGTGTGTGATATTCAGAATCATGAACTCCTAAGTTTAGATTTAATTCTGCATTAAGCATCGTTGTATGCTATCTCTTAGTTAAATTTTCACATCAAATTCATTAAATGAAATTATAAGTGTCAATTAATTAGTGCGCATAAATCGGTATTGGGAATTTTCTTTTATTTTCTATCAGTTGAACCTTTGTAGCAGAGAAAATATTTTAACGTGACACCTGTAAATTCTAGAGAGGAGGGAGTGTTCTTTAGACTTGTCTCAATGTAAATAGGTCATTTGGTCTCCCTCCATATAGGATTAGGATAAGTAATGCCATAATCATAAGGAATGACACGGCGGTTGGCATATACTCAAGCTAAGTACGAGATCTCGAGTTAGATTTCTCTTTTTAAATGGTTTAATCCTCAATTTCAAATCAAATTATATTTTTAACCAATTGTTGAGTGTCAAATATATTATTATTGTATGCCAAATATATGATGACACATCTTTCACTAAGATTTTGTATTAAAACTTTTGTAACTAAATAAAGGATTCATGTTGTTGGGCCTAAAAATGGCAATTATAAGTTTAAATGTAAATATAATAAAACACGAGGGATATTGTTGTTGGGGGAGGGAGAAGAGGGGGAGAGATTCAGAGAGAGAGAGAGAAGAGAGAACGCTGTTGGTGGGGTTCGATTATGTAATCTCATTAAAGAAACATTGTTCATCAGCCTTTCTGGGTTTTCAAAACAAGTGAAATAAACTTTTCTTTGTTTTCACTTTTTTCATCAATTTTTGTTTGTGTTTTCAAAATTTTGTACAAACAAAAATGGAAAACATTACCAAACACTTTTTTCTGTTTAAGTTTTGAAAACAAAAATATAAAAAAATTACCAAACAAAGCCCAAGTGTAAGGATGTTTTAGAGGCGCTTCCTGAAAGTATTTTTACAAATTAAGGACACTTTCACGCTATCACTTGTGCTTGGTAAATTGGTCACTTAGCGTACGAGTTTGAGTTTTCTACCATTAACCCTAACCCTTGAAAATTAGTATCAAATATCACAGGCTTTCTTTGATAAAATTGAAAACCTTTTAGTATTGAATTTCTTATATTGAAATATTTAAGTTCTAAATTTTTAAAATTTAAAGATATTATGGTAAATATATTAGTTAAGAATAAAAATAAAAACTACCTCTCACTCAACGTATTTAACATTTAGTGGTAAGTTAAATATATCTAACTTAAAATTAAATTTTATTTTTAAGAGAAATTTCACTTTTAAGTCTTAGGATATTATGTATAATTGAACTTACTTAACAATGAAATCATTGAATGATTCCATTTTAAGCACTTAATTACATTATAACACAAGGCTTGTACTAATTATTTTTTATTATATCAAGTAAAATAATCTAAACTAAACGAACCCTTAATCTAATTGTAACATTCATAAAAGGGTCACTACTTTTTAGAGTGGTTTTCTACAAACAAAAAATTATATGGAATTCACATACGGCACGTAATCACCAATTCAAATGACATGAAACTACTATTTTTAAAATTTTAAATACTTCTCATGAATATTTTGGGGTCATGAGCCTATTATTTTAAAATAATGAATCCTTCAAAATATCTTTTAATTATAAATTGTCACTATCACATTATTGTAGTGCAAGATTATGTGCAAAAGTTTTAAAAAAATAATGTTTTCCTTGCACTTTAAATAAAATATCAGTTCAGGACATGTATTTTTAGTTAAACTCTTACATTCCCAAAAAGTTGTAATGTCAACTTGTTTTAACTTTTGTTTCTGAAGCAAACGATTGAATGAAAAAATGCCATATATATGGCCCTTTAGCATGGGACCACATGGTAAAATTTCGTCTAAAGTTTAAACAGAAACTAATGTTTGACATTGAAACTTTTATAAATATAAGGACTTAAATACAATTATACATTGAATTGTTACCTTTACAAGGATGTTGAAGTAAGTTGGCATTTACTTCCTAAAGTAGTATATCAAAGGTATGATCAAAGGTTCCTAGTTCTTAGATATATGTCACAAAGATACGATACTCTCCTCTCCAACTCTTCAATTTTTCCTTGATCATGTTTATTTATTTTTTTTGAAATTAACTTTTTAACCCCTCATTAATATGATCCTTTAGGCTTAAATATATATGCCAGAGTTCAAATTAATCTATCTTCTATTGAAAAATATTATATGAAATAGGATGGCATAAAAATATTATATTTCCACTTGTTTGTTGGTCACATGGCAGGTGAAAAGAAATATAAACAAAAAGGAAAATGGTAACTGTCGTGAAAAATATTGGACCCGCTTTAATTTAGAGAATTACATTATTGAATGATTATCATGTTGCTATGCTTTTACCATATTCATCCAATTAATATGAGGTCGCATAATGTGATTGGTTTAAAATCATAAAACATTATAGGGTTGGGTATTAAAGGATCACCTTGTGGTACCAATTTATGCTGATATTATGAGCATACTTTTGAAACTAGAGTCAGAAATATTGTTCTCACATGATTTAAAGTTCTAGTATCTAGAGTTGTGTTTTAACTATTGACGCAAGTCAATTTCATATGTAACAACTCTTAATCGTATTTGAGTGCAGTCAGTACTTCATTACTACAAAAGAAATTGAGAATATTCACAGCACATTTGTGAGAATTTCCCTTATGCGGTGTTACTTTTCAATTATCAAACAGAGAAATAATTTCATTGAAAGATTCATTTCAAATGAACGTTGAATCATAGTTAGTAAATACGGGGTGTGCAAAAGAACGGCACGTAATACGTACAAATTTAATATGATTTTTCTTAAAAAATACGGTAACAAAATTCGGCATAAAAATATGAGAACGTTAAAAATACTAATTTATTATTATCCGGATATTTTATGAACATTAGTTAAAAAGTCAAAATAAAAAATACTATAACATTGATAAGTAATTTCGTCTTATATATGTTAATAGGTAGTATTTTTGTCTCACATATGTAATTTTTTAATATAATATTATTAACAAACAGCTAAATTAAGTGGTAGATAATAAATTTCATTTTATTATTTTATTATTTCAATACTTGATATAAGAATGCATTAATTTATTAATTTTAAATTTTAATTTAATAGTTGGAGTATTAATAAGAAGTTACAGAAAAGTAAATTTAATAATTTAAATTTTCCAAGTATTAAAAAAATATTACATATTCCAAGTACTATTAAAATTATATATTAATATATAATTAATAATATGCCACAGTTATATTAAATCATATCTAATTTTTAATCGAGTTTTTTTTACAGTATAATATGTAAAATGTTTCATATATGTACTATGATTCAACTAAAAAAAGAGAGTATTATAAAATGTTATAATAATGTTTTAAAATAATGTTTTCCTTGCACTTTAAATAAAATATCACTTCAGGACATGTATTTTTAGTTAAACTCTTACATTCCCAAAAAGTTGTAATGTCAACTTGTTTTAACTTTTGTTTCTGAAGCAAATGATTGAATGAAAAATTGCCATATATATGGCCCTTTAGCATGGGACCACATGGTAAAATTTCGTCTAAAGTTTAAACAGAAACTAATGTTTGACATTGAAACTTTTAGAAATATAAGGACTTAATTCAATTATACATTAAATTGTTACCTTTACAAGGATGTTGAAGTAAGTTGGCATTTACATCCTAAAGTAGTATATCAAAGATATGATCAAAGGTTCGTAGTTCTTAGATATATGTCATAAAAATATTATATTTCCACTTGTTTGTTGGTCACATGGCAGGTGAAAAGAAATATAAACAAAAAGGAAAATGGTAACTGTCGTGAAAAATATTGGACGCGCTTTAATTTAGAGAATTACATTATTGAATGATTATCATGTTGCTATGCTTTTACCATATTCATCCAATTAATATGAGGTGGCATAATGTGATTGGTTTAAAATCATAAAACATTATAGGGTTGGGTATTAGAGGATCACCTTGTGGTTCCAATTTATGCTGATATTGTGAGTATACTTTTGAAACTAGAGTCAGAAATATTGTTCTAAGATGATTTAAAGTTCTAGTATCTAGAGTTGTGTTTTAACTGTTGACACAAGTCAATTTCATATGTAACTCTTAATCGTATTTGAGTGCAGTCAGTACTTCATTACTACAAAAGAAATTGAGAATATTCACAGCACATTTGTGAGAATTTCCCTTATGCCGTGTTACTTTTCAATTATCAAACAAAGAAATAATTTCATTGAAAGACTCATTCCAAATGAACGTTGAATCATAGTTAGTAAATACGGGGTCGGCAAAAAAGTGGCACGTAATATGTATGGGTTTAATACATTTTTTCTTAAAAAATACGGTAACAAAATTCGACATAAAAATATGAGAATGTTAAAAATACGAATTTATTATTATCTGAATATTATACGAACATTAGTTAAAAAGTTGAAATAAAAAATACGGTAAAAAGTTGAAATAAATGTTAATAGGTAGTATTTTTGTCTCACATAAGCTATTTTTTAAAATAATATTATTAACAAACAACTAAATTAAGTGATAGATAATATATTTTATATTATTATTTTATTCTTTCAATACTTGATATAAGAATGTGTTAATTTATTAATTTTAAATTTTAATTTAATATTTGGAGTATTAATAAGAAGTTATGGAAAAGTAAATTTAATAATTTAAATATTCCAAGTATTAAAAAAATATTACACAGTCCAAGTACTATTATAATTATACATCAACTATATAATTAATAATATGCCACAGTTATATTAAATCTTATCTAATTTTTAATCAATTTTTTTTAAAAGTATAATACGTAAAACGTTTCATACATGTACTATACGGTTCAACTAAAAAAAACGAGTATTTTTAATTAGGTTTCAGATCTCGACGGAAAATGAATTTTTTATTTATTTATACGTATGTACAGATATTATAAGTGACTAGTATGATTATTTATTAACTAAACACTGAATAATTGCATAAAAAGAAATAATGAAAATAAAATGAAATGAAACAACGATCTAAGAAGAAAAAGTGGAAGAGGAAAGGTACATAGTACACTTTGTTATTGTTTGGAAGCATGCATAAAGTATAAAGTAATATATCCCAAAATAAAACATGTAAGGTTTACAATAACAGACGATAGAACGGTCAGGGTTGAAGCATTAGGGTCTGTTTGGAAGTGCTGTCAATTTTTGTTTTTTGTTGTATGTTTCTGTTTTCTGTTTTTGTTTTTTGTTTTTTATGATCTAATGATAGGATTTATAGGTTACCGTTCTACTAAAAATACTATATCAATGTTATAGAATCAGAAAATACATTTATTTTAGTATTTTTTTGTTATGTTTTAATTTTTAAAAAAACAAAAAACAAAAAACAAAAATAAAAAACAGTTTCCAAACAAACCCTAAGCCTTCTTATCAAATTCTTGATAGTATCCCAAAAAGAAAACCGAAACGAGAACGAGAAAAAAAATGTACTTTTGAAACTAATGACAAAAATATTGTTCTATCGTGATTTAAAATTCGCCAGTCCTGAGTTGTGTTTTAACTGTTGGCACAAGTCAATTTCATCTTTAACAACTCAACAACTGCATTCGATCAATAGCAAGAGTAGCCCATTATTAAAGGGAGTTGAGAAGAGAATATTCAGAGCACATTGTGGGAATTTTGCTCGAGTTGTGCTAATCTTCATTTATCAACCATAAAAATTTAATTAGTTTTCAATTTCAAGTGAACATTGAACAATTTCACCACAAAGTTGGCTTGGTATCTTTTATTTTGAGATAAAAGAATAAACAAGAAAAGAAATGCCGCACTAAGACGACTACCTGTTTTCCTTTTCTTCTTTTGTTCATTTTCTTTTTGTTAAATAATCAAACATGTATAGAGGCTATGTTTACAATTCACATGTAAAGTAATTATGTCAATGCCCTCAAGAATGAGCAGATTTTATACTGATTATCATAATGAGAAGAACCCAAATTTTTAATGTAATAAATTTCTCTAGAAATTACAGTAATATATATGTAGTTTAGAAATGCAAAAATAGTTGGAATGAGAGATAAAATGGAGGTTAATTTGGATCACCATCAGTAAAAAAGAAAGAAACACTACCTATATATAATTTACAGTGTACATAATTTTTAAATGCACATAGGATTATTTGTTAGATTATGAGTCTTTATACATTTTATGGTATGAGATTGTTTTCTCAATTAAGGTCAAGTTCTTTTCTTGTTTGCTGAGCAAAAAAATTAAAAAGTATTACGAATTATTTTGCTACACTAGTGCAACGTTATTATAAACACTCTACATTTATAATTTAAAACTGAACTCTGCTCAACAAAGTCATAATTTCAACTTGTAGAGTCGATTTCATGACTCGTGTTTTTACCATAGAATCCTATCTCAAGTAATGTCATGCCCTGAAACTTTTGGGGGTGATTTACACTGAAAATAATTAATTTTAAAAAACTAAACTAAAATTTTAATAATTTAAAATAATAACAAAATTCAAATTAATAAAGTCCCTAAGTTCATTTAGTTTTGATAACATGTACAAGGCGCAAACATAACCTTGAATATTCAAACTGTATTTGACTTAATTTTGGGATGGACCAAAGGTCAAAAATCTATTTGGCAACAATTACAAAAGAAAAATGCTACAGAAAGTCTGTCTTTCAATTACCAATTGATGTACGCCTAACTAGTATGGCGCACATCAGCTCCGCTAATGGCTGAGAGAGAGTCACGGCTGTCTATAACACCCTCCATTACCTAATAATGGTAACGAGTCCAAAGGTAAGCACATCCAATCATTTCCGTTTCTTTGGTCTATACTATAGTGTACTACTCTAAATGTAAAAGGACATATACTATTGTACTACAATATTGTTGTACTAACACCCTCAACCCCATAATGCCATGTACTGACAAAATTATTGAAAATAATTGAAAGGAGAATATGCCCGGGCCAAAATACAAGCTCTTCCTTTAAACACTATTTTTAAGAACAATAATGATATAGATACGAAAAAAGTCTAATAAAAAAGCATACAAATTAATAGTGTAACTGAGTTACGAGTTTATCACGTCAAAACAAAAAATCTTTCAAGATGCTCTTTAATTGTAAAATTACTACACTTAAGTACTGGGTTTTATATAAAAATTTTGAAAAAATAACAATTTCATTTTAGAAAATAATTTTATTATATTTTGTATTCTTACACTTTACTTAGAATTTTACTTGCAGAATCTGTATTTTTAATTACAATTATTAAGCTCTTGCATTTATAAAAATTTGCAATGTCAATCCCATGGAACTTGCTGACTTGATTTGGGTTGAAGACTTGAGGATTAATTATTTATAAATGTAATACAAAAGAAAACATAATTCCTTGATTGTTATGAGGCAATGTAATTTTTCGTATTTGGCCTTTCGAAGAGTCGTTCCAAATAAAATCCCATTTCTCTTCTTTTTTTTTTTTTATTGGG
The DNA here is from genome assembly GCA_033060915.1 of Euryodendron excelsum. Taxonomy (NCBI): domain Eukaryota; kingdom Viridiplantae; phylum Streptophyta; class Magnoliopsida; order Ericales; family Pentaphylacaceae; genus Euryodendron; species Euryodendron excelsum. The sequence continues at coordinate 63,789,808 of CM065377.1, read as the reverse complement.
GGTTTTCAGAGTTCTAATTATAGAAATTTTTTTTTATATGATCTTAGGGTGACTTCCTCTAAAAACCAAAACTAATCAAGTAGATATCTTGATCATGTTGTTGGGTTTCTTCCCAAATGTACATTCTCATATAATTTAGAAACATGTATATGCATATATATATGGATGTATATATCTATATATGCAATTGTACATATGCATATACGTATGTTCTTTTTTGAGGGATTTGATCCTATTTGGTACAGGTTTTTTGGTTAAAAAAATGGCTTTAGAAAAGCTGCTTTTTATGCTAGTGGGCTCTTTTTCAATGTGAAAATAGCCATATTATCCTCAAAACTCTCATAGCTTTTGTACGTTCCTTCTTTTCTATTTGATTTCGGAAAAATCTCCAGGGTGTATATTTTTTTAACTGTCTAATTGTCACTCGGGTTATAGACTTATAGTTACACTATCATTTTTTCCAGATGTTGTTGTCCGACTTGTACTTCTTCTTTGTTTATATTTTTGTGAACTTAGGCTTTTTTTATTGAATTTTGCTAAACGTATACTATCAAGAAATATTAATAGCTTTACAAAATATATATATATCTTAAATTAGCTGTTGCATTCGAAATATTTATTAGTCGTCTTCTCCACTTTTGTTAGGACATCACTACAATGACTCATTTTAAATTATAAAAAGTCCCTTGCATAATACGAGTTACTGCTAATTACTATTTAAAAACGACATAAACTCTTTGACCTTCAATTTTGGAATACAATTTTGAATATGTTTTACTTTTTGAAACAGGCAATTACAAGCCTCGTTGAATAGGATTTAGTATTGGGTAGAATGTTGATGTTCAAAGCATAGACACGCAATGTAAAAGGATATTTTAATAAAGATAGGTAAGACAATAATCCAGTACTATAAATAAAGGAATTATAAAATAAATAAATAAATTGAGAAAATAGGATAAAAAAATGTTTAAAATTAAAGAGGAAAAATATATATATATTAGAAAAAAAAAAGTTGGGGGTTTAGCTGAACAAGTTGGCTGACATGTACGGTTTTTATTGGAGATATCTCATCGAATCCAAGCTGGAATGACATTAACAACGCCATTAGAAAGTTAGTGAAAGTGTGTAAAATGGGAGACTCAAAAGAAACTAGAGGTAATTAGGAATTGAGTAATGCTATTCAAAAAAAAAAAAAAAATTATGTAAATTTTAATTGCAAAAACGGCATCACCGGACATTATTCTAGTGGGCTTTTTTTTATTAAATTTTGTATAAGATAATAATTTTACTTCGAAATTACAACCAAAATGTACTAATTTAGCTATTAGATAAAGAGTTCCACTAAGTGTCTATTTGGCAGTGCAGTGGCTTCTAGGAAATTATTTCCGAAGAAGTGTTTATGCATAAGTAATTGAGAGTAGCTTAATCAAGAAACTTGAAACCATCAATTTTTTAAAGATTATGAATCAATTTGACTGCCAAGAAGTGCTTTCAAGCCACCGTAGCACATCATGTTAGACCATAATGAAAGGAGGGACTGATTAATTCAACATATTGAGGATACTCGTTTGTAAATTAAGAACCTTAACCTCCAACCTTGATGTAATAGAATCCATGAATAAGCCAAGAAGTGCTTTCAAGCCACCGTAGCACATCATGTTAGACCATAATGAAAGGAGGGACTGATTAATTCAACATATTGAGGAGGATACTCGTTTGTAAATTAAGAACCTTAACCTCCAACCTTGATGTAATAAGCCTATGTATACAGTATATATAACTAAGCTTCATTGAAGGTTAAAACTATTCTTCACAAGCTAAAGTTCATCACGTACCTTGGTTGAAAATAGAACCACTTCGAAGGAATACGTAGCCTGATTTTCTTCTCAATTGATGTTATCCTTAAGACGATAAAACAAAAAGAGAAGTATTGTACGTAGTTCAACTAGTAGAGGATTGATATGTGAATCTGATGATCAGTTTGCACAACCAAAATCATTCAAAGAAGCAATGTTTTCATCATTTTTATTTTATTTTAATGTCATCCCCAAAAATATTACTTGCATGGTTTTAGACTTCAATTAGCCAATTTTCCCTACACCAGCATTTTCAGTGTTTACCGATCATAACAGTGATTAAAAAATATAAGCGAGTTTGAGGACTAGCTTGTAACCCTAAGCAAACACGAAATTTCATTTGAGTTAGCTTTTTCTATGAAGCCAAAAATAAAATAATAATGTTATACATAAATTAATTTTTCAGTCTATTTTTTTACTCACAAAACACAATACAGTAGAATTTACATTGATAAATGCACTTGTGAATAAAAAAATGAATTGAAAAATTAGTTTATGTATAACTTTTTTTCAAAATAAAATGAAGCATAACAAAAAGAACCAAGAGACAGTGTATAGGCTCTCTCTCACTCATAAAAATACGAAAAAAAAATGCAGACAAGACATGAGAACTTCTCTACAAAGTTCAGCACTATGCGCAGAACCTCCAAAAGATGACAAAGAAAACTAACAAACTCTCACCTACTTATTCATTTTTTAGCTAGGCATGCAAAGTTGCAAACTAAACTGCTCACACGGGTAAATAGGTGAAGGCAACCAACAAAGAGAGAGAGAGAGAGAGAGAGAGAGAGAGGCTGGAGGTAGCAGATCTAAAAACCTTCTAATTCTACACACTAGCCATCACTGTATCTATACCTCACAACTGTTATGAGTAGCCATTGGCCGTATGATTGAGGAGAAAGGATCTAAATCCCTCAGGACTAGATGTCTGCAAGCTCGTTAGCTGGTATTGGCATGGAAAGAAGCTGGAATTTAGTGTCGCCCTACTAACATGGGTGCAGCGCCTTTATACGTCGTGTTTTGCTTCCAGTCTCTACTCCTGTTTTGGGCAGAGATATCCTTCTCTTGCTGTCTAATTCATCACATCATCATGTTGCTTCCTATCTCCCTTATTATCGCAATCACTCTCTTCGTCACTGTCCTTTACATGCTCATAGTAACAACCATCCTTAATGTTGGATTTAACATCTTAATCTATGTTTTCATTGTCTTCTTCAATAAACTACACATCTTTCTGTTCCACATTCTCATGCTCCTCATAAACTGAGCGACAACATATGATGGTAGCATTGAGGAGTCTAAAATTTTATATCGGATGGCCATTTTCTCTATGGGCTTCGTAGTACTCATTATGCTTCTTTCTTTCCTCTTTAAGTTTAGCCTACCATTGAAATGGTGGATGCTCCTTTTTTCCAGTCGATCTGTTGAGTACACTTTCTTTGTCTGCATGTTTGTGGCTTCGTGCTCTCTAACCTTCCTAAATATGTCTTCCTTGGAGCTCTCTTCATCCCTCTCAGATCAAGCATTTTAGATGGCAAGGTGAAGACAATGAAGTATGTGTTAGCAACTTGAGCAATAAAGGAGAAGAAGAAGATGTTGATATGAGGACAATGATGATGATATCATTTGGAATGAGTAATACACGCATTGTAATTTAAAAAAGTGTTTTTAATTTAACTTAGATTTTTTGTGTAGTTTTTGCTCTTCTGAAATTGAACTATTGTAACTAGACAGTTCTATTCTTTCTCAGGGGATAGAACTCAAAAAAAAAATACATATCTTTTCTGATTTTTATTTTTTAATAATTCATTTCTCATTTATCTGATTTCATAAATCTGAAACAAAAAAAAAATCATTTTCGCAAAATGAATAAAAAATAGGATCTATTTTGAATCACTTAAATTTTATGCCTTTTTCATAGTTAATATCTTTACTAAAAACTTCTATAGATTGGGTTGAAAGTGAGGGATATATGGGTATTTATAGTAATTCAAAGAAACAATAATTCCGAAAATTACAAAAAAAAGTTTTAAACTTAATTAATTTGTTTCAACGATTCATTAATTTTGACTACAGATGTTACATCTAACAGGGGCTTCCTTTTTGTATTTTGGCCTTTACTGATAGAGAATGAAATCCTATGTCTGCCACAAAACGCAGTGTAAGGTTAAAGCTTGGCTAGCTTTTGAACTTTGATTTTTTTTTTCTTTCTTTGTCTTAGTAAAAATGATGAGAAAGAGCGACCAATGTAGTAACTCTTTTTGGATGTGACCAAAGGAGTTCTCACCATTAGGGAATGTTCCGTTTGAATTATAATTACTGATTTGGGAAGGGTGAGTCGATCATTACAGTCCCATCGAAGTGCAAGAGACATTCAGCCTCTCCTCAATAATCAATCCTATTCTATAAGTCAGGATGTAACAAACTATAAAAAAAAATTATATAAGCCAAACAAATATATAATTAATTCTAACAAACTTGTACATAGAATATATAAATGTTCAAAAACAAACAAAGAGAAGTATCCAAATAAAAAAAAAGTACACTAGTGAAGTTGTGCCTTACGGTTTTTCATAGAATAGAAATTATTTATTATCGAATCAAAATCAATATTTTCACAAAATTCTCTTTTAATATAGATAATTATAGAATCTGCAAGAAACTCATCATCCATCTTATTTCGAATGACAGTTTTAATTTGCCAAAAACTCATCTTTTATCCTGGATCCCGTTCAAGAAAAGTATCATCAAATTCGACTCTATGAAATTTAGAAGGAAGTTCCCCATTAAAAATTGAAGTATCACTATCGATTGATGAAGGTGTATCACTCTTTGAGATATCAACTCTTGGTTTAAAAAATGAAAGAATAGTTTTTCACCACTTGTCTTCTTCATGTGCCATCATAATTTACAACCTAAAAAAGTATGATTCTGTTCAGACTTTAAATATAAACCCAACTCACGAATAAACAAATAAAAATTCTAAAATAAACAAACATAAAATTGTCTAGAGTTAATAAACTTACAAAGAAAATTATTAAAATACCTGAGTTTGTTTCAATGATGACAAAACCTTTTAATTCAGTGATTCGGTCTCCTTGTTAGCAAAACTTAAGAGAAAATTTTTATTTAATTTTTATTTTTTTGGATAAGGGTTTAGGTTGGACTAGAGTGGAGTGGGTTAAAACATAATAGGGTTGGTTAAAAGTTGAAGTATAAAAAATATTTGAGCTAATCTATCCTAGGCTACAGACCAAGTGAGCCTTTGTTATGACTTCGCTTATGTTAATAGCATTTGGTTCACACAGCTATTATCACAAGCAGGTTATTCAATCACCTTTCAATTCAGTAATCGAACTATAAAAAAGAAAATAAAGCTATTGAACTTTAGGTTTTCTTTGGTTTGTTAGAGAAAATTGGATGTTTGAGTAGGAGATTAGAGTACTTTGTTAAGAGTTATTACAGGGCTTTTGCTTCTTAACACATGTCTTCAAAGGTGCTTCATTTCTACACTATCAATCATATTAAACAACTTGTTATCAAATCAATATTGCCAGCCCAATCATCAGTAGAAATCGACAGGCATTTTTTTTTTACGCTGTCTGCAAGTGGCCTAAATGCTATCTTAATATGGCCAAACGAAGCTTTATTTTTTATACACTGTCAATGTAAAACAAAGTTTTACGCAAGTGGCATTATTTAATAGTATGATGTTGAATTTTATTTAAATACAATTTTTATGTAGTTTTTTTTTTTTTTTGGGCTAAAGGTGGTTTGAGACCTCATTGACAAATTAAAAGTGTTTTTATGTAGTTTTACGAAGCTTTATTTTTTATACACTGTCAATGTAAAACAAAGTTTTACGCAAGTGGCATTATTTAAAGGTGTTTTCAACAAATTTGATCATTTCGAATGGTGAGCACCCAATTTCCATAAAAAAAATGTACTTCTTGTTCCTGGGAAAAAAAAAGTTTAATCGAAATGAAAAATTAATAAAGGGTTATTATTTTACAATTTTTCTTATTTTCAATCTCTTATGGAATGATTTTCTTGCAGTAGGGTAAACAAATTTATCACACGGATGGTATATCAAAATTGAAATGAAATTCTCTTTCTTTTTTTCTTTTTTCTTTTTTTTAACCTTTTCTAACATCAAGAGGCTGACTCTCTAAACAAAGTGAAGTAACTATAAGCAAGTGAAATTAGGGGGATGTTTAGGTGAATGGGCTTTGAAAAATAATGTTAAGGATTATTGATTAGTCATTAGCTAGTAAAAGTTTTACGAAAATCAAGCATTATTTAATTAAGCAAGATAAATGTGGGATGCACGCGTTTGATTAAATATCGTTTAAATGGAGAAATATTTATAAAATTAGAGAATATTGTCACTTTCACTATGATTAGCAAAACCATAGTTATTAGTATTGGACTGGACCGAACAATTCAACGGGCTAAACCTGGAACTGGATCCTAAACCGGTTTGATTTAACTAATTTAATAGAAATGTAATTAAACCGGATTGAACCAATTAATATTTTAAAAAATTGGTGAACTGACTGGTCGATTTTTTGAAAAAACTATTAACCAACTTTGACTTTTTAACCCTCTTTCAAAAATTTCATATATTTGTGGCTCCCCAATGTTAAACTTGGAAACTAAAAATAGAATTAAGCAACATTTATTACTGCTTCACTTTATTCTTTGTATTTTACTTTGCAATATAAATTATATTTAAGCTAAAACATATATGAATAAATAAAATACATTTAATTTATAGCACCGATTGAACCGATGAACTATGAACCGGTACAGTTCTGATAACTATGAGCAAAACTATCTATGATATCGGCGTCAGCTAATGGAGGTAGGCCCCACTACATGTTGGACCGAGCTGGCCTCTTATCAACAAAATGTACTAGGTCATTTAACTGGAAATTTCTCATTTGTACGTGAGGGTTCGTCGATCAAACTGAAATGATACCTGAAAGTACTGGAATACACCTCTACTTACTATAAATACCCAACACGTCCCTCACATTTGCTTGAAGTAGAGCATCAAGATACATTCAAGCGTAACATTCTTGGCAACTAACTAGAGTTCTAAACCCTCTGTCAGAACAATACCCCAGTTAAGCTTTCTCTTCTTGAAATTCGATTTTCTATCAAATTCCATAGCCAAACTATATTGTTGATCCCAATTAGGTTTTTTTTTTTTTGTTTTTTGGTTCATCGGAAAGGATTACAAGAAGGGTTGAAGCCGGAAAGGGGATCTGGAAAAGGGTGTTCGAACTCCTGACCTCTTAAAGGAAAGCCAAGAGCTTTTGCCAACTAGACTATCCCCAATTAGTTATCCCAATTAGCTTTTTTGGAAACATAGGAGGTAGCATCTTCGATCCCATCTCCCTGGACATTTGGGACTCCTTTAAGGACTTTCCATTTCTTGAACTTTCTTTGAAATTTTTTTTGAACTTTGTAGGAATAAGGTAACATTATTTCAATTTTAAAGGGAGCCAATGTACCATTTCTCATTCTAAATACCTTAGAAAAAACATAGCATATCAGAGTAATTTTCAAAAGTTTAGGGGGTTATGGCTCCCACCCGCCCCCCATGTCTATCTGCCACTGAGTAGTGGCAAGTTTGTGCGGCGGTTTGGGTTGCCAAAAAATGCAAAGGTGGATTAGGTCAAAGCCTACAGGGAGAAAGGAGTTCTCACTATCACAGTTCCAAAGGAAGAGGCAAAGAAGCCTAATGATGTTGGGCCATCGAAATCTCTAGTCAAAATTAGTCCCTGCTGTGTATGCTATTTAATTATCATATTTTCACTTTTGTAACAAACGCATATCAAACAAGTAACATTGCTTTAATACTTCTTTTTTTTTTCTTTTTTTCAATCCTATTGCTCCCATCTTCAAATTGATTATGTAAAATGCTCCATCCAGCAAAACTGATGTATGTAAATGTAAACTAAACTAATATATTAGCCATACACTGTAACATACTCTCTCTGTGTGTCAAGAACACAATGCGCACACTAGCCTCCAATCAACGCTTCTTACAAACATATATATAGCTTAAGACAAAGGTCATGCGGCTGGCCAGCTGACTAGACCATACTAGGAATCTTGCTACATAATGAACCATACCTAACACCTACCCATTATATATACTTTACAACTAGGCATTCTCTCAACAAAGTTGATCAAATCATAAAAAATTACATATTTATGAGTGGGGTTAGCCCAATGGTAGTAGCATCCTCCACTCATACCTGCAGTATGGCTTAGATTCCTCTTACCGCTTTGGCCCTCAGATGTGCCCAATATGTATAATCACGAAACAGACTTGCTAAGATTACATTCCCACCACACAATAAATTGCAGTGTAATCTCAAGTCAAGCAGCTTATGATTCGTGTAGGAGAATTGTAAGGACCAATAATTTTTATTTGAACTTAGCCAAGATAATCTCATCAAAACATCCTTGGTATTAACCATCCACCAAGAGCCCTTCGTATCACTACTACAGAGTGCAGACTTAAACCATCATCCTTTATTTCATGTTTCTAATTATGATGCATGATAGATCTTGATAAATAGTCATTCACTGAGCAGCCCTATTAAGCAGACTTACCAATGCGCGGTCAGATCTGAGCACCAGATAGATCGTCAACCCACTTACAGATACAGTCCGCTCTATAATATCTGGTGATCCCATGATCTCAGCCTTAATGTCGATCATCTTTCCTTGTTCGATACGGGGGGTCCTACAATCATGACTGCAATATCTTCAAAAGATCCTCTCCATCGCATTATTTATGGAGCTATACCTTTTTGGTAAAAGATGCACACAAACAATCACCCTTACCGCATTCTTTATTACACAACCATACCCCTACTTTGCCTTGTTAACTTAAGCATCAGAACCTTTTTAGTCGACACCACACCGATGCTTAGAGTAATGATCCATTATTCTTGATCCCTGCAAGTTCATGTCTAGTGAGGGCATAAAAGTTTGCTACACTATTAGCTAGCATCGTTTTTGGAAACAACCTAAGCTGTTGTGTTCGTGGTCTTTACCATATCGATGAATTAAAACACTAATCAAGCTGGCAATGCAAGCCAGAATGCAGGCCAAAACCCCCCCCCCACAAGACCGTTGCTTTGGAGCAATAAGTGGTGACCGTAAATACGGGAATGCAGCAGTTAATTCAACAGAACCAAGAACTGTTACGACACCTCCCCCAACCAGAAAGATCTAAACCATCAACTCCCCAACCTAGTCGTAATAAGCAGGAACATTGACGAGACGAGAACCCTTAACAAACGGAGCTACAAGAGGAGGTTTAGAGCAGGGCCAAAATTTCCCATCGCCAATCCTCGAACAACGGGCAATAATAAAAGTTGAGAGAATTGGAAAAAGGACGAAAGGTCACATGGTATGGGACGAACAACTTAGGAAATGAAGGACCAATTAGTTGGTGTCATGGAAGTGGTCAAGGCAAAAACACCCATCATTGTTAAGGATTTGGTTCTTGAACAGATTTTTCTTTCTTTTAAGGGGTCAGATGCATTACGTGTCCCATGAGTTGGTATATGATTGGCTGTTTGGTCACACCAACCAATCCAATTACCACATGGTTGATGTATGAGGTGTAAGTGTTAGTGTTACGTACAATATAACTTTCATGTGAAAATTAGAGAAAAATGTGATTTAAACTCACCACTGGACAAGGACAATAGTAGTATGCTCGTCCTGAATTATCTTTTGATCTCGATATCTTGACAATGCAATAACCAAAACCACACTTGCACATCCTTAGTGGCCATGCAGATGTGGCGGTGGATGCATGGGATGTCATGTTATCTATATGGAAAGAAAAAAAATATTTAAAAGAAGTTGATAGTCACATTATTGTTGGATAAGAAATCCCAGCATATCAAAAGTCACAACCTTAGGGGACATGTCAATTTGTTTTCAGGTTTGGTGATCAAAAACTAAATCCAACTGCAACATAAATTTCAATGCAAACAAAACAACAGAACTCTAAATCTCATCCTCATCCCAAAGTTAGCATTTGTACCCTATTTATATTACAATTGTAGGGGTGAAAGTAACCAAGGAATTTGTGATTAAATGAAGTTTAAAAGCACAAATGAAGAAGTTGTTAGCTAAAGACACTGTTGTTGGCATTTGCAGGCTCTTGTAATGCATTCACAGAGTATGAGAATGTGTGAAAAGAAGATCAATAAACCAAATTTCTAAATTTATGAAACACACCTAATTATTTGGTGGCCTAATTAAACACAGAAGATTATGAGAATATAAGATCAATAAACCCAAAAGCCCTAAATGATACACTAATGAAAGCCCTATAAACCCAAATGTCTCTATAATTGCAAGTCGAAGTACATGTACGTATTTTGAAATAAACTATGAGGCTGAAGATGAAGACCGGCAAAACCTCTCAAGAAAAGTAAGAAATTCAATCTAAATTTCAAACCATAATTTGGTAATGAAAGAACCAAATCTAACATTATTTGTCCACCAACTTCAATTAACGTACACATATAACAATACCTTACTAAACCATCAACGAAAACTCCCAAAAAAATCGATCTAATTTGAAACCCTAATTTGTAATTTCTGAACCAGATCTAATATTTTTTCTCTGAAACATTCAGTTAGCATACACATATAACAATACCTTACTGACCATAAACGAAAACCCTTAACAAATTTGATGTAATTTGAAACCCTAATTCGACAATTTCTGAACTAGATCTAACTTTATTTCTTTGACAAATTTAGTTAACATACACATATAACAATACCTTACTAATCTTAAACCAAAACCCCCAAGTTGAAAGCCCAAATTTTTTTTTTGCGATGCAACTCTATGTACTGTATATAACACAACAAATCATTCGAACCCATGATGACAAGAGAGAGGACACACCAAGGTGAAGAAATCCTCACACCGGAGGTATTGATCGACAACTGGAGCAACAACAAAAGCAACAACGGTGACCTTGGCATACGCTTTGAGCTCCATTGAGTAACGAGCAAATTTGTGCGGTGAAAGGCAGATGATACCATCCGTTGATGGTTTTATAGTGGGATATGCCATGACAATATACAAGTTGTGTAAGGACAAGATTGTAACTTTGCTCATTTCATTAATTGGACTATAGCTTCGCTACAGTTGAAAAAGCCCAAAAAGCAGGTTTGGGCTAGCTTTTTACTTTCAAGCTTTTGAAGCTTAAAAAAGCCTAAAACCAATGGCCTAAAAGTTTCATCCCAAATGGGTTGGACTTATCATACAACTTTTAAGCAAAAAGCTGGTTGGATAAGCCCAACCAAACGCAGCCTCAATTTCATCGATTAGGAAGATCAAGGACGTGATTAGATTTGCCATGTGAAAAATGTGTATTTATTACAGTTTTCAAGATAAGAAAAAATTGTATAATTACATCAAATACATTCTACATGAATGTATGCTACTTTTATGTGGTGTTTGTAACTCGGATTTATCAAAAGAAAAGTAAAGAAAAAAAAAAGTGAGAAAAAAGATAACAAAATGAAAAAAATTTTTTGTTCACTTTTCTCTCACCTTTTCCTTTTTTTTTTCTTTACCATCACCAAAGCCTTGATCCAGGTAGCTTAGGATCTCTTGTAATCATCAAAGCATTTCGATAATTACCATTTGGCCACCATGAAATAGAAGTAGTAGCATCAACCTACCCCTTAAGTTGCAACAATTAACAAAACATGCCAGAAGCAATATAAATAGAAGCATAGTGTAAGTTCCATTGGAAAATAATATTACAAGGACATAAGTTCTCAACTATGTCCATGGCATAACATATGCAGACAACAATCACGCTTCTATGGAGGAGTCTGTACCAGACTGATCTATTCAGCACTTACCTTGGAGTCGCAATGTAAAGGCCTTCAAGGATGAAAGAACATCCTTCAACTTCTCCTTGGTCTCCACATCAGTCAAATTGCCATCACTATCAAACTTCAAAGGAGGTTGGAAGACATTCAGGAAAAATTCAGGCTTGTTAATGAAATGAAGATCAATGTAAACTCCAATTTGGCGGAGATGGTACTGCGATCGTCCCCCTCCAAAACCACCTCCCGCACTCACGATGGCAGCAGCCTTGTCAGCCCAAACATTTGGTGGTCTGGATGCCCAATCAATGGCATTTTTCAGAGGTGCTAGTATAACAGGGGAGATGGAACAGATTAAGCACGTGTAACCAAAAAAAAAGAAAAGACATGCATTAAAGGATACGTTATGAAGGAGCATCTTAACGAGTCATTATGGTACACTAGCTTCTAAAATAAACCTTAATTCAGATGCAAACTACGGTCATGCAATTTTATGAGCAAGAACTACAGATTGAAGAATGCCAAGTTATGTTAAGAGGTGTCTTGCATGTGAGCCTCAGACCTGAAACAATGTACCACTTACCATTCTAACCAAACAAAGGAATAACATTCAGTGGTGCAAGATCCACCAGCCAACTCGATAAGCCACGTTAGGGAAATTGTCACCAAAACCAAAACTAGATGCTACTGTCTAATGCTATAATTCTATTTGATGGTAAAAGTCCATTATCTTACCTGATCTAACATTGATGTTTTCAGAGTCTTTATGGTGGTAGCTGAAACTTGTCTCATGAAATGAAATATATTTCACAAACATATCATTATCTAGGTTAACAAAGACATGTTTTCTCCCTTTAGAAATTCAGATGGAAGTTGCATCCATAACTTTTGTCCAAGGTAAGCATATGCACTGCTGTGCAAGTCAATAATTGAAGCTGCCAAACATTTGGAATGTACAATTGCCCTGGCAACAAACTGAACAAAGACTGGCATCTAGTGAGTTATATTAGGGCCACCTTGATCATTAAAAGGAACCTATAAGAGGCATTTGGTGGTTAGGCTGATCTGCAGTTCACATCATGGGTAACAAATATAAACCTAACCCAGATACTACCTCACAGTACATCAACATCAAGAGACCTTTAGCTTTTTCCTTTCTTTCCTTTATTTGTTCCTTCTGTCCCCAACAGCGGTCCCACTTCACTATGATTAAAGCACTCTAAAGAATAAAATTAGTGGACTCTTAGAATAATTACAAAGCTAATGCAAATTAAACGGCTTTCATTCCCAAATTTATATTTCATTTAGAACAACCCAATTCCTTCTAAATTTACTATTCTGCATCCATATTTCAATGGATTCAAAACAGAATATCATTTTCCTTTGGGGCTTAACTACATAAGCTTGTTGACATCAATGCTGACAAATCAAAGATACCAAAACAAGTTCTAATTTTATTTTTCTCAATTTCAAATTGGTGTTAATTTCAACGAATTTAATTCACCCAGCACGATTGATTAATCTTTTTTTCCAAAACCCAAAATTCTCATAAAAATTTCAGAGCAGAATCCATGATTGTGAACTGTACAGCATTAACCCAAAATGCACAATAATTGTATAAATCTTCCAAATTGCGAAGAAGTAAAGGAACTAATAGTACCAGTGACGGAGTAATTGTACTCAGGGGAAGCAAAGAGGACGCTGTCAGCTTCACGAATCTTCTGCCGGAACGCCTCCACGACCGGAGGATACGTTCCTTCGACCTCGAGATCGGTATTCAGCATCGGTAGTGGGGCAATGTCGATATACTCAATCTGCACACCGTTAATGGACTCCTTGCATATCTGAATAGCTACAACACCAAACCCAATTCAACTCAGTGTAATACAGAGAGAAAGCATGTAAATATTCTCTATATATAGAGAAATTATACACAGAAACTATATATATGTGCGTGCGTGTGTAAATAAAAATAACAGAGATTACCAGAACGGAGGAGGCTTCGATTGAAGGACCCTTTGCGGAGAGAACCGCAGAGGGCAGCAACTTTGATCACGGGTTTTGCCGCCACTACTGCTTCCATTCTCTCTCTCTCTCTCTCTCTCTCTCTCTCTCTCTGTGTGCAGGCGGGGATAAATAAAGGGAAGAGCTCAGAGAGGGGTTGGGGGGAAATGACAAGATGAGCGAACTAAGGACGTTTGCCGTTAATCAACGGTAATGGCTGAAGACATAAGATTGGTTTAAGTTTGTGCTTGTCAAATATGCATCTGATATTTTATTGTTCTGATTTAAAAAAAATTGGACGGTGAGGATTGCTGGGTCTATTAAATGTCATGGATTATGTGGGCATCGGCAATGCCCAAAAATTGACGAGCCCCCAATTGAAGTTTCGTGTGCCACGTCAGGAACGTAAAAGTTCCAACCTTTGGGGTCTCCAATGGAGTGAGATGTTAAACCAAGCAAGGAGTAAAAGTATTTCTCCTAAAAACAAATAATAGAAATAATAATAAAGGGTAAATAAATTATATAAAAAAGTTATATTATTCCATAACTCGAGATGGGGGAGGGCAATCAAACGAAAATTTCCAATACTTAACATTTAATTTCTTAATTTTTTTAAATTTAAATTTTCAAGATAAATTTGTCAACTAAAATTGAGAATAAAAACCAACTTTTTACTAATTGTAATCAACATTTAGTGGTAAGTTAAATTTTTTTGTAACTTAAAATTAATAAAAAAAATTCAAGTCATTTACTAAATCGTAGTGTTAGGTAATTTTAAATTAGTATGCGTGCTTTATAAATATTTTCTAGATGGTATGAAAAAAGTCAATGATACCTTAATAATCAGGCTACGCAAAGTTTTTAAAAAAAAAAAAAAAGGTATCAGTATGCAAACTTACCATTTAAGGAACATTGTATGACTGACTTTATGATCAAATTTTTGTATCAAAATTCCATAAGATTATATCGAATTTATCAATCTAAAATCATCTCTTTTTATCCTATACAATTTGGGCAATTTGATGACTTAAAAAAATCATTGGATGTGATGACCCATGAATAGAAGTGTGAAGAGGCAAACTTTGACTTAATAATGGAGTAATGGTACATGAAAACATTTTTTTTATACGTAATAGTAAGGTTATTTCTGCTATTTTCATTTCAAACCAATTTAAATATACCACTGCATAGTACATGCCTTGATTCCTGCTATGTACTGACAATGTCTAAAGCAAATATTTATATATCTATAGTAATATATGTATATATGTAGATTATTTGGACAATTTGGTGTTTTAATTGTAAAAGATTTTTCACAAGGAGATGTTTTAGGTAAAACAATAGCATCTAAGGTTAAGAGGTTTTAGTAATAGGGCTATTGCATGCTATTGATACGGTAGTTCTAACTTTTGTCAGATTAACATGTAGGTTAGGATTACCCAAAGGAAAGATTTATCAGGAGGTCATCTATTTGACTATCGAGTCGTCTCTAAATTAAATGATGTTCTTTATTGTTTAGTTAAGCATTGTATCATGAGCTCATGATTAAATTTTTACACGAAGTATCATCGAATAAAATCGAAGGTGTAAGTCAAAGATCAATATTCTTTTTCAATACTCTATTTCCTTTGATCTAGTTTGATCCTATTCAACCTTGGTCGTATATCCAATGTGTGCGGGAGTGTTTTTGGATCGTTGTTTTTTCTTTTCATTGTTACCACTCAGAAAAACCAGTTCTAAGCACTAAAAGGTCATTATGGTGGAAAAATGCTCCAAATCTAGGAATTCGACAGGCGTGTGGCTAGTTTTTACACATCGCTTGTATCTACACTATACTACGTGTCGAGTTTGACAGCTCAACAACGTTGTCAGGGAGTGTTAGCACGATAAATTGTTGAAATGTCAATTTTAAGAGCTAAAAGTGTTAATGTGGTGAAAAAATGCTCCAAATTCAATACCAGGACTCTGGCACACGCGCGATTGGCTTTCACACGTTTCTAGTGTCTAAAATATGTTATGTGTCAAATTTGAGAACTCAACGACTCTATTTAGTGTTTTAACACTGCAAAATCTCAAAACGCTTGATTTAAAAATTAAAAAATAGAGAAACAAAAACGTATCCCAAAACAACTTCCATTAAAGAAAAGCAGAAGTCTAAGGCTGGCAAAGTAAATACGTAATTGTCAACCTGTCCAACTCCACTCGTATTAAATGTGTTTGGATACTATTGTAATAGATGAATTGTTGTTGGATTAGTCACAAAACACTCATTTATAAATGAACTGAAATGTGCTGATATACCAAGTTCATTAATCACCCAACTAAACTAAACCCTAGCAAGCCCATTTGCCAACATAACCCCCAATCCTCTTTCGATTCTCTTCAACAATTTCACATTAGGGCTCGTTGAGTGACTCGAAGTTTTCATCTTCTTGCGCTCACGATCAGGACCAAGCCGAGCTCTGCTTCCTCGGCATCCTTTAATAGTTAGGATTTCTCTCTCTTAAAGCATAACTAAGACAGCATTACCGATAACTTACTGTTGTATAGTGTTAAAAACTATAAACTGCTTTCACAAAAACATAGTCATAGTACATGCCTGAATTCCTGAAATCAGGAAAGAAAACTGCTACGGCATTTCCTCCACCGCACCCCAAAACAAAAAACAAAATTTAATAATAAAAAAATCAGGTAATGATAAAATCAGGCCTGGCCACAAGCCTATACCTTTTAGCCGTAGAACCAAAAGTCTTCATGGGCAACCGTAATATTTTCGTGGGCCACCGTTCCCTGGTTTATAGTCTACACTCTTTCCCTTCATTCTCTTTTGCAGGAAAGAGTCTCACTACCCATTCTTACACATTCACATGAAGCAAATAATGCATCATCAATTGTTGCATCAGAGAAGTCAGGGTACTAGTTTCACAATAGGTATACTACTTGCTTTCAAGCAATGCTGGCTTAGTAGGACGAAAATGTTGAAATGGCTGTTAAGAATTTTAGTGTTAGAAAATTCGATGAACAAGAGCACTTTGATTGTAATTCAAGTTCTAAGATGTAATTGGGCCTATCATATTTAATTGAGACAATTGGAGCTATAATAGAAATGTCAAATCTGCAATACAAATTGTTACAATATGCAGCCTTTGAACTTTGGAATGCCGTAATTTTACGCTTAAATGTCCGTTCAAACTTCATAATATATTAATTTCATATAAATTTACAAACTCTACTTGACTATGAAGTTAACAAATCGCTGGAGTCCCGTTACCCGCTAGGATGAACCACACTGTCTCTTGTTGGAGTGAGCTCAAAAACAATGTAGCTCATTGGTTTCTCGTTGGGGCGAGATTTTGATTTCATGTTTTCGATGAAACTCGGTGGGTCAAAGTTTGGCTGATTTTACAAAATTGGCAACTCAAGAAACCTATTTTTTGAAGGGTGTTTTAACGATTTGAAAGAATAGTGGTACCAAAAGTCTCCTACTATAAATATGAGACTAGTGCATGGGAAAAGCACATGTCTAATACCTTTCTACAACCTTAAAAGAAGATCTGTATATTTAAAGAGCCATTGATATTCAGAGAAAATGTATTGTTCATGTGAAGAATAACACATTATTTCTACTTTGCGTATATATTATCTTAACGGAGTTCCAAGATGCGGTATATCAAAATTTGTGCTTGGAGGATTTCGAGAGCATTGTGGCAATTCAACGCTCAATCATGCATTGAAGAACAGTATAAAGAGTGCGACACGTGATTTGATCGATACAAATGGCTCGTTTGGTACAATTATTTTTTTGAATTTGTTTTTTTATTTTATAAATTAAAGATAAGCAAAAAAAAAAAAAATTAGGCCAAAACACCCTACCAAATGGGTCCAAAGAAAGCACACCTTGAAGCTCATAGATTCAACACTTAGAGGCACATGAATGCACTAAGTTTGTGTTGTGTAAGTGTCAACTTGTATCCTTTTTTTATAGTGCATTAATTAACTAGTCTATGGTTCTGGGATTTTCCACATTTGATTTTTTATGTAAAAAATATATGTCTTGTGCGTGTTTGATTGCTTCCACCTACTTTAATTAACATACAATTATTGCATACACTTGGATTATGGACTAGGATTTAAATTGATTAATTGTATTGAGACCAATCGGGCACCCTCCCAGTATTTAGTAAATATGTGCCCCAGGATTCTTCAATGGTTGTAAAAATATAACAGTTTTTTTTTTATTATTCATCAAAATAAAACAAGCAAATTTACTAGCTTGTATCTGCAACTCCTTGTGATGTGGATAATAATGGTTATAGATGAGCTCTAAGCAATGGCAACTCTTACCAAAATAAGGCATGATTTTTCAAAATTCTATTAAGCCATGTACATTATTTTGACAAAAAAATTAAAATTGCTTCTAAATAATTTTGCTAGGACATTGCATTTTTCCAACTGAAATACAATTGTCTAGTGTTGTGAATAATTAATATATGGATAAAAGTCAAATAAACGTGACAATAACATGAACCTTTTGAGAAAGGCAATAACTATTATTTCAAGCGTTCGCCAAAGCAGCTAGTGTTTGGACTAATATACAGTACTACCAATCAAGATATTGGTGGTTTGGGCAAAACCATCAAAAGCCTCCAATATTTTGATCAATTGTATAGTACAACCAATCAAACCACTAGTTAATAGCACAAAATTTGTTGATACTTTGATAATATTTGTAGCCTTCAAGAAATGATATAGAAGTAAATTATTCATAGGAAAATTCAATAAATTCCTAGCCTTAATAAAGGAAGAATTTAATCCCAAGTATCTGGTACGAGTACTCTAATTAAGTATAGGAAGTTATAAATTCTCTTGTAAATGTTAAATCCTAGATGTAAGTGGGTTATAAGGATGGAGGTACAGATAAGATAATTGAGACTTTAAAGCAAGGTTGGTGGTACTGGGGATTACTCAAGGAGAAAGGGTTCAATTATGAGAAAAACTTCTAACTGATTGGCATGTCTAATTCAATTCGAATTTTATTCTGCATTACAGTTTATCTCAATTGCCAGGTCTAACATATGGACGCCAAAAATGCTTTTTTAAAGGGCATCTTGTTGCAACCAAACAGGTTCATGGTTGTTGGCACCCAAATTCTACACCTCCGGACCTCCGGTACGTTAGTCAGTTCAGGGAGAGTTCTCGACTTCCGAAGCCCTAACCGAATGTCGGACATCTCCAATATATTCCATTTGGAGTCCGGCGACCGGATTCCGGTCGAACCCTGAAGCCCTTTCTACAGATTTGACATCTCTGGTATCTTCTATTCGAAGTCCGGCTGGCGGGTATCCAAAGATTCGATATCTTCGTACCTTCAAGTCAGAGTCCAGGGACTAAATTCCATTAGGTTCCGAAAGCTCCAACACCTCTGAAGCGACAAAACAGAGTTTAAGCTTATTTCGATAAATCAGAGGTCGATGATCTCAGATATCAACCTTTGAAGTTCGATGAAGCAATCGGGGGAAAGTACCTCGAATTGGAGAGCGTCAAAGCAGGCCAAATCAATAGAGGCCCAGGGTCAAGGCACCACAGCGCTGTGACACCTAAAATTGGTTCTCTCACGGTACTGCAGTGTTGTGATGAAAATGCATATCACGGCACTACAGTGTCGGAACCAAAAAAAAAATGTCTATAACTCACGGCACTACAGTGGTCTGCCCGTTGTTCTAGTCTGCTCGGTTCCAAAATTGCTTTTGGCTAGCCAGAACTCTACCCGATTTTAGGTCTGAAAGAACTTCCAACTAGCCAGAATCTCAGTATCAAAAACACCATACTTTGTTATGCACTAAACCATCCTTTTTTAGGCGATTGATACAGGCCTTAAAAAGACCAAACCTTTCAAAATCTTGATTTCCAGCACGCATCAAAGCATAGATAAAGAACCATGAACCTCAGAGACCGCCTGTCCTCTTCTTTCTTATTTCCAGCATTAGCATGACCGCTTCCACCACCTGTTTCTGCAGAGCTCACTGCGGCAGCCGGCACTGAAGAGGAAGTAGCCATTGTTGTTGGCGTAGTCCCAACACTATCCTCTCTCGTAAAAGCATGAAAAGCAGCACCACCAGTTCTCTGCACCTCAATGACTGAGACCGTTTTAGGTGAGTCTTACAACACTAAATTTCCAAACTTTCAAGCCAAATTGAGCAAAACCTGGATGATTAAACTAGTCTCTTCTGCAATTGATCATGCTAAGCACCACTTTTGTGGGTGTATCTGGGGTCTGATTCCACAGCTGAACAGATCGAAGCCAGTCCAATTTTTCTAATATTTGTCATTGTTCTTGTTATCTTTGTTATTGTTTTTTGGTTTGTGAAATTGCTCTTCACCATCATCACAAGCTGTCTTAATGGGAATAAATTCTTCCAAAACAGGGCATTCCGTTGACGTCTGTTCAGAAGATTCAGATTGGCCACGACAGTAATCCATCTCAGAGAACTGTTCCTCGCATGCCTCAATTGCTGCAAAACTCCAAACTCAAAACACACAAACCGTCAAACTTCTAGAATGGAAAAAAAAAAAAAAAAACCATAGACTGAGAAATTAAAAGAATTTCCGAATGGGCGTGTACCTTGATTCACAAGCTCTAGACACAGAGGAAACTCACGTTGGAAGACCTGAATTTTGCGACCCTCCTCTTCAAGAGCCTCAACGTATTTTTGACATCTCTCCATTTTGTCTGTTCAACAATAGTGGTGGTGACTATGACTGATCATTTTATGCTTCTTCTCTCTGATGATTCACTGGTAAGCTTTCCAAGCCGAGGGAGACACAATAAATTGAGAAATTTTGTCTCAGCGTAGAGACATTCGGAGATAGGGAAAGGGTTGAGAGAAGAATAAAAGGTATCAAATCACAAAAGGAATAAACTTGGAATACAATCAAAAGGAAAAACCACACAATAAATGTATAATAATTTTAGAGACGGAGAGTTACAGCTGAAGGCTTCAGCTATGACTAATCATTTATCACTTTATCAATAAATCATTATTTTTTAAAATTTAATCTAGAATTTAAAAATAATTATCAAAAAACTGCCCAAAAGCACTCCCTTCGCCCAAAAGCCCAAACCCGTCCCTAGGGTCGTGGGTAAGACTTGGGCTAAGGGTTTGGTCTTTTAGGTCCAACTTGAAAAGTGGTGGGAGCCCAATGAGCCCAGCCTGAGCCCGATGGGCCCATAACCAACCTGAGTTGAGCTCGGTTGGTTGGGCCAACTTTTCATACTTACTATAAAGCTATACTAGTATTATCTTATGATTAAAATTTTGCTTAATAAATTTTTTTTGTTTTGTGAGAATATTTTATTTTTTATTATTTTGTATTAATATTATATTTGTCCTTTCTTTCTAAAATGCTCATGTCTTTGCATGCCAGTTAAACATTTTAAGCAAGAGTCGCATGAGCTAAGTAACCTAATAATTGGTTTTAATGGATGAATAGAACTCCAATTTCTCAATTGACAAATTTGGGAGTAGACTTCAGTCAACTCTATGAATTCAAATGGTTAAATCCTTATTTTTAAATTAACTTCAATTTTTAACATATGATCGAGTGTTATTGTATGTGAAAATATATGATAACAAATCTTTCACCATGTATTATTGTTTGTGAAACATATAATAACACATCTTTCCCTGAGTAATTAAGTAAAGATTTCCTGTTGTTGGACTAAAAGATGGTTATTAATATGATTATTACTTTTTTATTTGTTTTAAATAATACATGTACTAATAAGTTTATATACAAATATATTAACATATAAGTGTACACATAATGCAGAGGCAATCCTATTCTAAATGTATTTTTATAAATGACCCTTTTACGATGTCACTCTCACAATATGAATCGGCCTTGACAGTTAAAAGTAAAATTTTTTCAGTATTAATTTCTAATGTTGAAATATTTAATTACTAAAATTTTAAATTTAGAAGAATATATGATAACTATATTAACTAGGTATAAAATAAAAACTACCTCCTATTGAGCGTATTTAACATTTAGTGATAAGTAAAATGTAATCTTCCTTAAAATAAAATTATTGTCAAATTGAATTGAACACCACCGTACATTGAGAGGTGAAAAACCATATAAAGGGAGGCCTTAGCCAAACCATTCAAGAGAATTTATAATATTCTCTAGTGTAATAGAAAAGTTATATTTTCTCAAACTCTCTAGTTTACTTTTACGTACCTTAAGTTGTAGGCTAACTTAGCTTTACTAGAAGTAATGACTGACACGGTTGCATTAGTAAAAGTCCAAGGCCATGACTGTATTGTCCCACCAAATCTAAATTTTCATTACTTAACTTGTCATTTGACCAGAAAAACCAGTTCAAGTAAACGTGACAATAACATGAACCTTTTGAGAAAGGCAATAACAATTATTTCAAGCGTCGCCAAAGCAACTAGTGTTTAGACTAATATATAGTACTACCCATCAAGATATTGGTGGTTTGGGCAAAACCATCAAAAGCCTCCAATATTTTGATCAATTGTATAGTACAACCAATCAAAACACTAGTTAATAGGACAAAATTTGTTGATACTTTGATAATATTTGTAGCCTTCGAGAAATGATATAGAAGTAAATTATTCATTGGAAAATTCAATAAATTCCTAGCCTTAATAAAGGAAGAATTTAATCCCAAGTATCTGGTACGATTACAAAGAGACTTTGCTAGTTAGTATAAGAACACTGTTGTAAAAATTGAGATGAAATCTACGTATTCTAATTAAGTATAGGAACTTGTAAATTCTCTTGAAAATGTTAAACCCTAGATGTAAGTGGGTCACAAGGATGGAGGTACAGATAAGATAATTGAGACTTTAAAGCAAGGTTGGTGGTAGTGGGGATTACTCGAGGAGAAAGGGTTCAACTATAAGGAAAACTTCTAAATGATAGGCATGTCTAATTCTATTCGAATTTTTTTCTCCATTACAGTTTATCTCAATAACGAGGCCTGACACATGGATGCCAAAAATGCTATTTTTAAGGGCATCTTGTTGCAACCAAATAGATTTGTTGAGAGTGGCTACAAATTTAACAACCGTAAAAGTTACAGTACTCAACAGCCATTAAAACTGTAGTAGTCAAATAGCTGTCAAAATTAAAGTAGTCAATAGTTGTCAAAGTTACAGTAGTCAAACAGTCGTCAAAGTTACAGTAGTCAACCGGTCATTAGAGTTACAGTACCCATTTCTCCTATAAATAGCCAACAGATCTCACATTTTTCAAAGCAGCCAGAAAAGAGAAAGTGAGGTTTTCTTTACTAGGTTTGCGAGAGTAAGTTGAGACGAGTGTACAATAGTTGAAGGGCTTGGGTTTGGGTCATTAAACTTGAATGTATGCTTGTACCATTATTCTCAATTTTTTCCTCAATAGTAAAGAAGCAAACTGTAACACGCCCCGTGGACGTAGGCAATATTGCCGAACCACGCTAAATACTGGTGTCACTTTCCTTTTGTGTGCTTTGATTTCTTTGATTTCTTTTATTATTATTTTTCTGTCATTCGTACTGACCAATTGCTACGAGAATTCCCAACAAGTGGTATCAGAGCTTCCAGATTTGACTAGGGAGGTGAGGCATTAAAAACAAGTGTACATAGTTCTTATTCACTGGAACTAGTACAATGACAGGAAAAGAAATCTCGGTGGAAAAATTCAAGGTGGAGCCCTTTGATGGAAAAAAATAACTTTAGCCTATGGCAAATCACGGTTAGAAACATCTTGGTGCAACAAGGGCTGATCAAAGCACTTTCGGGCAAAGCAAATAAACCAGCAGACATGACAGATGATGTCTGGGAGAAACTTGAGATGAAGGCTATGAGTTCAATTCGTTTATGTCTTGCACCAGAGGTAAAATAAAAAATTTTGAATGAAGTATCTACTCTAGTGTTATGGAAAAATTAGAAAACCTCTATATGTCAAAATTACTCACAAATAAATTGTTCCTTAAAAAGCAATTATATCAATTACGGATGGAAAAAGGAACAAATATTATGGTTCATCTCAATGTTTTCAATAAATTTATTAATGAACTTTTAAGTGTTGAGGTAAGAATTGAAGAGGAGGATAAAGCTATTCTTCTCTTAGCTTCTCTTCCAAATTCTTTTGATATACTTATGACTACACTTTTGGTTGGGAAAGATATTCTCAATACAGATGAAGTAACAATGGCTCTCTTGGAGACGGAGACACTCAAAAAGCTGGGCAATAGTTCCCAAGCAGAAGGATTGGTGGTTAAAGGATAATCAAGCTAACAACGTGAAAGGAGCAACAACAGAGGCTCTGGAAATAGGGGAAGGTTGCATTCACAATCAAATGGAACGAGTAGCGAAAAATTCAAGTGTTATTGTTGTCAGAAGAAATGACACTTGAAGAGGGACTGCAGGCAAAGAAAGCGAGATCTGGAGGGAAAAGAAAAATCTCTGAATTCAGATCAAGCGGGTTTTGTGCAAGATAATGCAAACGGTAATGGTGATTTATTATCAGTCACCACAGGTACGAACTATCTTGTTGACAAATGGATTTTGGATTCTGGATGTTCTTATCACATGTGTCCTTATAGGGAATAGTTTGATACTTATAAACCCTATATTAGAGGAACAATTCTAATGGATAATGATACAGTTTGCAAGACTATTGGAATTGGAACCATTAAAATTAAAATGTTTGATGGTATGGTGAGAACTCTAGTTGATATGCGACATGTCCCTGACCTCAAAAAGAATTTAATTTCTTTGGGTACACTTGACTCCAATGGTTTTACCTTCACAGTAACAAGTGGGATTCTAAAAGTTGCTAAAGGGGCCATGGTTGTCATGAAAGGGAAGAGACAAGGAAACTTGTATACATTGTTAGGGAGTACAGTTACAGGTGGAGTAGCTGTGACAACTCCTTTGAATTTGGGTACTGATGGCACTACTCTATCGCATTTATGCCTTGGCCATATGAGTGAGAAAGGACTGTAGGAACTTCACAAACGTGATCTGCTTGATAGGGTAAAAACTTGTAAACTTAATTTTTGCAAGTATTGTTTATATGGTAAACAGTGCAAGGTTAGCTTTAAAGCAAGACGTCATACAAGTAAGGATGTGTTAAAGTACATGCACTTTGATGTGCGGGGACCTGTGACAACTCCATCCAAAGGTGGAGCTCTTTATTTTTTCACATTTATTGATGACTTCTCTAGGAAAGTATGGGTCTACTTCATGAAGCACAAAAGTGAAGTATTTGAAATATTCAAGCAGTGGAGAGCAGAAGTTGAAAAGCAAACAGGAAAGCAAGTCAAGTACTTATGGACGGACAACGGAATGGAGTATAAACACTATAAGTTCAGAAAATTTTGCAAGAGGGAAGCAATCACTCGTCATTATACTACACTAAGGAGGCCATAACAAAATGGTGTAGCAAAAAGAATGAACAGGACCCTATTAGAAAAAGCAAGGTGCATGAGAATACATGCAGGCTTGCCAAAATCATTTTGGGCTGAGGCTGTTAACATGGCATGCTATATTGTTAACATGTCACCATTTTTGGCTATTAATGCCAAAATCCCTGAAGAGGTTTGGACAGGTAAACTAATTGGTTATTCTAATTTGAGAATATTTGGTTATCCAGCTTATGTTCACGTGCAGGAACAGCAGTGGTCAAAGTTAGACCCAAAGTTGAAACAATGCATATTTGTTGGTTATGAAAAAGGCGTAAAAGGGTACAAACTTTAGGATCCAATTGCACGGAAGGATGTGATCAGCAGAGATGTCATCTTCAATGAAACACACATGCTGAATTTAAATAGGGCTGAAGCCAATGAGGAGGTGGAAGTTCATGGAGAAAAATCATCAGTCCGGGTGGAGTTAGAAAAAACATAACGACCTAGTAGATATGATGATGCACCAACATCTTCTCTGGAAGAAACATCTGATGATGAAAGGCAGCAATAACCCATTACTATTGCTGTTGGAAAGGAGAAAATGACCCATAAGGCACCAGTCAGGTATGGCTTTGAAAACATGGTTTCTTTCGCATTAATTGTTAGTAGTGGAGATCCATCTTCTTTTCAGAAAGTGGTCAACAACAAAGAAAATGAAAAGTGGATGATTGCAACAATGGATGAGATGGAGTCTTTACGCAAGAACAATACTTGGGAGCTTGTTGAAAAACCCAAGGGGCGAAAAGTGATTGGTTGCAAGTGGGTATATCGGAAAAAGGAACCTACATCGGAGAACAAAAGAGAAAATATAAAGGCTTGGCTTGTAGCTAAAAGGTACAGGCAAGTTGAGGACATTGACTATAACGAAATTTTTTCTCCTGTTGTAAAGCATTCTTCTATTAGTGTCATGTTAACCATGGTAGCGATGTTTGACCTTGAGTTGCAGCAGCTTGATGTCAAAACAGCATTCCTTCATGAGGAGTTGGAGGAGAAAATATTTATGGAACAACCAGAAGGATTCAAGGAACAAGGTAAATAGCATCTGGTATATAATCTCAAAAGATCTCTTTATGGGTTAAAACAGTCTCTTGGACAATGGTACAAAAAGTTTGATTCCTATATGGTACATATTGGCTACATGAGGAGCAGTTATGATAGCTGCGTTTATTTTAATATGCTTGGCGATGGTTCTTTTATTATTCTGATGCTTTATGTTGATGACATGTTAATTGCTTCAAATAACATGCATAAGCTAGATTTGTTGAAATCCAGATTAAGAGAAGAATTTGACATGAAGGATCTTGGCGCTGCTAAAAAGATCCTTGGAATGGAAATCTAGAGGGACAGAGAAAAAGGCAAACTACGGGTGTCACAGAAAAAATATGTGGAGAAGTTGCTAGAGAGATTTAATATGACAAATGCAAAACCGGTCAGTACTCCTCTAGCTAACCACTTTAAATTATCTGCTAGATCATGTCCTTCTACAGATAATGAGGTGGAGGAAATGTCTCGAGTGCAGTACGTTAGTGCAGTGGGAAGTTTAATGTATGTCATGGTTTGCAGTCGGCCAGATATCTCACATGCAGTCAGTATTGTAAGTAAGTACATGGATAATCCGGGAAATGAGCACTGGAATGCAGTTAAATGGATATTCAGGTATTTGAGCAGTACAGTGAATTTCAATATCTTGTATCAGAAACAAGATGAAACAGGATAGGTTGTGGGCTATGTAGATGCAGATTATGCAGGAGATCTGGACAAACGGAGGTCTACTACAGGTTATATCTTTACTCTTGTAGGTGGGCCTATTAGTTGGAAAGTTATGCTTCAATCGACTCTCGCTTTATCCACAACTGAAGCAGAATATATGGCAACGGTGGAAGCTGCTAAGGAGGCTTCGTGGTTGACAGGTATGATCAAGGAATTGGGATTAAAATAGGAAGGCTTGGAGCTATATTGCGACAATCAAAGTGTCATTTATTTGGCAAAGAATCAAGTTTATCATGCCAGGACAAAACACATCGACGCAAGGTATCACGCAGTCAGAGGAT
Source organism: Euryodendron excelsum (assembly GCA_033060915.1). Taxonomy (NCBI): domain Eukaryota; kingdom Viridiplantae; phylum Streptophyta; class Magnoliopsida; order Ericales; family Pentaphylacaceae; genus Euryodendron; species Euryodendron excelsum. Next base: position 63,762,521 of record CM065377.1, on the reverse strand, counting down.
GGGCAAAAAAAGACAAGATAAATTTAAAAAAGATTCATACTAATAATAATGCAACGGATATGTTAACAAAGCCGGTGACTACGCAAAAGTTTAAGCATTGCTTAGACTTGATCAATCTTTTGCATTGTTAAAGATTGGAAAAATATCCCAAGGCGTGGGGATGAGCATCTACATCTAGATGCGGACCTAAAGTTTTAAGTGAAGGCATGTGAATTTTTGTCAAGGTGGAGAATTGTTGAAAGTGACTGCAAATTCAACAACTATCAAAGTTACAGTACTCAACAGCCGTCAAAGTTACAATAGTCAAACAGTCCTCAAAGTTACAATAGTCAACAGCCGCTAAAACTACAATAGTCAAACAGCTGTCAGAGCTACAGTAGTCAACCAGCCGTCAGAGCTACAGTATCGATTTCTCCTATAACTAGCCAATAAATCTCACATTTTTCAAAGCAGTCAGAGAAGAGAATGTGAGGTTTTCTTTACTGGGTTTGAGAGGATGAGTTAAGATGGGTGTACAAGGGTTAAAGGACTTAGATTTGGGTCATTAAACTTGAGTGTATGCTTATACTATTATTTTTAATTTTTTCCTCAATAGTAAAGAAAGAGACCGGAGTACTTCCCGTGGACATAGGCAATCTTACCGAACTACGCTAAATACTGGTGTCACCTTCCTTTTGTGTACTTTGATTATTTTGATTTTTTCTATTATTATTTTTCTGTCATTCGTACTAACCAATTGCTGCGAGAATTCCCAACAAGTTTCATAGTTGTTGGCACCCAAATTCTACACCCCCGGTACATAAGTCAGTTCAAGCAGAGTTCTCGACTTCCGAAGCCTAACCGAATATCGGACATCTCCAATATATTCCATTTGGAGTCCGCCGACTGGATTCCGGTCGAACCCTAAAGCCCTCTCTAGAGATTTGACATCTCTTGTATCTTCCATTCGAAATCCGGCTTGCGGGTATCCAAAGATTCGCTATCTTCGTAGCTTCCAGTCGGAGTCCAGGACTAAATCCCAGTTAGATTCCGAAACTTATATCGAAGCTCCAACACCTCTGAAGCCACCAAACAGAGTTTAAGCTTATTTCGATAAGTCAGAGGTCGATGATCTCAGATATCAACCTTTGAAGTTCGATGAAGCAATCGGGGGGAAGTACCTCGAATTGCAGAGCGTCAAAGCAGGCCAAATCAATAGAGGCCCAGGGTCAAGGCACCACAGCGGTGTGACACCTAAAATTGGTCTCTCACGGTACTGCAGTGTTGTGATGAAAATGCATATCACGGCACTACAGTGTCGGAACCAAAAAAAAATGTCTATAACTCACGGCATTACAGTGGTCGGCCCGTTGTTCTAGTCTGCACGGGTCCAAAATTGCTTCTGGATAGCCAGAACTCTACCCGATTTTAGGTCTGAAAGAGCTTCCAACTAGCCAGAATCTCAGTATCAAAAACAGCATATTTTGTTATGCACTAAACCAACCTTTTTTCGGCGATTGATACAGGCCTTAAAAAAACCAACCTTTCAAAATCTTGATTTCCAGCATGCATCAAAGCATAGATACAGAACCATGATCCTGTGAGACCGCCTTTCCTTCTCTTCTTTCTTATTTCCAGCATAAGCATGACCGCTTACACCATCTGTTTCGGCAGAGCTCGTTGCGGCAGCCAGCACTGAAGAAGATGAAGTAGCCATTGTCGTTGGCGTGGTCCCAACACTTTTCTCTCTTGTAAAAGCATGAATAGCACCACCACCAGTTCTCTCCACCTCCATGACTGAGACTTTTTTAGGTGAGTTTTACAACAATAAATTTCCAAACTTTTAAACCAAATTGAGCAAAACCTGGATGATTAAACTAGTCTCTTCTACAATTGATCATGCTAAGCACCAGTTTGGTGGGTGTATCTGGGGTCTGATTCCACAGCTGAACAGATCGAAGCCAGTCCAATTTTTCTAAGATTTTTCATTGTTCTTGTTATCTTTGTTATTGTTTTTTGGTGTGTGAAATTGCTCTTCACCATCATCACAAGTTGTCTTAATGGGTATAAATTCTTCCAAAACAGGGCATTCGGTTGATGTCTGTTCAGAAGATTCAGATTGGCCACGACAGTAATCCATCTCAGACAACTGTTCTTTGCATGTCTCAATTGCTGCAATACTCAGAAACTCAAATACACAAACCGTCAAACTTCTAGAGTGGAAAAAAAAAAAAAAAAAAAACCATAGACTGAGAAATTAAAAGAATTTCCAAATGGGCGTGTACCTTGATTCACAAGCTCTAGACAGAGGAAACTCACGTTGGAAGACCTGAATTTTGCGACCCTCCTCTTCAAGGGCCTCAACGTATTCTTGACATCTCTCCGTTTTGTCTGTTCAACAATAGTGGTGGTGACTATGACTGATCATTTTATGCTTCTTCTCTCTGATGATTCACTAGTAAGCTTTCCAGGCCGAGGGACAGAGAATGAATTGAGAACTTTTGTCTCAGCATAGAGACATTCGGAGACAGGGAAAGGGTTGAGAGAAGAATAAAAGGGATCAAATCACAAAAGGAATAATCTTGGAATACAAGCAAAAGAAAAAACCACACAATAAATGTATAATAATTTTAGAGACAGAGAGTTACAGCTGAAGGCTTCAGCTATGACTAATCATTTATCACTTTATCAATAAATTATTATTTTTTAAAATTTAATCTAGAATTTAAAAACAATAAATTTTGCTTAATAAATTTTTTTGTTTTGTGAGTATATTTTATTTTTTTATTATTTTGTATTAATATTCTATTTGTCCTTTCTTCCTAAAATGCTCATGTCTTTGCATGCCAGTTAAGCATTGTAAGCAAGAGTCGAATGAGCTAAGTAACCTAATCATTGGTTTTAATGGATGAATAGAACTCCAATTTCTCCATTGGTAAATTTGGGAGTAGACTTCAGTCAAATGGTCAAATACATATTTTTAAATTAAGTTCAATTTTTAACATATGATCTAGTGTTATTGTATCTGAAAATATATGATAACAAATCTTTCACCATGTATTATTGTTTGTGAAACATATAATAACACATCTTTCACTGAGTAATTAAGTAAAGATTTCCTGTTGCTGGACTAAAAGATGGTTATTAATGTGATTATTACTTTTTTATTTGTTTTAAATAATACATGTATTAGTAAGTTTATATACAAATATATTAACATATAAGTGTACGTACACATACTGTAGAGGCACTCCTTCTAAATGTATTTTTATAAATAACCCTTTTACGATGTCACTCTCACAAGACGAATCGGCCTTGACAGTTAAAAGTGAAATTTTTTTAGTATTGAATTTCTAATGTTGAAATATTTAATTACTAAATTTTTAAATTTAAAAGAATATATGATAACTATATTAATTAGGTAAAAAAATAAAAACTGCCTCCTATTGAACATATTTAACATTTAGTGAAAAGTAAAATGTAATCTTCCTTAAAATAAAATTATCATCGGATTGAATTGATCACTGTCGTACATTGACAGGTGAAAAACCATATAAAAAGAGGCCTTAACCAAACCATCCAAGAGAATTTGTAATATTCTCTATTATAATACAAAAGTTATATTTTCTCAAACTCTCTAGTCTACTTTTGTCTATCTCAAGTTATAAGCTGACTTAGCTTTGCTAGGAATTAAGTGTTGACGCGGTTGTGTTAGTAAAAGTCCAAGGCCGTGACTGTATGGATCCCATCAAATCTAAATTTTCATTACTTAACTTGCCATTTGACCAGGAAAACCAGTTCAAGTAGAAATTCCAAACCATAAACCAAATCAGTATTGGTGTATCTAACCTCAATTTCATCAACTAGGAAGATCAAGGATATAATTACATTTGTCATGTGAAAAAATGTGTATTTATCACAGTTTTCAAAATAAGAGAATAATAGAGTGGCATTCCATACATTTTCCATGGATGTGTGCTACTATTAGGGCCCCTTGTAATCATCGAAGCATTTCAATAAAAGCTCCCCTTCTATTTTTCTTCACATTTGGCCACCATGAAATAGAAGAAATAGCACCAACCCACCCCTTGAGCTGCAATAATTAACAAAACATGCCAGAAGTAACATAAACATAAGCATAGGGCAAATTCCGTTGGAAATGAATATTACAAGGACATATGTTCTCAACTATGTCCATGGCATAACATATGCAGACAAGAATCACGCTTCGATGGAGGAATCTGTACCAGACTCGTCTATTCAGCATTACCTTGGAGTCGCAATGTAAAGGCCTGAAAGGATGAAAGAACTTCCTTCAACTTCTCCTTGGTCGCCACATCAGTCAAATTGCCATCACTATCAAACTTCGAAGGAGGTTGGAAGACATTCAGGTAGATTTCAGGCTTGTTAATGAAATGAAGATCAATGTAAACTCCAATTTGGAGGAGATGGTAGTGTGATCGTCCCCCTCCAAAACCACCTCCCGCACTCACAATGGCAGCAGTGTTGTCGGCCTAAACATTTGGTGGTCTGGATGCCCAATCGATCGCATTTTTCAAAGGTGCTAGTATAATTGAGGAGAGAGTACAGATTAAGCAAGTATAGCCCAAAACAAAAACAAAAAACACAAGCATTAAAGCGCATATTTACGTAATGATGGAGCATTTTAATGAGTCATTATGTTACATTAGCTTCTAAAATAAACCCTAATTCAGTTGCAAACCACTAGCATGCAATTTTATGAGCAAGAACTACAGATTGAAGAATGCCAAGTGTGTTAGAAGGTGCCTTGCAAGTGAGCCTTTAGAGCTGAAATTAGGGCCCCCTTGATCCTTAAAAGGGACCTATAAGGGGCATTAGAGGGTAGGTTGATTTGCAGTTAGCATCATGGGTAACACAAATAAGCATATCCCAGATTATACCTCCTCAAAATATATCAACATCAAGAGACCTTTTTCTTTCCTTTATTTGTTCCTTCTGTCCTTGTGACCCCGACTGCGGACCCACTTCACTATGATTAAAGCACTCCAAAGAATAAAATTATTGAACTCTCAGAATAATTATAAAGTTGATGCAGATTAAATGGCTTTCATTCCCAGATTTATGTTTCATTGTTGACAACCCAATTCTTTTTAAATTTACTATTCTCCCTCCATATTTCATTGGATTCCAAACAAAATTTCATCTTCCTTTGGGGCTAAACTACGTAAGCCTCTCAACATCAATGCGGACAAAATCCAAGCTGACAAATCAAAAATAGCAAACCAAGTTTTTATTTAATTTTTTTCAATTTCAAATTTGTGTTAATTTCAATGAATTTAATACACCCAGCATGATTGATCAATCTTTTTTGCCAAAACCCACGATTCGCATGAAAATTTCAGAGCAAACTTGTATGATGGTAAGTAAACTGTACAGCATAGTAAACCCCAAATGCACAACAATTTTATAAAGGTAGAAGAAGAGAAGGAAGTATTAATACCAGTGACGGAGAAATTGTACTCCGGGGAAGCAAAGAGAACGCTATCAGCTTCACGAATTTCTGCCGGAACGCCTCCACAACCGGAGGATACGTTCCTTCGACCTCGAGATCCGTATTAAGCATTCGTAGCGGAGCAATGTCGATGTACTCAATCTCCATACCGTTGATGGACTCCTTGCATATTTCACTAGCTACAACACCAAACCCAATTCAACTCACTGTAATACGTGTAGAGAGATTGCGTATGTAATATGTATATATCTCTATAAATAGAGAAAACAGAAAAGATATATATATATATATATATATATGTAAATACATATAACAGAGATTACCAGAACTGAGGAGGCTTCAATTGAAGGACCCTTTTCGGAGAGAACCGCAGAGAGCAGCAACTTTGATCACGGGTTTTGCTGCCCCTACGGCTTCCATTGTCTGTGTGTGTGTGTGTGTGTGTGTGCAGGAGAGGATAAGTAAAGGGAAGAACTCAGAGAGGGGTAGGGGGGAATGACAAGATGAGCGGACTAAGGACGGTGGACCTTAATCAAAGGTAGAGGCTGAAGACATAGGACTGGCTCAAGTTTGACTTTGTAAAAAACGTATCTGATATTTGATTGTTTTGATGTAAAAAAATTGGACGGTGATGATTGCTGGGTCTATCAGATCTCATGATACTGAGCATTGGCAATGCCACAAATTGACGAGCTCCCAATGAAGTTTCATGTGAGACGTCAGGAACACAGTTATCAAAATAGGGAGGAAAAGTAAAAAACGTTAAAAGAAAATAGAAGTGAAAAACATAGCTAATAAATATAAGTAAATATGAAAAGTGAAAAATAATTGAAAAATTTTAAAAAAATTTTATTAAAAAAGTTTTACAAAACTCAAATAAGACTTTTAAAAACTTTAACGAAAACCGTTGAAAAACTTAATAAAAACCTATATGAATAATTTTATAAATACTTAATTAGAACTTAAGAAAAAAAATATATATGACATTACTATTTTAAGTTTTTAAAATATTTTTTTTAATTTTTTAAGAGTTTTCATCACATTTATCAAGAATTTTCTAAACGTTTTCAGATAGTTTCTCTAAAATTTTACAATAAATATTGTATTAGTACCAAAAACACGTTTTTCTAAAATTCCGCTTCCTCCCCCAAAACAAACTTCCGGACAAATACGGTCACGAACGTAAAAGTTTCAACTTTTGGGGGGTCCTGGCCAAGAAATTTTGTCCAATGGAGTGAGATGTTACACCAAGCAAGGAATAAAGTGAGATGTTTGTGAGTTAGGAATGTTTCGTTTGATAACGCTATTAGTATTTATTTTTTATTGTGTATTTTTATTATGTGTTTTTTATGATTTAATAATAGGTATTTATAGATTATTATTGTACCAATAATACTAGACTAATATTTTAATAAAAGAAAACACACTCATTTTAGTATTTTTAGTTTTTTTTTAAATTTTGTAAAATATAAAAAAAATTTTAAGCAAACACTAACAATAAACTTTACCAAACGAGGCCTAAAAGTTTCAACTGTTGGGGTCGTGTCCAAGAAATTTTGTCCAATGGAGTGAGATGTTACGCCAAGCAAGGAATAAACGTCTTTCTCCAAAAAAAAAAAAATAAATAATACCAATAATAATAAAAGGTAAATAAATTATATAAAAAGAGTTATATTATTCCATAACTCGAGATGGGATCGGCAATCAAACTAAAATTTCCAATACTTAAACATTTAATTTCTTAAATTTTTAAGTTTAAATTTTCAAGATAAATTTGTCAGCTAAAATTGAGAATAAAAACCACCTTTTTACTAATTGTACTCAACATTTAGTGATAAATTAAAATTTTGCAACTTAAAATTAATACCTTTTTAAGTCATTTATTAAATCGTAGTGCTTGGTAGTTGTAAACTGTATGCATGCTTAATAATTATTCTCTACATGGTATAGAATAATTCGATGATACCTTAATAATCAGGCTAAGTAAAGAGAAAAAAAAATTATCATTAGGCTAACTTACCATTTAACTGAACATTGTATGACGACTTTATGATGAACCTTTTGTATCAAAATTTCATGAGATTATATCACATCTATCAATCTAAAATCATCTCTTTTTATCCTATACGACTTGGGCAATTTGATATGCATGAATCGATGCGATTGAATGTCACTCTTCATTTAATATGCACGGCTTGGCATGGGATGTGATGACCCATGAATAGAAGTGTGAAGAGGTAAACTTGGACTTTACTAATTGAGTAATGGTAAAATCAACACAATTTTTTTTATGTAACAGTAAGGTTATTTCTACTGCTTTCATTTGAAGCCAATCATATATATATATATATATATATATTATAATAAAACATAATTTTTTTAAAAAATATCTTCCTCACATTTGTATCAAACAGCTCAAATTTAATTTTGAATTGCATTCAATAGTTGAGATCAGTTAAACTTTTTGTCCCAAACTCAAATCTCGTCCAAACAAGTCATGTGGATCCCAGAACTTGTAAAAATCTTCTAAAGCTTTTTTGTTGTTGTCTAGACATTTTTTTTAATTTGATAAGTCATATCTTATTGCATAAGATCTGCCTAAACAATTCATTTAATTTTTTACATTCTGAAGCTAAGTCAGCATTTTTTTCGAAAAGTACAAAATCTCCGGTAGCCTTTCCCATATGAGTGGGAAATTCTTTTCATTTCACCAGGTCTAGGCATATTTGCATAAACTATAAAGTTTTGTTACCTTGTCAGGTACATTCACCATGTACCCCAAGGAATGGGAAATTCACTTTGCACTTTGTTCAAGGAGCAAGAAAGCATTTCAAGTCTAGTCCTAACTATGTTTGGCAACATTAGGATACTTGGATGGTCTAAAATCTATTTTCAGGCTCGATAAAAAATCATCGAAAGCATTAACATTTTTCTAGTGTGTTCCCTAAGTGGGATTACATTTCAAAGTATCTCGAAACCTCTCCAACGAAATGACAAACTTTTCAAAAATAGTTATAAAAAAAACCTTTTCAAAAACAAAATCAATCGGAGTCAAGCATCAGCCTTCTTTAAGCCATCAGCACATGAACATTGCATTTATTAAGAGCATAGTAGTTATATGGTCTGCATAAGTGCATTCACTATGCATGCACACAAGGAGACTGCATAGGCATCTTAATTTGTAATAGCATAATCTGATACAACACAGTCGCACTCAACTGCACACAACTGACATAGTGCATGCATATACAAAAGTTAATGATTTGTTTGAAGGACACCTAAAAAATAGGTTGCAGAAGTGGCTATGGTGCTTATTTCTAGGCGAGATTGGATGCTTCGACTTCGACTTATGTGTGTGCTTCTTAACATGTGACAGAATCCCGAATTTAGACTTGATGACAGAGCTCAATATGGAGTCAAGCCAACAAGGAACTTTCAAAGCGGAATAAATGCCTGCAAAACAAAGGAGCATTTCCTAAACTTGCATATAATGTTTTTTACATTAAGAGTATGATTTTTAGCTAAAATTCATGTTTGCAAAAACGCACTATTTGAAGTGACTTGGCACACTTTAAATATCATGTGATGACTCTGAATCTTTTTTAAACTGATGTCCTTTTTAAGCCTAACAAAATCGCATCGACAGGATTATGATCGCTGGCGTGTACCCGAGGTGGAGTATCTCCAATTGCACATAGACTTAATTTCGGACCCTGTTTCATTCACGAGGTATTTACGTGGTCCGAAATCTTGGTTGCGACAATAGTTAAGATCCAAGAGCACAAGGCGTGTTATATGCGTAAGCCCATAAATGGGCTTAAGAAAGCTTAATACAGTTGGAACGTTTGGTTTAATCAGTTTATCAAATCATTTGTTTGTTTTTAGAATCCAAATCATCAGCCATGTGTATAGAAGAAAGGTAATAGATGCTTGGTGGTTTTTCTAGTGTTGTGTGTTGATAATATCCTATTTCATCAGCACTTTAATAGTATGAACTTATGAGAAGCTAGTTACATATTTGGGATCAAGCTTTTCAAGATCATAAGAATAATATGTAAGGTTTATCACAAATGCTTACATTAAAGTACTTGAAAGATCACAAGAATAATATTTTAGGCATAAAATTGTGATAAACCTACCAATTTTGTGTTATTGAAACCACCATGGTAGCCAAGTATATATCTGCTTCTAAAGTAGCTAAGTAGGCATTTTGCCTCAAATTATTTTTTCTCTGGAAACGGTGGTGCTACTAGCAAGAAGCCCAGTAGTTCTTTTGTAATAAAGGAGCAGCATTTGCACATTCAAGTACTTCAAAGATCATCATAAAGGAAACCACACAGAGGATTATTAAGGATGAATTCAGAGAAAATGGGAGATTGTTGGAAGTAATGTGCCCTTACAGTCATTTTTGAAATCATAATATTATCTATTTTACTTTATCTATAATATTAAGTAACTATAGTGTGCATGAGATGACATAAACGCATGACAGTGCCCAGATACAGTCCAGTGGGTTCTACTGATCCCGTCAATCTTAAAAATTATTAATAATTTTTTAATATTAGTTTTTGTTAACAATCATTGACTAAAATTTTATGCTCATTGTCTAAAACATTGACCCCAACGATCCAACTAAAAATGAAAGAACTCATGAGTTGAAAAAAAGGAAAAGCTTTCCCATTCCAAGATCGGATTTGCCATAAAGGCATGTGGGGGCATTTATACCATTCAACTTATAACAAAAATAAGATTATCACTGCTTATTATTATCTTTCTAATACTGCTTAAGCTAGCGGAAGAGCTCTGATGAAGAGTGATTATTAGCACCCATGATATGCATGATCTTATTGTATACAAAACAAATCTAATTTATTATATTATAATATAAATTTTGATCTATATGATAAGAGACAATAACTTTTATGAACAGAACAAGTAGCACATAAAATATGCATCTTTTGAGCATTCAAAATTTAGATATGAGTCGAATTACTAAATTTTAATGTGATATAATAATTAAAAATAAATTGTGTCTTATTAAACACTAACAATACGCACTGATATAATGTTTGTAGTGAAAGATGGAGTTTTTGGGTTGAGTGAATTCCTGAGATACCAATACTTCGGCATTCTATGCAAAAATACTTATTTTCTCTTGAATTTAGCATTAAATTTGTTAGTCATGACTATAATAATAAAAAGGAGTTATTTCCACAATAAAATTCATAAAGAATCAATTGTGTAACCAAAATGGAAGATTCATGAATGAATGATTATTTGATAACATATATTAAAAATGACATATTTAATAGTATTGCTAATTAGGATATTATGTTAAGATTGTAAAATATGAACCCAATTGTAAAAATATATATTTACATGTTGTATTTATGATTTGAGAATTAGCGTTTAACTTTTTGCATAATCCTATCAAACAAAAATTCTTGAAACTGCCACTGTAGAAGAACCCATAAAATTCAATTTAAGGGGATTATGTGTATAAATGAGATTTGTACACATAGAGATATAATCTTACAAAGCACTTGCAATTTTAAATTAGCTCATAGCCTAACTTGAATTGGACACTTCATGTGGATAATTATGAAACATTTAATCTATAGTCGATTAAATGGTTATTTTGGCTATTGGAATAATGAACTTTGCGCTTTGTTTGTAGGTGTGCTTGGAGTATACTAGATAGATCAACCGTCAAAATGCAATTTTCTTAAGAACAGATTACGAAAATGTTATTGTCATATTTAATGTACAAGAAATCTAATTTATGAGAAATTAAATTTTTGATGATATTCACTTTGACTTACTAAGGGGTGGCACTTTTGTACAATTATGGATGCGATCTTTGGTGTGCATTGTTGGGAATGTAAGAACTCTAAGGTTCAAATGGTCACACCACTCTTTTATGATAACATGTTATCCCTTGATGCAATCAAATATTTGCGATCACTTCAACTTGAGCTCAACGTAATTTAGTAGATTGCTTTGTAAATTAATTATATACATTTCTATTTAACATTGTTTATTTTTGAAAGATTATCTTTCCAAAAGGAGTCTTGTTATTGGTCATTAAGTATTGGGATTGGTTGCTCAAGGATGCTAAGACGTAAATAAAATGGTATCAACAGTAAACTCCATACTTAAATGTTATATACAGATAGCGGTGTATGGTGATTCGTTTTGCAGATAATTAGTGGCATGGGGTCTTATCATAATTTTTCATTCTAAGAATACAACTATACTCGTTTGCTGGAATTGGTAGAAAATTTAATAATTTTTTTTTATTCATTAAGGAGTTGATATGCTATTAAGAAAACTAGTAGGAGCTTGGAATATGAAAATCCCTTTGGGGCGATCCTGATCAGTCACTTTACTAGCCTATAAAAAGGCTAGAGGTGTTTGGACCTTCCTGAACCTAGTGAAGCACTTTACCAGCCTAAAAAAAGGCTAGAGGTGTTTGGACCTTCCTAAACCTAGTGAAACACTTTACCAGCCTATAAAGAGTCTGAAGGTGTCTGGCCGTTGGGGTGAATGAGAGTACAACTTACCCACTAACTCTTCGTCTTCTTGTGTTCTAGGGATTAGGAAGAAGAACATACGGTTGTAAGGCTTTCTTGTCCGAGATTGTTTCATGAGCTCATGATCAAGAACATAGACTAGATTGAAGCGTTGCATCAAAAATCTTATCCAGTCTCATAGTTGGCTTGCTACGTACAAGACCACCAAAGTATGATATATCACATCTCTTCCCCAAGTCAAGTGCATTTTATGTGACATGAATCTGTTTTTTTTTTTTTTTTTTTCTCAAATTTGGTTCGATTGTGGTCTGCAAAGCTCTTTTTAGCTTGGGCCAATTATTTTAGGGTCTGGGATTGAATATACGGATTTTTAAGCTAGCTTAGTTTTTGGTCTAGATTTGGGATTTTACATTTGTAGCCTGGCCTAACCTTACTTGACTTGATTGGGCTATATAATTACATTTATTCTTATATATTTATTGTTATGTTTATTACATCACTTTTGTATATTGCTTGAGCTTTATTAATTGTTGAAATTATGTTTTTAGTCAAAATTAGGGCCGGGTCCATGCTAGAATGATAACCGAATTGATTCTCATCAATTCTATTTTTTTGTTTCCATTGCCGAACTGATTACCCATAGAACCTAACCAAACGAAATTCAAGTTAGTTTGAGACAATTTTATGGTTCGAGTTAGTTCAATTTGGGTTGTGTCGATGCCGCCTCTATTGTAAATTATTTTATTTAGTCATTTAAAATTTTAAAAAGTATGACTCAATCTTGCACCTTTAATTTTTAAAAAATTTAAAACAACAACATACAAAACAAATCTATATGGTTGATGATCTTTTGCAATTGGAAGCACAAAGGTCTTGGTTCAGGTCATGAGTCAGTTCGTGTTCCTTGGCGATGCAAACCAAACTAACCCACAGGTGTCGTATTTTGGTTTTTTTTTTTTTTTTTCGTGTAGCCCTAGTGAAAGTGTAACGGCCATGAAAGAGGCAAAGCTTTTTTTGTCTTTTTTTTTTGTTTTTTTCTTGAAGCACATGCTTCCAATCTTACATAGAAACAAAAGTTGTCCATTTTATTGTATTTTGGAACCGTCGGCTATCCCCCACTATCAATTCAGTTTGTAGGTAAATCTCTGTTGTTGTGCCATGCGCTGAAATTTCATGGCCCACTTGCCGGAGTTCGCCGGAAAAAAGACGTTGTCTTGAAAAATTTCCATAATAATGGCCATTCTGCTGTTAAACTAGCTGTCGTGTTGTGTTCTGGGGGTGTGAGGCCCGTATTGTTACGTTTAGTTGGAAGTATTTGAGATTTTGTATTGTACATTGGATTGATGATCTTTTAAAATTGGGAAGCACGCAGAAACTTTATTAAAATGTTTCTTCTTGAACTACTACTACATATAATAAAACACAAGGAACCGGTTCTTTGCTTCATCGGTCAGAAAGGTCAGGTTGTACGACTTTTCAGTATTAATTTATATTAAATGATGATCCATTTTTTTTATAAATAAAGATACAAAATTTAAATTTATTGAGAGAAAAAAGAAAATAAGAGGAAGGAAATAAGATTAAGAATTTTAATTATTTTTATTATATTATTTTATCCTCTACTTTTTTTAACAACTAAATATATAATTTTTTTATTTTTCTTATATTGAAATCTTTGATTCAAACGCAGTACTAAAAAACTAAATGTCACATGACAATATTTAAAAGGTTTAGAACACCACGTCAATATGATGAAATAATGAGCTGAACCTATTAAAAATAAATACATCATAATTTTTTGCCAACTCAACTATATATGTAATAAATACGAACATGTTAGGTAAGTTGTGATTTTTGTTATCTTAAAAATTAAGTCAATTAACACAAAAATATGAATTTATGTTTAATTTTAATAATTCCGGCAAACTACATCTTCTTGCTAAGGTAGTGTACCAAACTCATAGGATAATTTCTCGTACCATTGGATCATAACGTTGTTTCTTGCATAGTAGAATAAAAAATAGTAGAATAAAAAATTCTACTATGTTTACACTTTGCATAGTAGAATAAAAAATAGATTTAAAGGTGGAGATGGTGGCCCCGGGCCTTGAAAATTCTGCTACGGCCGGGCTGATTAGATTAGGCCCGATGCCAGTCCAAGCCGCACATGTTCAATGCAAACCCGGTTCGTCTAATCTGCGCGGTCCAGCCTATGAGAAACATGACAAAGACTTTCAACTTTTCAAAAATTTCCGAGTCATTGATCCAAGTTCGAGCGTTGAATCTCTCTCTCTCTCTCTCTCTCTCTCAACGCGTTTCTGCATATACATCCAGATTGTACGTATAACAATCTGCCACTTAAATTCCGCTATAAGCTTTTTTTAAACTCTATACCTTTTTCGGCGTCACGTCCTCGACATTTATTTCCTTGTCTGTTACACTTTCTTCAACCTCTCTTCTCTCTCTAGAATTCCTGGGCACCCATTTGGTGATTGAGGTATGTTCGCATTGAAAATTCCAAGTTTATTGGCTTAAATTCTTTGTTCTGTGCGAAACCCAGAATTGATTCCTATTTTTATTTCCTTGAAATTTAGTGAATTGTTGAGTAATTAGCAGTTCCTCTGGACAATCTTGCGTATGAATTATGAATACTTTGTTCATGTTGATCTAGTATGAAACATCATGCCTTACTTTGATCTGCATCCCATTGACTTTTTGTATGCCTCAATCTGAAGTAACGTTGACCTCACATGTTAGAGGTTGCATTCTTGTTAGTGAATTTTTGGATGTTTAATGTGTGAAAATAGTCTGCGATTGCGGATACGTCATTCTTTGCCCTGGTGTATTGTAGGGTGTGATGGGTTCTATAAGTTTAATTAATTTCATGAGTTGTTTTGGATATACCTGATCTTAATTAATACGGTCCTCCATTTGTAAATTTGCAGTTCTCTTTCATATCGACTAATTTGAACCTTGCAGGGCTTAACCTGATCTCCCTTATGTTGATTTCTTTTCCTCGTTTTATAGATGTTACTCGCTAGAACTTGCATTTTAGTGGTGTCTTCTTCGGAAAACGTTTGGTCTTTGCACTGTACAGATTATGTTTAGTATCGCTACTACGTTATGTTTTGGACAATTGAATTGGAGAGTTTAGTGGTCTGTGGGTTCAATTCCTTTATTGAGTTCAATGGGTCATTTGATTGTATAACTTAATTATGGGCAACTATATGTTGTTCTAGTTTTAACGAGTCATTTGAATATATTTACCTGAATCATGGGCAACTATATGTTGTTCTAGATATAATTTAACCTCCATTACATTGACCTTGTGTCTTGTTTTCTATGCAGATTGTCTAAGAGTTTGAATTCTTGCCGCTTTCTCCTGAAAACCTATTTCTAAGTTAGATCAGAAAAGTTCAGTATCTACAATTACTACCAGAATTTGCTTGGATTTGTGGATTGGAGGAGGTTAATGGGGTTCATATGTTTTGGTTTAGTAACTTTTTTGAATAGAATAATTAATTTGTTTTGATTTTGGAAGAATTTGATTTTTGTGTTGCAAAAACCAATTCGATTGGGAGAAAGAACATGGGACGGGCATCGCCATTGTTTCTGATTCTTTTGGCTCTTGGGTTTTTTATTGCAACATATAATTTGGTAACCGTGATAATTCACAATAGAACAGCTGGTTCAGGGCAATTGGTCCACGATGATTTGGACAGTCAATCATTGTCTGATCCTATTATTGAGATGCCTGAGAATGTGAAGATAGCAAAGAATGCTAAGTTGCCCTTCCATGTGGCCTTAACAGCAACTGATGCTCCCTATAGCAAATGGCAGTGTCGCATTATGTACTACTGGTATAAGAAGAAGAAGGACTTGCCTGGATCAGAGATGGGAGGATTCACTCGGATTCTGCATTCAGGAAGTCCTGACAACCTAATGGATGAGATTCCTACTTTCATAGTGGAGCCTCTGCCAGCGGGTCTGGATCGGGTGAGTGATCTTCCATTATCTTCTTTGTTTTCTTATATTCTAGTTGTCTTCTGGGTGACACTTTTTTGTTAGAAACTTAGGTTAGCTTCTGGAAAATTGAGACCTCTTATAATATAATTAACAATTGCATTTTTTGTCATTATTGAGCCATCTTGATAATCCACAAGGTCTCCCTTTTGTAAAAGTGTGGTTCAAGTAGCATTGGGGTTGATAATCCAAGAATTGATTTGGGAACATTTAGACAGAATTCATGAATGAATGAGTAGGAAATATTTAGAAATTCACACTGCAATGCATGTTGGAAAGAAATCTTACTTTCTCTCTTCCTTGTGGGAAGCTGCATTGTACGTATTTTAGGGTTGTCTTGAACTGCGTCTCTTGTAACCCGAGAGCTGTAGCAGCCTGGTATGTTTTTCTTTAGACTGCTCAGAAGAGTGTCTTCTAATCCAAGCTCTTCAAAGGGGTGGTCGGCAAAGATCCTGTGAAACATGCTTCCACCTTATTTTTTCTCCATCCCCTTTATTATCAAATAGGTGGAGGTTATTAATGTTACTTAGGTTTTTACAACTTAAGTTTTTCTTTTCTTAACATGTTTTTCAAATGCTGTATCTAGGGTTACGTTGTTTTGAATAGACCATGGGCCTTCGTGCAGTGGCTGGAAAAAACTACAATTGAGGAAGAGTGAGTCTCCTTTTATTAATGATTGAATTACATTTTACATTCAATGAACTCTAAAACCCGTTTGTTCTTCCACTGGTGTAGATACATATTGATGGCAGAGCCTGATCACATATTTATAAATCCACTTCCTAATTTGGCACATGGGGGTCTTCCTGCTGGCTTTCCTTTTTTCTACATCAAGCCTACAGAAAATGAAAAAATTGTGAGGAAGTATTTCCCTGAGGAGAAGGGTCCTGTAACAAATATTGATCCAATAGGAAATTCTCCTGTTATTATCAAGAAGGTAAAATCCATTGTCACTAGTTTCCTCCTAATAATTGATTTCGCTCAGTTTACTGTCGCAAGGTATTTGTTTCTGAAATACATCTTAATTCCAAAGTCTTAAAACATTTTTAGTGTTACGATTTTTTGTTTATTTCGGCTTCAATTGCTGGTCTTTTTGTTTCGTTTTCATAAATGTCCAGGATATGCTGGAGAAGATTGCACCAACATGGATGAATGTATCTTTGAGAATGAAAGATGATCCAGAGACTGATAAAACGTTTGGATGGGTGTTAGAAATGTTAGTGGAACTTTGGGAAAATAAGTCACCTTTTATTGCAGTTGATTTAATAATTTAGATTTAGGTATAATGAATTTGACATTTCTATCTTCCTTTTTCGAACAAAGGTATGCTTATGCTGTGGCCTCAGCTTTGAATGGTGTGCAGCATATACTTCGGAAAGATTTTATGCTACAGGTTTCTAACTCTGCACCATTAAGCTCTTCTTGTTGCAGAAGGCTTTTGAAGTTTAATAGATTGGATGTATCATAGATACAACATTATTGTGCTCATATCAAAGCTTTGTAAAAGTTCTTGCTATGTTGATTTCTCAGCCCCCATGGGATTTGGAAACTGGAAAAAGGTTTATTATTCATTACACTTATGGATGTGACTACAACATGAAGGTAAAAACTTATTCTTCCATACCTATTCTTTTACTTGTGGAAACATCTAGCTGCTTCCTTTCTCTCTTGTTTAATTTATTTTGGGCTAGGCTTGTAGCACATGTACTTGTTGTAAACTTATACTAAAAAGGCCCTTAATGCTCAGGGTGAGCTTACATATGGAAAAATTGGAGAGTGGCGCTTTGACAAGAGATCATATCTCCGTGGACCTCCACCAAGAAATCTCCCATTGCCCCCTCCAGGGGTTCCTGAAAGTGTGGTATGTGTATAGCAATGCCCTCATTTAAGGATTTGCCACTTGGAAAGGGGTTTTCAGCATGAATCCAATTTCTTGTTTTCTTACACTTTCCGTGGGATGTTAGCTCACAAGTTACGTTCGATCAGTTAACTATCTGAACTCATGCTTTTCATCGTTATAATGCAGATAAGCTATTTATCTTTTTGAAATAGTTTGGTGGTACTGACCACATATATAAATTGTGGTTTCTTTATTGTTAATTTTTACGTTGTGTTTCCTCTTTTTTTCCTCCCAATTATGTGGAGAAGTTTGTTGTCAGCAGTCTTATGAGGGTGTAACTATTGCTGCTTTCAAGTGTTATGATGTTGAAAAGAAGGAAGAAAATTTCTTCGGTTGTACTAATAGTTATGTTTGCTGGAACATGCCATGTATGTTCCAACCTTTTTACTCCTAGTGTTGCTCCTGGAGGGTTCGCCAATGAGGCTTCACTAATTTGATAGATTAGACTATATAATATAAAAATTATTGAAGAGGAAAAAGTGATACTTCGAATGTGGTATGCACATGAGTGGGTAAGTAGCTACTGCTTACAGAAATTGATTTATTTGAAGTTAGAATATAATGAGGTAGTCAAAATGCAAAACCATTTTCAGCTTAGTCAAAAGATGATAAATAAAACATTATTTTATATATGCACAAGTTTGTTTTTCAATTCATTTTTTGAGGCATTATATACAAAATATATAGGAATTAATGAGGCTGCCCACACTGCTGCTTATTTTTCATATGCATTGGTCTTCTGATCTGCTATTTTTGCTACCCTTTTAGACCGTAACACCCTAAGAAGCACAAACATTTCTAAGAAGGTACCATGTCCGTGTCAGGCAATCCTCAACACATCTCCGACACACGTTCAAACGTGTCACGGCGAGCACCCCGGCACCGGGGGGGGTGTTGGTATGTATTTGTGGGGGCTGAGACGTCCCTTAATCTATGGAAATGTTGTGGTCTACGTTGGCTTTAGGTGCTAGTAGAGGGTGCTTATGAATGGAACAAGGTTTTCCATCAGATATGGTGTCAAAGTCAAAGCAAAAGCTTGGGTTACATGACTAAGGCTAAATATGCATCTGCAGTCTGAGGTGAAACTTGACAAATAATCAACAAATAGATCCACAAAGGACCATGCTGTCAATTTAATGAATGCCTGATCAGCGAACTCCCTTTGACCTTACTTTGCTGCATTTAGATTCTAAAAAATTGAAAAAATAATAAGACATGTTTCGACACGTGCCCAACACATGTCAGGGAGTGTGAGTGGTGGGGTCCATGTGATGAACAGTGTCTTGTGAGTGTTGGTGTCTAAACTCTAACACAAACATGATGCACAATTTTTCACTAGGAACGACCGGCTGGACTAACAATATAATTGCACAAATTTTAGGGGTGCTTTCCATAACATTTTATATTCATCCCTTCCCAACATTTTACGATCAATCTGTCTCTATAGCATCCTCTAACTCCTCCCCATTCAAGGATCAACCTCTTTCTCCAACAACCTCCAGCTTCGAGGACAGTCAAACAACACAACCCCCCCCCCCCCCCCCCCCCCCCCCCCCCTTTCTCTTATACATTTTATACAACAATGGGTCAGTTGTCTCATCCATCATTGAAGAAGACAATGTTGGTCACTTTGTTATCAATACATATGGCTTGTCCCTTTAATCCAAGGTTTTAGATCATTTGTTCCTCTTCATGGTGGTTAGATTCTTTGTATTCAGAACTCTATAGTGGTTCATGGGTCAAATTGCAGCTTTGTCTTGCTAAATTGGTGAATTTTTTGATTGAAAGATTGATGTGAAGAAAAATGGACTATAAAATAGTTTCTTGCGGTTGGAGAATCTGTGGATACACAATCTAAAATTATATTCTTCTGGCTGGATAGACTACTATGTAGTTTCAATTAACCTATGATAGGAAATGAAGAGGTAATTAATGTAGGAAAGGTTCAGTACTGACTTGTTGAGTTGTATGTTGTAGGTACATGAGCCTACGCACCCACGTGGCAATTTGGCACCATGGCATTTCCATGTTCCCTCCTTGCCAGCTCCTTAGCCTTAAGCTGCTCGGTCCTCACTTGGCTTAGCTCTTCCCCAAGGGCACCAAATACCCACTCGTGGCATATGCACTTAGCCCACGGGACATTGAACGACCCGTGCCCATGCAATAATCACTGGGATTTGTAAATTGGTCACTAGCACCGAGAATTTGTCAAGCTAGGTCGTCTCATCCTCCCTCCAAAATAGAGCACCCTGACTAGTCTTGGCGAGAGAGACTTCTACTAGATATGATTAATCTAGACATAATTGAGAGGGATGGCTCATACAACCACCACTGTTGTGGCTAGTAGGCCTCTAGCCAATTCGGTGCCACCAATGGTAATATGGCACTACTACAACAATATTCATTACCTTCGGTTTTTCAGATTGGCGAAGGTGGGGTCACTTGTCCCTTTAGGCACATGTAGCCCCCCTTGATTTGAATCCCTATAAATTCCTTCACACATACAGAAGACAGATAATAACCTTGACTGAGACCTCAGAGCTTTGAACCTCATAGCTCTCTCCCTCTCTTCTAATCTACATTGCCCCAGCTCTCACTTTGTTACTCTCCAATAATCTGATGCCTGTCCAATGAACGCTCCCATAGAGGCACACCATCAACCCACTCACCAATCATCACCCACATATATTTTGCAAGAGGTTTTAATCAGACTATGAAGTGTGGTGGTGAGTTGAGGGCTATGCTCAAGAAAATTCAACACAAAGGTGATCACCCAATATATATATCCCTAATAATAGTTGGTACTATTTCTCATACTCATCTTGCTCACTAGAACATGTAATTTTCTTTATCATAGGATCCATCATCTTCTTGCAGCTCTAAATTCGATCTACTCATTCACAACAGGAGTTGAGTGGGATGGTCCTTATAAACTGCAATTTCAAGTTCCAAAGCCTAGGCAATACAAACCACTTAGCTTTTTCATTCAGGTAATTGTGGATGATTTTATGGTCGAGCAGACTGCAGTTGGCCCTCTGGAAGTTATGGCAGGCAGTCAACAACACAGAACCAATCAGAGAGTGACAGGGAGAGAGTTGAGGCAAGCTGAGAGAGAGAGAGAGAGAGATTACTTGATATTGCAATTTCTAAAATGTAAACCATAAAAAATGCTTCAGATAAATTTTCTCAGAAAATCTTCTTGTAACAGCTAAAATTAGGGGATAAGACAGAGAGAGGGAGAAAGAGGCGGGAAGTTGGACTATATGGGGAATTGGCAGATTTTAAATTACTTCAATTTTCTGTGGGGACTTCAAAATAAATGTCATGAGCATGAGGTGGAATATCAAAAGTTTTGTTTGGCAATTGCTCCCCAAAAGTAGGAAGGTTGTTTCGCTTTACATATAGTAATAGATTTTGTTATCTTTTATATTCTTATAGTAATAAATTTCTACACTTTGTTTATCTTACACATATTCAGAATCATATGCACTTGTTTTCGGTAATGGTAGGGCTGCAAAATAAACCGTACTGCTAGGATATTATGACAGTATACATCAACACAAATGTTGTTAGAATCTATGTTACATGGACTTAGATATAGATGTTAGGTTTGTTTATTTATCTAAGTGTTGAATTCATCTAATTCACATGTCCAAGAACGCGGAGACATGACAAAATATTTATTTTTTTAATAGACTTCTTTTATATTCTAGGATAAAATAGCATTTAATAGGTGCTATAGAGCATTTTATGCACAATTTATGAGTTTTATGTCTATTTATATGGTAAATTGGAATTACTATACATTTTTATTAGGTGATTGTGCAATGAAACATACCCGTACCCTTATCCTTACTCAAGTGTCGGAGTGTGTCAAGTGTCCAACATGGGTACTTCGTACGTTTTAGAAGAGTCCATATAGGGTATGTTAGGATCTCAACTAAAATGATCTGGAAAGGCACAGTATTGTTTTCAATAGTGATTACTCTTGATTCAGCCATTGCCATTATCTTATTATTGTTAGACCTCATTGAGCTAACTAGGATACTTTCATATCTGTAGAAGTAGTTCAAAATCATGTTTGGATCTGCAACATCAGAATTTTCTTGTTATTTCGAGGTAGAGTTTTGGAGGATGCTGTTAGGAAAAGCTGCTAGGTTTGGAAAAAGATTGTTAATTGATCTGCTTATTTGAACATTGCTATACTGAAACACAGTTGTAGATTTCCTAATTGCAGTTATTCTTGCTAAATAATCTGAAAAGAATTTTGCCCAAAAGAAATTATAAAGAATTTATACACAGGAGTTGAATCAATACAGTTCCCTTAAATTTTGAGAACAAAAATAGCTGAATAATTATAAACTAGTTTTCACAACTATAGAGCCTAATCAAACTTAATTATTTTAAAAAGTTAGAGCTTAACTAAAATCAAATTGCAAAGCATAAAATGACAATTATTATTTTCATGGTTATTGACCTGAAGTATTAGACAAAAAAATAATAATAATAATAATAATAACAACAATAATAGTACAGATCTACTATCAACAACAAAGGATAGAGTTCTCATTTTTTCTTTACATCCAATAAGTTGGTTTCCTTTTTCCCATTTGCTGTCAGTGTCTTCATATTATTCTTGTCTCATATTGAACTCATGTTTATTAGAATGCTATCTTTCTCCATATGCTGCATTACTCTATTATCCTTCAATTACTGCAAAAAACCTAATTTGTTTGTTTTAACTACTTCACATTATGTGTTGTGTTCCTTTTCTTTTTCATCTTCAAAAGCAATTAATAATAAAAATAGTGCAAGTACTCATTTGAGTAGTATTTTCTCTCACCTTGAACCAAGATTATAGACACATTCACATACATACAGGGGTAGGATCAACTTATACCTAATGTAAACTGAATTCAATTTTTACACCCTTCGAAACTTTATGTGCAACCTGGATTTCTTAAAGCCGATCATTGGATTGGATATATGTCAAGCATTTTCATCTTACCAAATACCATATAGATCTAAATACTTATGCCATGTGATTATTAACCTCATCTAAATAAATAAATAAATTTCCAAAAATGTATTGATGGGATGACTTTGAGGCTTCAACCAAACTGAAATGTAGCATGCATGACAAAGATTTGAGGATAATCCAATCTAATGGTGGGTTTTATGTATGAAGGCCCAACATAAAGTATGAAGGTTGTTAAAAAACATTGTTTCACACCAGTGTAATCTGAATATGCCCCATATTTTTGTTTACATGAACGTATATTTTCACAATAATTCTCTCACATGCCAAAGTTGTTGTTGGCATGAATTTTTCTTGTTGATAGTTTTTCTACTTGTGCACATGTGAGCATTTAAAAATAAGTTAGTGCATTTTTTATACCATGTGTTGCATACTTGTGAGTACGCATAAAGGTCATGGTTGGCACCTTAATCCATCCTTTTTCTTTTTCTTATTATAACACAAAGTTGACAGGAGTATTAGTAAAAATACAATTAATATCTTTGCTTCCACATATGTACATATACATATACGTATGTGGAACTGTATGTATTATCGTTACCATATAAGGTCTTTTTTTAATTTCTAAGTGTCCTGTGCAATATGCAATGTACTGGAAAGCTTACAAATGCTTTTAAAAAGCTTTAGTTTTTGAAATTCTTGACCAATTATGTCACGACTCTAAACCCACCTTGTGCCGATTAGAAATCATAACCGGCCAGTAGTTTAGCTACCCAAGGCCGAACTAAACCAACAGATTGATCATTTACATTTGATATAATACAGAAGCATGATTCACTCTTTTATTTATTAGTAAACATAAAGCAAATACTTATGTCACCATCGTAATATAGTTTTATTACACAACCATAATCTTAACACAAATCTAGGAAAATCTATTAGTTCAAACTTATCACAAATCAAAATATAACTCGAGTGTTCATGACATTCACACATAGGTAGCTTGGCCAACAACTTTCTAAATTTAAGCTCTCAATCTTGGGTACCTGAAAATGTTTAATAAAATATAAGCTACAAGCTTAGTAAATAATAGAATAATTGAAGTATCAAAATATACTATGGGCTTGATTTATATATGACATAAATACCATTTACATAAGATCTTAAAACAAGTAAAAGAGATATCTATATACTAAACATAAGCATACATTTTAAAATATGCTAATTTAGTTTTATACTTGCAAAAGCATCTAAATATCAACATTATATATATAATTTATAATAAACTCATCATCTCGGCTAAACGAAAAAATTCGTAACAAAACGTATGCACTAGTGATACGTAATAGAACGACAAAAAGTCGTGAGGAACGTCTTCTTAATCATACCAAGCTTTCGGCTTATTTTAATTCCTCCTGATATAGGACCTCCGAGTATGGCACATATAGCTTTTAAATCTTATTCATTGTATACAAAACTTAATTCATAAATTTTCTTGATAGAATAATACAAGGCTTAGCATCAAAATATAATAACTATTTTTGAAGAGTAACATAGACATATTATCATTTGTTTTGAAAACGTATTGTTTAAATATAATTTGTAGAAAAAGAACATTTGCATTGAAAATATGTACATTTTACTTCCAATACACCATTACTCACTTCAAGTGCTTAATGCGTGAAATTTCTCCTCTAAAGATTAGAGCTTGATCGTCAAGAGCAACTTTTTAACCTCCACTCTTCTCTCTTCACTATGCTTAGGTTTACTTGTATTCAAACCCTCTCATCTACATCTACTATGTATAGGATGAAATAAAGAAAGTAGGTCTAGTACTTTATTAATTCTTTATTCTTCACTAATTTAGTGGGTTAACTTTTATTATCATTTAGGTGAAGATAATCATCCCACTTATCCAGTGGAAAAACTTTATTCTCCACTCATCTAAGTAGAGTAATACTTTCATGATTACTTTGTTAAGTACTGCCACTATTTGCTCCTCTTTAGTTGTGTATGAATAAAGAAGTATAAGTATGAAATTAATATATGCATAGAAGAGAATTATGAAGTGAGTGTAACTTAGTGAGTGTGAGAATTCTAAAGTGTTACAAATTATATGTCATTGACCTTTTTTTCCTTTGTCAAAGTTATATACAAGGGAAATGGAGAAAGTTGCTACAGTAGAGCCAAGAACAATTACCATAATGATTTCATAAAAAAAATTGTCATGCACCATGACAATTATACTGTTGATATGGTTCTTAATCCTTGATTTTTAGCTGGGAAACTATAAATCATGATTCCTTAAAATGTTTGCCATTTCATAATAATTTTATACGATATTTTGAAAAGGAAATTTTATTGAAGTTTTGGTTTTTGCAAAAATTCTGAATGTATTAAAACTTGAAGGAAACATATTGAGGCAATTATGCTTTTGTGATCAGATGAATTTCTAGTTCATTTAAGAAAAAGTGGTTTATTGAAGGGCCTGTTTGGGAAAATGTTAAAAGCTGATCAAATGAGGTCAATATGACTGCACTAAAATTTACTGTCAAGTCAGTTTTGAAAAATCAATATGGTGAATAATTTTTAGATCTATCGTTATCCACTTAGAGAATTCTCAATTGCGGTTGACCTTGAACTTGGGATAGGAAGTAATTCATTATTACAGCCAAAAAGTCCTACCAATGTATTCAGAGTGATATTATTGGATAAAGAATTGTTAAAAACTTGACATTACTCATCAATGTATTACACAAATCAAATACAATTATTGTAAATGTATCTTGTAGAATATATAGGGCCCGTTTGGTTTGGCTTATTTGGAGCTTTTTTGACTTGGCTTTTTTTGCTTATAAGCAAAAAAGCTAAGATTTTGAAGTTTTTTTGCTTTTTTGCATATCTTATCCTGCTAAAAGCAAAAAAGCTGAAAAAACCTAGCTTTTTTGCTTATAAGCCAAAAAAGAAGAATAAAAAAAGCTGCAAAAAAGCCAAACCAAACAGGCACATAGTATCATGCACAGAGGTGAACTGCATGCTCCGGCTATTTACTTTTGTGCTGGTGGTTGAGTGTCAGGAGTGTGGGGGAGAGGGAGGGGATTGTGAACGTGACTGCATGTGCTCCTTCATGTGTGCCTCTCTTTTCTCCTGCTGTTGTAGTACTCATGAACATGCCATCCTCCTGCTCGAGGTTAAATCTTCCTTTTGTGTTTTTCCGTGTGTGAATTGTATGTGAAAACTGTGTTTTTGCCTGCTTGGGGCGTAAGATTTAGCTTTCTTTTCCCAGTTAAGCATTATTACCAACTCAACTATTCTTTTTAATATTGATTGTCAAGGTTGATTGTATTTGTGACTATTGTTGAAGCTTCATTGGATCATAATGCTCATCTTGCTTGCTGTTTATATCTCTATTAGCATGCTTTCTAATAACAGATTCTTGGTATTGATATATACACTCTCCAATAATCATTTAGTACTCTATTCACTGGTCATGTTGGCAGGTTACACTTGTAAAGATGGTCAATGAAGCTACTGCTAACATTCCTGGATGGGACACAGAGTAACAACTTCCTATGATCGAAGGGCATAGGCTCGTGAAACACTAGTTCTGATTAAATGGAAATCCTGAATTCTGTAGTCTTGGAGAAAGACTGAAGCAATACAATGTTCAGGTTTGACGTTTGTACTTACAGAAAGAATAATATAAATGGAAAGTAAGAATGTGTTTTTGTCCTAGACAAAGGTTCTGAAGACGCCTCCGCTGGGAGAGGGAAAAAATTTAGAGCAACAGAGGCTTTTTTTTTTTTGGTATTATTTGAAGTCTTGATCGAAAGTATTTTCAATAGAATGTTATATTTGATCTGTACTTGCTCTTGATAATGAGAAGAAAAAAAATATTGTCAAGGGAACTATTTGGGAACCCTGGAGCTTGCCAGAGTGTCAGCATTGTGAACTCGAAGTTCATCCAAAATTATTTTTTCAACCCAGGTCATGAACTGATAAAGCGTGTGTCATCAAAAAATTATGATCTAGCTTCATTCATGTCAGCCTATTTATATGTAGAGTGGATTCTTACATCCAAAAGGCTTTCTTTTTCCCTTTTTTTTGTTCATAGTAGTATGAAAATTATGACTTCAACAGTTTCCTTTGACTGCATTTAGGAGATATTGTAAGGCAAGAAAATGTTGATTCTTTATGATTGACTCATAATATAGTTTGGATGCAGCCCTTTGAAAGTGAGTGAGAAAGATCAGCTTGATTAATTATGTGGAAAGTGAAGTTGGTATACAATAACCATTATTAGCTGTGGTCTCTCTCTCTCTCTCTCTCTCTCTCTCTCTCTCTCTCTCTCTCTCTCTCTCTCTCTCTCTCTCTCTCTCTCATGCCTGCAGGCGGCATGGTTGTGCAGAAATATAGGTGCTGTAAGTGGTGCATATATGTGAGCAAAAAATTATGAACAAGTCACATTTTAGGAGCAAAGCTGTATGTTTGAATGGATGGAAGTATTGTGTACCAAACCTTAACTAAAAATTAAAACTAGTTATGCCAATTTAGCTCAATGGAATCTATCAAATTTTTTTTGTAAAAACATTTAACTTTTCTGTTCACCTAATGGGACCAAGCTTTGTTATAAATCTAGAAGGTCATAGTATTGATCTACTCTGAAGCATGATGCTTGGAACCGTGGCTTGTTAGACTAAAATTTTCAACAATAGGTTGCAGCAACCTGAGAAGGATCCAAAAATCAGTTAAGCCCATTTACTGTTCATTGGCATATATTCCTTTTCCGATTACAAAACTAGCTACAATTTGAGCTTCCCCAGACCCGATAGCAGTAAAAGCCTTGTGTACTTAGCTACCGTGATTTGTTTCAAAAATAAAAAAAAAATCATTTTTGTTTGATTATTCATAATATATATGTATATACATTGATTTCATTTCCATTTGTTTTACATTTTTTTTTTTTGGATAAATACAAGATCCAAAAAGGGTTTTGCGAGCAAGACAATGGGGGTGTGTAAATATATTTCTAAGCGCATTATGCGTGCGTGACAAATGGGCAATAACATTGTTTCCTAAAATTGGTGGGACTAGGTCTAGGACTAGGTTACAATTGATAATAATGTTGGAAAGAGACTTTTGAGTCGTGCTTGATGGGTCAGTCAAGTGGACCCGACCACAAACGGAGCTTTACATGGGAGCCCCAAATAATGCCCAGTAATATAAAATGCTCAAATTCATGCATCTGGAAGGAACCAACCCATTTGTAGAGCAGGGTCCCCAGTAGAGACTGGATTGGAAGACTTAAGGGAGAAAGATACCACAACGTGCAAGTCCAATGGCTCATTGGACCCACTCCAATGGGCGATCAACACTCCTTCCCAATACCAGAAAGGCAAAGCACATATCTTCAAATGGTTTGGTTCATCCTCAATCTATATACACACGTATGTATATATATACCATAGGTGTAGTATCTGTACAAAATATATAAAATTCATGCATTGCACGAAAATAACTGATGATAGAGGAGCGTGGGGTGAGATCAAATTTGTGACCAAATTCTTAATATGAGGACTAGTTGTACTTGGTTATCCCGGTTTCTTACTCAATCTATGTAAACAGTATTTACCAATGATTGGATGAATTTTAACCATATAAAGACCACTATAAAAATAAATAAATAAAAATACTATTTTTTTAAAAAATATTAGTATATAAAATTCTACTAGAATAATGTAACAGTGGTATTTTTATAATTAATAGCCGAATGATGGGTGATTTGGTTAAAAATAAATACATTTCATTCAACCACATAAGGTGATAAACTATGTATGAATTTTTCAATTACATATCATTATTCTAAAAAATATTATGTCATTCTTCATTTACATGGAGTATGCATATTAGAACTTTCATATGTAAAAGTGACCCAAAGAAAACAATTTGGATTTTTGTTGTCATATAATATAAGAACAGATATTTAAATTCTCACAATAGCGAAATTATCCACTACTAGTGCATCCTAGCTACTCACAACGTCAACAAGAGTCACAAGACCATCCAATTAATTAATTAATTACCTTCCAACATGCGAGCAATGAGGGAGCTGGTCTTATGTCCTGGACCTGGAGACGGATTTATAACGCCTCTGCTACTACAAAGAATGTATACCCAATTGAATGATTGCACCTCATGAGATTTCGGACGAGTAAAACTCTAACTGACTGACTAATTCATCCTCACAATAACTTTTACTTCGACTGTATAATGGGATGTCAATCATCATCATGTGTATGTACGTATATATATGCATACATACACATGTTCTTCTTCTTTTCTCTTTATTTCTTTAAAAATTGATAAGTAACCAATGATCAAGATAGGATGCAAGTATATTCCATTAGCATGACCACCTAAAGAGACCTACTTAACACCTTCAACACGCGCGCAGAGAGAGAGAGAGAGAGAGAATTCATAGGGAATGGGTCACGTCTACATGGGTTGATAGGAGAGTTTTGTGTCGGCCAAGGTAGAGAGCGGCCCTAAGTTGGGATTAGCATTTAGTGATTCAATGACTGTCAATCAAAGATTTGGGATCTATAGGATTTCATTTCACACCGAATCATTTGTAGCATTGGTTGTCCCATTCACAACACACTGCAACCACATGTGGCTTTCCCCACTCTGTATGCTACCTTGTAGTCTTG
This sequence comes from Euryodendron excelsum, assembly GCA_033060915.1. Classification (NCBI taxonomy): domain Eukaryota; kingdom Viridiplantae; phylum Streptophyta; class Magnoliopsida; order Ericales; family Pentaphylacaceae; genus Euryodendron; species Euryodendron excelsum. The sequence goes on along the minus strand of CM065377.1, from coordinate 63,732,904 downwards.
ACAAACAATCCAGCTAGCAAGACTGTATCACAGATGAGCTTGACTGCACTAGGGGCTGTCTATTTTGTTTCTATTGGTATTTATTCCCTGCTTGGCAAGAAGCTTAAATTTGTATATTATGGGCCCAGAGAAACAAAAAACCCCCATTATGCAAGCAGCCTATAAAGTAAATCTTCTCTCTCTCTCTCTCTCTCTCCTTGTTTATTAATCACCCAAGATCCTATTATGAATTAAGAACCACCCACATAATGCAAATGAGGTACTCTTAAATTGCCCATCATTATCCCCTTCGCTTTTCTAACTTCACTAATAATCGCTATCTTGCATGAGAGAGAGAGAGAGAGAGAGACTCCCCCTTCATTGTTTATTAATCACATGAAGATCTTACTACGAATTGAAAACCACCCATCATTGTCGGTTTCACCTTTCTTATATCACTATTTTGCATATGAGAGAGAGAGAGAGAGAGAGAGGAGAGCATGATGTCATGCCACCATCACTGACAATCATTCCTACACTATAATAATTCAATATCTGATTGAGGTGTGTTCGAACAAATCCAGATTTGAGTTCAATTAGGTGGATTTGTTAGGGAGAGAGAGAAGCTTCCGATGCTTTGAGCGTGTGTTCGTTGACAGTCCTTCCGAAGTACAATAACTGATAATTAAATGGTATGTTTTGACAAATTAATTAAATCTAGATTTCATCTAAATAGGTTGGCATTGTTGAAACATTTGCCCTTTTGTTATGCCTAATAACCTTTCCCTTAATTTGTGCAAGTAGTGATCTAATATTAATCTCATTTCTAGTAACAACCGTAACAATATAAACACTACTATCATGATATCCATGGCTTGTGATGAGTGTTCTCTCTTAATGGATGGTAGCTCCGTAAGATTCCAAGCATCTCATTTTTCAATAAAAGCATATTCTCCCTGCCAAGGCAAGGGGGGCTACTCTATCGCTTGAAGGTGCTTCGTAGGGATGGCCAAAAAAAACTCCAAAATCCATGTTCTAGCCCCGCCACGATCCTAATGGATGGGGTTGGGGCCTTTTAAATAGAATAGTAGTGAGTTCGGGGTGGACGAGCCAAACTCAGTTTGGTCGGGAAGAGGTGGGTCGAGAAGGATAACTCTGACCCAAGTCTAACCCTATTGTTTATATGATTTAAATTGAAATTTTGAGTGCCAAACTAGCTAATGTTAAATTAAAATCTTGCGTAATACAAATTATCTCTTGTGAATTTTGTTTTTTCTTTTTCCAAATGTTGAATGCACAAAATTGGAGTTGAGTTAGTTTAAGATATTTTTGAGATTTCGTTTTATTTTTTTTGCTATAATATTGAATGTTAGAGGAGTGAGGCAGCTCTCTCTCTCTCTCTCTCTCTCTCCACACAACACAAGGAGAAAAACAAGAGAAAATGACATAATATATACACACATAATGTATATACTTTTATTTCATATATAATAATAGGAAATAATATCATGCCTCTGCTCAAGGGACACGGGCACGATAGCTATCACACTAAAGCAAATGGAATACAGTCTGTTAGCAAACTACCCACTCGCCTGCGTTGCATAGTCAACATTCATTCTCCCCCACTAGACAAACACCCCCCTACTACATATACACACACACACACAAGCTCTCCGACTAAACCATCAAAAAAACCCAACTCATTCCATGGCCATGAGCACCTCCCTACCTCCCCTTCTCTTGTCACTAGCCCTTCTCTTTCTCGCACCAGCCCTAGGGCTCAACCCCAAGTGTGACACACCGGACCAGGGCTCAACCCTCCAAGTCCTCCACGTGTACAGCCCATGCTCTCCATTCAGGCCATCAGAACCACTCTCATGGGAAGAGAGCGTGCTTCAAATGCAGTCCAAAGACCAGGCCAGGCTCCAGTTTCTGGCCAGCCTGGTCGCGCGCAAGTCGGTGGTGCCAATAGCTTCCGGCAGGCAGATCATACAGAGCCCGACTTATATAGTGAGGGCTAAGATTGGGACACCGGCTCAGACCTTGCTGGTGGCCATGGATACTAGCAATGATGCGGCTTGGGTACCTTGCAATGGGTGTGTGGGGTGTCCTTCTTCCCTGTTTGACTCGGCCACCTCTACCACTTTTACTCCCCTTGGTTGCCAAGCTGCTCAATGCAAGCAGGTGAATGCACAACCCCATTATTTGCCAACATTCTTTGCTCTACTCATTTTTCAGTTTAGACACGCGCTCAAGCCCCCACCTGCTTGGCGCGTCATAATGGACTGGTTCCTCACCCTATTGATAGAAAAAAAAATCAAAATTACTTATATATAGATTTTTTTGACAAATACGTATTAATTTTTTTTTTATCATTTTTCTAATTCAACCAAACAAAATAACAAAAAAAAAAAAAAATAGTTTCTTTCACTTAATTTTCTTTACTTACCTTTTCTATTTTTTTTTTCTTTTTCTTCACATATCTAAGATCCAAACACAAAGTAAGTAACTGTGATAATCAGTATTATGATTTTTCATAATTTTCTTCTTTTTTATAGCAACAATAAATCTTCTGAGGACCTAACTACTGCCAAAATAGAAAAATAATATAAATAATCTCATCCCATTTTCTTTTTTACATATATAAATATGAGTAAATTTTACATGCATTTATTATGGTGAGCCCGGGTAAAAATAAAATTATACACAGTATTACTCGTTAAAATAACATATAATAGTTAAGTATTTCTTGCATAACTAATAGTTTAGTATTTTCTTTCATAACTTTGATATTGTTTTGAACAAGCTCAATAATACTTCGGCGACAAGATTGGCCGCTATTTAAGGGTAATATAGCATTATCAGTCATAGATCGCTTGCATGCTTTTGTATGTATGTAAGTTTTTGTAATCTAACACAAAATGATGTTATAACCTCAAAATTTTCCATTATTGGGCCCAGAAAAACAAACAAAAACACAAATCATCTTACCCTCTTGATGACATATGGGCCCGTACAGCGATGGAGTGTGAATTACGCCCTCCGCCATGCAAAATCAGGCAGTGCCCTAATAAAAACACAAACACCGAGCAAGATGATTTCTGCTTATTCAAGTATATCCGTGTTTATATAGATCTATACATATATATATACATATACATGAGCTGTTATTAACGTGCACTTGGGTGGTGAAACAATTTCAGGTACCCAATCCCACCTGCGATGGCAGCGCCTGCAGCTTCAACTTGACATACGGCAGCTCCACCGTGGCGGCAAACCTCTCACAGGACACCATAACACTTGCCACCGACGCCGTCCCCGGATACACCTTTGGCTGCATCCAGAAGACAACCGGCAGCACTGCGCCGCCACAGGGGCTTTTAGGCCTGGGCCGGGGACCGTTGTCGCTGTTGTCCCAGACCCAGAATCTCTACCAGTCCACATTTTCCTACTGCCTACCCAGCTTCAAGTCTGGTAACTTCTCTGGGTCACTAAGACTTGGGCCCATTGGACAGCCCAAGAGGATCAAGTATACCCAACTGCTAAGGAACCCTAGGAGATCTTCGCTTTACTATGTGAACATGATCGGAATTAAGGTCGGCAGGCGAGTCGTCGGCATCCCGCCGAGTGCGCTGGCATTCGATCCGGCCACCGGTGCAGGGACCATTATTGACTCTGGTAATGTATCTATGAAGTTTCTACTTCTAGCATATACTTGAAAAATATAATTATTTTGGTATATGGTAAAAAGGATCATAGTGCCCAAAATTTTAGGTGAAGGGAAGGTATCCCAAAAAACTTAGGACCACTCTAGCATGGGTTTCCATTCAAGAATTGGCACGGCATATTATTTGCCTTATTTCCCCAAAATGGGTTTCCATTCAATGGAACTTTGTCGCTATGTTTGAATTTGGAAGGAAAGGGGGAAAAAGATAAGAAAACAAAATAAAGTTTTTTTTTTTTGTTTTTGGTTTGGGTTAAAAACATAGAAGAAAATGAATATATATTTGTTAATAAAATTTAATTTTTTATTTGATATCTATTAAAAAATGTATAAATGGTTTTACTTACCTATCATTTCTCTCTCTCTCTCTCTCTCTCTACCTAAAAGGCTTTTACCGCCAGGTCCACCACCTTCCTTGTAGCTAGGTTAAAGTTAGAATCAAATGTTGATATCTTGAGTCTTTACTTTTTGTTTTGGTATCAGGGTGGGTCCTAATTCCACCACTGTTGCCTTTAATCATGAATGGCACTATACTTCCAGGCGCACAAGTATGTCTGCTTGAGGCTATGGGAATCAATGCCAATGACTAGCAACTAACCTATGATCTCTACAATGTATATATATATATCAATTCAGGCACGGTCTTCACCAGGCTAGTCCAGCCAGCCTACATTGCCGTCAGAGACGAGTTCCGGAGGCGGGTAGGCGCCAACGCGACGGTGTCTTCGTTGGGTGGCTTTGACACGTGCTACTCGGTCCCCATCGTGGCACCGACGATAACGTTGATGTTCACAGGCATGAACGTGACGCTGCCAGTGGAGAACTTGCTGATCCGCAGCACAGCAGGGAGCATCACATGCCTGGCGATGGCAGCCTCGCCTGATAACGTCAATTCAGTGCTGAATGTGATAGCCAACATGCAGCAACAGAACCACAGGGTCCTCTTCGACATCCCCAATTCCAGGCTCGGTGTCGCTCGTGAACTCTGTACCTAATAGCCTAATACTACTCTCTCTCTCTCTCTCTCTCTCTCTCTCTCGTAGTAGACTTCCTTCTGTTCTTGTCAGACCTCGTGTGGTTCTGTGTTTTGGTACTATCTACAAAAGGGCCAAGAGATTTATTGCAAGTGTTTTGTTGTTTTGTCCTGTGCTATTATTCCTCTCTCTCTCTCTCTCTCTCTCTCTCTATATGTTGATTACTGCAGTGGGTCGTACAATGTCACGAGTTACATGCACGGCTCTCAAACACTCCCAATATTTATCCAAATTTTCACATTAATAAATTTATGATTTTTATGTTTACCTTTGTTTGAGGCATGTTGGAAGCTTTACAATAGTTGAGGAATGCTAGGCATAGGTATTTCTGCAAGCAGTTACTTTTGCAATCTCGTGTCTTCGCACATGCAACGACACATATTGTGCACTTAATTAATTAATTTCACCGAAACCGGAAACTAGCTGAAGCGGATATGGATCCTCTCCCTTCACACTTCAAGTGAAGAGAAAATGAATGGCAAAGATGCTGCCACACCATACTTGAATTAAAATAGACCAAAACGAAGGTTTCTTCGGAAAACAAAAAAACAATTTATATAGAATAGTACTATAAACCAGATAAGTTGTGGCGATTTATGTGCATAATCACGTGATTAAATGAAAATGATGTACATAATTATGTGGTTAAATGAGAACCGTCTTTCTCTAAAGTATCTGATTATAATAGACGATTCTCCTCAAATTTCTAAAAATATACTAACCTCTCCTATTAGAATTGTCGGATAAAAGATGTTAACAAGAATTGTGCATTTAGGCCACATTTGCTTGCCGGACTGGGCTAGTATTCCTAGGACTGTTTGTCACTAGACTTATTGTCCTACTTAAGCCATGCAGTGACCGTTTGCTTTGTCCGGACAAAGCTCAGGATTAAGGTAGTTCAATCCTGTCCTAGTTTTTGTTTACATGTAGCCGGACTGGACAAAAGCTGGAAAATAACCAACGTACCCCTTAACCTACATGGCCAATTTCATTTTGACGATGAAAAATACAAGTTTGAAAAAATACAAAATTTTTCAGGGTAAAGTGATTTTTTGCCATCCATCACTATTTTTTAAAACCTGGAAAATCAGAAAACTTGAAAAATCACTTTACCCTGAAAAATCTTGTATTTTTCATGGGCATGTTAATAAAAACCTGAATATTACCAAAATATCTTAATATTAAAAATTATAAATGGTAATGTGTAACAAATTAAACCATTTGTGGGCAAACACCACATCCAAAATTCAGTGTCAAATTAAACATTTCTTCAAAATAGTTATTACATATACTGCTATGCCACATCCAAAACGAAGCCCTGAGTTTAGAAGCATTATTAGCTTCCATCGACTATCTTACACCCACTTCGAAATGAAGGTAATAAACAGTATCATAAGAACATCAAAACAAAGATATAAACATGCATAATATGAAGCACATATCCAAATCAAAAACTGAACCTTACATGAAGCACCGATCCAAAAATATAAACATGCACAACTATCAAACTGAACCATCACAAACATCACAAAATGCAATTTTAGCGCCTGTTATATATCATCCATAAGTCCCACAACAGATCCAAAAATAAAGATTGTACTGCCTGAAGCTATATGTTTATCAGCTTCCTGCCTTCTCATGTAATGTGCGAACACATTATTTATAGGCACTTTACAAGACATGGCCATCTCCAAAACAAAAAAAGGTATTGGATATTGGATATAGTGTCTTGTGGGTGCAAAAATGAATTGAGAAATTGATTTATGTATAATATTTTTTTTATAAATATTGGATATTTATCCGAACTTGGGAATATCATAATTTTTTTAATTAGAAAAGGGCTTGGATGATATGAACAACCAATAATGTTCGTTCGATCAATATGGCATTTTACATTTATCTTTTTTTACAGTGTCACAAACTAAAAAGAGATCCTGATTGTTCAGGAAAATTGAATCACGTAGATTTATTTTGCCGAAATTCATTGACTCTTACGGACGAATTCACAATGGAAAAACTCTTCTGTCCTACTGTAATTACTTCTGTTGTGTTTACCATATAAGTTTAACAGGTGCTTGAAGAGCATACTTGTTAGTAATACCTTTGTGTCAATTACCAATATTGGCACTTCATTTGCAATACAGAAGTATATATATGAATTGTTTAAAAGATAATAAATATTGTTTTTATTTTTGTAGCGAATCACTTAAAACACCTTTTATGCATTTAATCGTTCGAGTATCAAATTAATAATATATTTATCAGGTATTGATAATGTTGTTTGAATATTTTATATGTTCATTCTTTTTTACAAATAACAAAATAAATATTTAATATGCAATATAAATAATTATATATGTACATAAATATAATACTGAAATATTGAATTAATAGATTTAGACTATTATTTTGGCAGCTTATCGTTTTTTGTTTTCTAACTTAGACTGTAATTATTACAAATTTTCTCATATACGAAATTAACTTGGAATAGGCCAGAACACGACATGTAGTTGACTACTTCTTTTTCTTTTCTTTTTTTTTGGGCCCGTCAGGTTCTGATTTCAAGTGGTTATTGACATTTTCAATTTCATAGTATTGGTCAAGTTTTGAACTTTATATTTCAAATAGTCAATGAAGAAGTTTAATTACCCAAAAGAAAATTAAGGAAATAGCATAAATGAAGATTAAGAAATTTTGTTCATATAAAGAATTAATATTCAAGTTGATGCACAGAACTTAATCATTGAAAAGGACGGATTGCTCAAGTTGCTCAACTCCATTTGCATCAGGTTTTTGTATCTGCAATTAATCTATTTGTTTATCTAAACTATACGGTTAAAAAATTCAGAAAAAAAAAATGAAGGAAAGCATGGAACCTTTTTGTTAGTTATTATCAAATATCAAACTCTATTATTTTATCAAGCACAATAATTGAAAGAAATCAAGATCAATACTATTCCTATGCCAAAATTGTTAGGCAAACTAAGTAATTAACTACGTATTATCAAATACATGAGTTCTATAAGGCCCGTCATGTGTGGATAAAGAGTAAAGTGTAATTTACCAGCTAAAATTTTAATTTAATAAAAAAAATTAAAGATTACCTAGTACACATTTTTGTTTTCTAAAATTCTCTTACTATTTCACACTTTAGTACTACCACATGACATGTTTTTGTTTTGGTACATAGCACGTGACATGCTCATTTTTTTATCTTGGTTAAGCTTGAAGTCACTTGATAAGTTCAATAAACAAGTTTAATAAATGTAATAAGCCCAACCTATGTTGGTGGGTTAGATTCCATATTGAAAGTTTGTATGGAGAGTTTTTGGGTATATAACTGTGAATAATGAAACTATGGGCAGCACTTTTGGAGAGAACTCGGATTATTACTAACACTATCAAACCCGACCTATGCATAGAGTTGTATGGGTTGTCGATTGTGAAATCTAGATCAGACCACATGAGTTAATTGTGGTCTTTAGAACAACGTCAAAAATTGTTATTAACTATATATGTGTGTACAAATCAATCTAGCATAATTAACAAAAAAATTCTTAAAAAAAAAAACCAAGCAAGTATCATTGAAAAAATATTATTAATTTTCTTTTAAACTTGACAAAAATGTTTTTTTTTAGTATTCTTAATGTATATGAATAATCACTTTACAATAATTATTAAAGTTTTTCTTTTTTTGCTCTAGATGTAGCGGTCAATTTCAAGTGGTTATTGACCTTAGTAATATGACCTTTGCATTTCCATTGTCAATGGAGAAGTTTAATTCTCCAAAGAGAAACGAAAATAAGCATAAATAAAACTTTAGAAGTTTTGTAATCTGAAACAGTAATATTCAAGTTATGCACAACTGGATGGCTAATTGCACTTCATTGAAAGCGATGTATGCTAATTGCACTTCATTGAAAGGGATGTATTGCTCAAGTTGCTCAACCCAATTGCATCAGGTTTTCTATTTGATTATTGAGGGCTCATGTGGTTACGTAAATGAAATCGTTTTATTTCGGCTTAATATCTAAATTTGTTACTATAATGAGTTAATTTCAATATTTGTGTAGGCATCTAAAAATTAGTTTATTGATCTCTTAATTTTTTATTACATAAATATATATTAAAAAAAAGGATTAAACTTAAATTTTCATAATAATAAATTTTTTAGGTGTTTCATTGTTTCATTACTTTTTATAACCAAATACATGAATTATTGCTTGTGCTTTAAAAGTGTAATTACAGCACCTTAATTTATGTTTTGTTAACTTTAGTTTTGGATTATACATACCTTTTTGGTTAGATTTTAGTATTAATTAAGTTTGTTTTATTTTGTACAGGTTTTGAGTTTAAATTAAACAACTTCGGACAAAGTTCGAACAAAATAGTCCATAGCTTTGATTTGATTACAATTCTAAGTTTAATTATTATTAAATTTCTGTTTTAATTGCTAAATCATTCAAATCAAACGCTCAAAACGAAACCAAGACCTTTCTCCTTATAGTTTAAATTAATTTTCATTTGCTTTAGCTTAAGTTAAATCACACTTCAAACAAACTATTTTTGGTCTGTTTTATAAGTAGTTCATAGTTCTTGTTATATCTGAGAGGTAAAATTGTTTGTTTGTACAGGTTTTGAACTTAAATTAGACAACTTTGGGCAAAATTCTGACAAAAGAGTCTATGGCTTTGATTTGATTACAATTCTAAGTTTAATTATTATTGAATTTTTGTTTTAATCACTAAATCATTCGATCAAATTAAAGACTAAAGACGAAACTAATTATTTGAGTTATAAAATCTTTATTAGGATTCCAAGTGAATCGAGTAATGGGATCAATCGAGATCCAAAACCTTTCTTCTTATAGTTTAAATCAACTTTTATTTGCTTTAGTTTAAGTTAAATCACACTGCAAAAAGCAAACAATATTTGGTCTGTTTTATAAGTAGTTCATAGTTCTTGTTATATCCGAGATGTAAAATTTTGAGTCAATTCATCATATTGAATCGATCCTAGAAGAATTCGACTCTGGACTCACTGGTATTACTACTCGCTAGTCCTACACTTGGAATTAGTGTAAGCCCTTTTTGGGCGAAGTCAATTATCCAATTCATAAATGAAACTATTCAAAATTGGTTATTTCATAATTTTGGAGACAGCCAAACAAGCCGGAAGTTGTTTGTTTGTCCATACAGCACCAAGGTGGGACAATTATCGGAAAATGGAAAAGAAAAAACAACTAGAAGGAAAAGATGGATTTTTCTAGTTTAATTATGAGATATCAAATTTTATTATTTTATCAAGTACAATAATTAAAAAGAAGTCACATCAAAACTATTCATATGTCAAAATTCCTTGTTAGACAAATTAGGGCAGTAACTAGATATAATCAAATAAATGAAGTCTAGAAGGCCCATCACGTGTGGATAAAGTAATTTATCTGTGACAAGTCTATTTCAAATAAAAATAATTTTAAAAAAATTACCTAGAACATATTTATCTCTTTTAAACAATTAGTTTTCTATTTTATTTTCTTTCAAAATTACTTTTCTAACCAAACTATTATTGCATTGTGAGTGAGCATGGATCCTCGAATTATATCACACATTATCCTTGAAGTCCAGTTGATAACTCCAATAAATGAATTTTGATATATGTGATAAGCCTGACCCATATTGTCACATTCAAAGTCTGCATGGGAGCTTAGGATATAAGAGTAAGAATAATGAATCTAATTTAGCTATTAATTTTGGAGAGAACTCGATTGGTACTATCATATATGTTAGTCCCACATTCAACTAGAAACCTAATTGGTCAGCTGGTAGCCTGTCCTTTTCGAAAAAAACTCGATTGTTACTTACAATATTAAGTCGACCCATGCATACAAATTTGCGGGTTGTTGATCATGATATATATATATATATATATATATTTGGTACATCCGAATGTAAAACATTAACTAAAATAAAACAACAAGCTAGAAAAGCTAACTTTTCTCATAGGTTATTCCAACCATATCCCCCACCTGCAATCAAGGTCGGCCTTGTCAATTGGATTGTCCAGGCCCGAACTAAAATATGTTGCCCTTTTATTATTAATTTATTACCAAAAAAAGTCATACAAGTTAAAAAAAAATTCTATACAAGAATAAAAAAAAATTAATGGGATCAAATAATTTTTTTCTTTACAAAAATAAATTTTTTTTTTTTGAACCTTGGGAGTTGCCCTAGCCCGGGGTATTGCCCAAGCCTAAGAGTTTGCTGGGCTTACCCCAGGACCGGCCCTACCTGCAATCAACTCAGAGCATTAGGAGGATCCTCAAGGATCACCAGTCTTTCATTTTTTATCTATTTTCATATTGGCTAGTTTGTCGGCACAAAAATTTTCTCCCTTAAAAGTGTGTTTGAAGTGTGCTATTACATCTTCTTTGCAATAACCTAGAATCCTCAATTAATATACCCTGGGGATAAGATTGAATGTCTCCAGCTTGGATGAGTTTTATAGTTTCTTCAAAATCAGCTCCCACTTCAACATTCTGCATCTCTTTCTCAAACAAGATGATTAGTCCTCTAAAAATTCCTCACAGTTTTAGTTCAATGTTTGTACAATCGTCAAGTTGATTATGATACTTGGGTCACCCCATATGATTTAATTGTGATGTTTATGCCCACTTGGCACAAGGACATCAAAATTGCTACTATATATTTGTGTGTAAATCAATCTAGCATAACAAACCAAAAGGAAAAATCTAGCATATACCTGTTTTAAGAATATTCTTAATATCTTTTAAATTGTTCAAAAAAATGTTTTTTTTTTAAATATTCTTAATATATATAAAGTATTATTCTTGACATAAGTCTCTCTATCAGTTTGCCAGCGTCACTCTTCATCACCTCGCCGCCTCTATTTATTAATAATTATATTATAAAATAATCAAATCAAATAATTCTGTCCTTTGGCGCATTATAGCCTAGTCCACTTGCATAAAGTTTTCTATCCGTACAACATTATGTTTGTAAACAATATTAGAGGTGGGACACTAACAAAATAATAATTGTATTAAAAAAAGGTAGAGGAGAAACATGGAACTCTACACTATTATTTTATGAAGTTTACAATAATTAAAAGAAATACACGTCAAAATCATTCATATGCCAGAGTTATTTGTTACAAAGAAAACTACTTTATTTTATAAAAAAAAATATAGCATCAAACCATCCGAGATTTAATACCTGCTGAATAGTCAATACAGTTAGTTTATATGTCAATGTTAATGACTTGGACAAACCAAACATATCATCAAACTTTAAAGACAATAATTCTTATTTTTGAAGGTGTTAACTTAAGATAATCATCTCATAGATCGCTCAATTTGTGGGAAGCAAATATATTAAAACACTTGTTAAGTGACTCAAAAAAGTTGCCTAGACTTAAAGTACTACAAAAATAGACTCATAACATCTCAATTAAATTATACTTGTGGTTTAAGTGGCCATTAAAAGATTATCATATAATTATGAGGATGTTTAGCTAACTAATTTATAAATTATAAGTTATAAGGTATAAATTATTTTTAAAAATAATATAATTAAAAAAAATTATTTTTTTAAATCACTCATTTAAATACATTTTAAAAAAATTATAAATTACTAAATAAATTATATACAAACACGTTTTACATTACTTAATCAAGAAACGGGTGGGCTAGGATGGTTGAGTGGTTGGCAGCGAACACCGCCCCTTGCCCTAAAAAAAAAAAACTGATATTTCGTAGCTCTCAGTTTCGGTTCTAACTTTTCAATCCATTGAAACGTGACGTTTTCATAATGCGAAATTATTAATTCGACTGATATTTCATCTGTGGCTAGCATTTTCCCGTAAAGATAATAAGAAGCCGTCAGGATTAAATCGTTGAAAATTTTACGCTGTTCCTGTTGACATCTGCTCGGCTTCCGTGCTCTGTCACTTTCATAACACCGCGTCTCTCTTTTATCCTTTCCCTTCGATCCATTTTTACGCAAGATATGTTATGTTTGGTGGGAAGGAAAATAAGAGAATAGAAAAAAAAAATTGTAAAGGACTAATGCTTGTTGCACGAAAACGAAGAACTATGTGGAGAGAGAAATTGTCAAAACATATATGTAGATCGAGAGAGTAAAACCCATAACAGCAAGATATATAGATATGTACATATGCATACGCAACATATATAGGCAGTGAGAAAGTGAAGAGAGAGAGAGGGAGTTGGAGAGGAACACGCTTGCTGCTTTGAATCTTACGAGTTTTAAACGGCTGACGAAGTAGATGAGAGAGAAAGCACATAAAGAAGTTGAGGGAGAGAGAGGTAGAGAGAGAAAGTTGAAAATGGAAGTGAGACGAACAGCGAATACCCTGGTGACGAAACTGGGCTCGGTGTCGGAACAGACCCGAACGGAAGCCCTCTGCGAGCTCCGACACATCTCCAAGGACGACCCAAATAGCCGACCCCTCATCGCCGACGCCGGGGCGATCCCTTACCTGGCGGAGACGCTGTACTCGCCGTCGTCGGTCACCCAAGAGAACGCGGCGGCGACGCTGCTCAACCTCTCCATCTCCAGCCGGGAGACCCTCATGTCCACGCGGGGCCTCCTTGACGCCCTCTCGCACGCCCTCCGCAACCCCGCTTCCCCCTCCGCTTGCCAGTCCGCTGCCGCCACCCTTTACAGCCTTCTCATCGTCGACGACTACCGACCCATCATCGGTTCCAAGCGGGACATCGTGTACGCGCTCGTTGACATTGTCAGGAACCCCAATTCGCACCCGAGGTCGATCAAAGACGCCCTCAAAGCCCTCTTTGGGATAGCTCTCTACCCGCTTAACCGCGCCACCATGATTGAATTGGAGGCAGTTCCTGCCCTGTTCTCGCTAGCGGTGAAGGACGGGCGAGTTGGGTTGGTGGAGGATGCTACAGCTGTAATTGCCCAAATTGCAGGGTGCGAAGAGGCGGAGGATGATTTGAGAAAGGTTTCGGGTATCGGGATTTTGGTGGATTTGTTGGATCCCTCGACGGGGTCGAGTGGTAGGACAAAAGAGAATGCAGTTTCAGCACTGTTGAATTTGGTGCAATGTGGAGGGGAGCAGGCTGCCAACAGAGTTCGCGAAACGGGTATTTGTGTGTATGATGGAATTGCCGATGTTGCAGAGAATGGGAGCTCGAAAGGGAAGAGCAAAGCCACTGCACTGTTGAAGGTTCTTGATGCTGGGAGTACCGCTCTGCAAGACCCGCGGTTTGATTTTTTATCAAGTCATTCTTCATGAATAATTGAGGTGTATTTATACCCTGTGATTATAGCTAGCTTTGTGTCAGCTTGATCCCTGATATAATTTTTGTATTTTTGTGCTCCGATGTATTGTACATAATAGGGTATTGAATTCTATTGATTTGGTTCTTAGGTTGTCTTGACAGTCAATGCTACTGATGCTTGATTTATAGTAGAAAATATATATACTAGACAAAATTCACTGAAATTCTTCATTACAATGGCTTAATTAATAATGGGTTATCGAATGCTATTGATTTGTTTTTGTTTGTTACAATACGATTGATTCTAAAAACTCTTTTCTTCATACTTATACCTAAGCAGTTCTTGTTTGCTTTGAAAGGTCTGAACTTCGTAAGATACCAAAATGAACTCAGGAGGCTATGGATTCTAAACACCTATAGCCACATGCTAACCTGACGATAAATACCAAGCACTTATGGAATTCAGACTAATCTTCTCTGATGTTGTCACTATTCTGAACTTGGAAAGCATTTAAAAAATTGTCCAAACTTGCTGATATCCATTTCAAAATTTGAGATAAGATTGGACTGGTATGAGTATTGGCATGCAAAACTTGAACTTGAGAATTCTGAAAATCCAAAGAGGGTTACTCATAAGCAGTCCTTGGTTCTGTAGGAGAAAGAGCTCCTGATCTAGCATCTGAATCACCAACACAACAGATGCCTAGTGTGAATCTTTAATATGATTAAGGAACACAAACCCTGATTAGAATGCTTATTCTTTACTTGAAGTGCTCACAAAGGGCTAATCCTATTGTTGATAAGTTCCTTTGGTTGTTAAGGATGATAAGGCCGTGATCTATCTTAGCAAATTTTGATCTGATGACAAGCTGACTTTTTTCTCGAATCTGCTTGAAATGATGTGACTTCTTATATGCATATTGGAAGTCAATTTAAGAGAACATTTTCTAAAGAAATTTTCAATTTCTTGAACCTTTCTCTACGTTAGTGCTCCAATTCTAAAACACTCATTCCCTTACCGCTCCTTGCTGTTTCAGTATCGAAGCTATGGTCGCTTCCCCTTGATTGACAGAGATAAACCATTGTTTTAATGGTAATATTCCCCAAGTTCAGGAAATAATATGCTGAAACTCAGAGGTATTCTTGTGGCCGCAGTGGAGTCGCCAAAAATGTTAATCCTATAGTTAATGTTCAGATGACTGTACAAGTTGCTATCTGTTCTTGTCAAAGACTAAAGGAGTACTGATGACCAACTGATGTGCCATTGCACTTTAAATTTACTGACCCAAAATTACAAGTGCTAAAATTTCCTTTTTAGTAGTAGAATATTTTTATTGAGATCATTACCAAACTCCTGATGTACGCTTGACTAAATTTTCTTTACCATTTACCTTGATTTAAAGAGTTTGGCTTAGGCAAAATCTGAGGTATCTATTTCAGCAATTTTTAATGCTTTTGA
The DNA here is from genome assembly GCA_033060915.1 of Euryodendron excelsum. Lineage (NCBI taxonomy): Eukaryota > Viridiplantae > Streptophyta > Magnoliopsida > Ericales > Pentaphylacaceae > Euryodendron > Euryodendron excelsum. The sequence goes on along the minus strand of CM065377.1, from coordinate 63,717,422 downwards.
ATTTTGCAACACAAAGATGGAATCTTAGCTTTAACATTATCTTCCCCATGGCTAAAGTGTATTTATTTGTCAACTGTAAATGAATATGTATATGCAAATTGAACTTAAAACTGTTATGTACAGAGAACAAATCTTAGAGCTACCAGATATATATAAAGGAGTACAAGGAGATGATACAATTAGTGAAGAGTTATATTAATTGGCTAAGCAATCATTAAATCCTTGTTGCAAAATACAAGAACCTGAAATAGATTAGGAAAATAAATGATGTTATGGACTTGTTGACCCACCAGAATTGGTATACTTTTGTTGCTGTTGTCGTGAAATAAAGAATTTGTGTTTGAGGCAGTTGCTTTTGTAGATTGAGGAGCAGGCTTGAATTGTATTAATGATGAGTTAGTTCCTACAAAATATTTGGAACTACTAGTTTTGTGCTTAATGCAACAAATAGAAACAGAATGACGATAGAAAACAAGTTTTACCAATGCTGCAGTTGTGAAGACAGAAATTGTAGGAATTTTAGGAACACTATTTCTCCATCAATTCTGACCAACTAATGTAAATGAAAACCGAATCTCAACAACTACGTAATTTGTTTATTTTCCTTCGAAGATGTAAATTACCACCTTGCAAGGCTCAGAACTTTTGTACTTTGTGAATGATATGTGGAGTGATAATTGAAGACAGTTGCATGGATGCATAGGATTCTCAGGTTTTCAACTGGCACCTTACACCATGTCATGGTTTTTGCTGTTTACTGCTGCTCATGTCCAGCCGGAGATTCTACTCAAGTCATCATGGCCAATTGCTGTAATGCTAGGACCGCAAGGCCAAATGGATAGATAATTTAAACATCCTGGAATGATCTTTTGAGGCTTTTGGGTCAAAAATAGAATATGTATCACTTGTGACTTTATTTGTAATAGATTCTAGAACTCTCTTTTCATCCTAGCATGAGCTTCCTTTGACTAGGAAGGATCCTATTTAAAGTAGGGACATGCTGCAAAGCTAATGTGTTGCCATTATCTCAATAGGTTTTTACTACCAGGATTACATGTGGAGACATGTTTCTTAATTGGATAAATGTACAGGTTTTAAACATGTGAACTGTCAAATAATGAATTGTCTTGATTTTTTTCAGCTTACTAACTTCAGCTACCAATGCTGTTCTAGTTGTCATGACTTTGCTTCAATAATGTGAAAGCAGGGCTGAATGACTGGATATTTTACATGGTAGAAAGTTTTTCCAGGCTCCATATGAAGCAAATTTAGTGGATAATAGATAATGCACCTCTATCTAAAAATTGAATTCTCTAGCTTCTAAAGGAACTTATGCTGCAGAACCAGTGGCTGGACTCCTAATTAACATCTTTAGTTTTACTGCAGTAGCTAACTTTCAAGCCTTCAGATTGATGGGTTCCTAAACTTGCGTTCATTTTCTCTCCCTGCGGTATGAGGAGATTTAGCAAACGAACTCTAGTTTTAGGATTAGTTGTTCAATTCTGATCACTCAAGCTTGGTTTAGGCTATGGATGTATACATACATAAATACATACATACATACATACATACATACATACATATGTATAAATACTTGGACTTGGAATGGTGTCTCTGAGAAGGTGTAAGCATGCAGTAAGATAGCAGGGAGAAATTGCAGTATTAGAGGCAAGTGTGAGATGTGTTAGTCTCATAAAACTCGAAAATTTGTAGTTGGTGATCCTCTAATCTCCTCTTCTTCACTTATCGAAAAATACTCTCTTCTCTTCTCCATTTAACATGTGTTCTTTTCCAGCAAAATATCTCACCATTCTGTAGCTTGTTAAAGACTGGAAGTATCTTCTTAGTGCATGTATACTTGCTTTTGTACTTCTTCATATATTTGGCCTAATTACTCCCTGTGAATTATGTTGGCCAAACTGATCGTGGTTGTGCAATTTATTATTGCTTTTGGTGCTTATGGCTTGTTCAGTGGAATATGGCAATGACAACTTATTTTGTGATTGACTCTATGTTCTCATTGTTTGATTGACATGAAGAGGAAACTTCAAATTTGCTATGCAACTCTTATCTGTGAAGAGGAAAGTATTTTCATCTTGGTTGTTGATGACTTTACTTATCTAATGAAGCACAACCACAAGCAAATGAATTATGATCAAATTGTGAAGGATGTGCAGGTTTGCATCACACATGGTCCTTTGGAGAGCCTGAATATCTGAGGGGCTTTGAAGTGAAACATTGAAGATGTAAATATGGTTGTTATTGGAAGATTGAGAAAGCAGACACAGTAAGTCATGTTAGCATCTCCACTTGGAATGGGGTCTATAGGAGGGAATTGAAGAAGCATATGTTTGTAGGAAGAAGCAAAATTACATGTAATCTGAGTCATGAAAAAAGTTAGCCTTAAGAAATGTGAGATGCCGAATTTCAAATCATAAATCAGAAGCCAAAAACCAAGTGGAAAATTAGCAGGTTGGAAACTCATCAATGGTAGGGATGGTTAAGAATGGTTTTTTTTTTTTTTTCTGTCCCCCTTTCTAATTTTGATGTGAATTCTTCAGGTTAAAGGCATTATTGTTGTCCCATGATGTCATAAGACAAAATCTTCGATTCTCAAACATGAGCTTTGTGCTTTTTCTTTTTTCTTTTTCTTTTTTTGTGTCATTGGATCCAATGGTAATGGGTTACACTCAGGTAGCCCTACCCCTACCCCTACCCCTACCCCTACCCCTACCCCTAACCCCTCAATCCACCAGAAGTCGGGATTCAATCTGTGTCTCTAGAACTATACCAAGAGATTTCACCGGCTAAGTTAGCTGGCACCTTGGACTTCACAAGCATATGATTCTTTTTAGATTATTTTAGTGGGAATTTCATGAAACATGGTGCTATGGTTAGAACTGGGGCCATCAGATGTCATTGAGCACTTTGTGCAATGGTTAACAGTTGGTGCTTGTAAGGTCTCAAGGAATGTCACTATCTATATGGGGACACTGATTCAATGTTGGAAGTATATTTATTTTTGAAATATCATTCTCCTTCAGAAAATACCAAAAAAAAAAAAAAAATCAGGTGTCCTTTCACTGACTCGGAAGCTAACTCCACATCCTCCTATTGTTGCTTCCTTGTTTGATGCAAAATTGACTACTTTGATTTGGGCAGTTTCATTTCTTTTGTTATTGTTGTTGCTGCTGTTACTACTTTTTCTTCTTTTTTTTCTTTTTCTTTTTCTAAGAAAGTTATAAAGCTTGTTAGGATGTAATTTTTTTTTTTATTGTCTTTTTAGTTTTGGTTTAGGAATTTTTTTTTTTGGTTGTAATTTTTTTTTTAATGAAGGAACAATTATGAGAATATGGATGACCCCACCACCTTCTACTGGAATATTTCATGTTTGATAAGAAGCATTCCACTTGGAGCTGCAAGGAAGGCGCTTTTCTTTGGTTAGGCAGAAGTCTGAATCGAATTCTTCAAACTTTTTGGGGTTACTGTCAAGGCATTTTGTATAGTTGATTAACACGATTTTGGCTTTAATTGCAGCAGTTAATCAATTTCTTCTTCTTCTTCATTTTTATCTATCTAGTTTGGCTTTGGTGTGGTAGCTCGACTGGTTGGTATTAGGTACCCTTTTTGCTTTTTAGAATGCGCTTAAAGAAAAGTCATAACCTCAAAGGTTAGAACACTAATAAAAAAAAAAGGGGTTAAAAGAGAGAGAGAGAGAGAGAGAGAGAGAGAGAGAGAGGGATACCCTAGCGTAGCCTGCCAAATCTCATCGTATCTGGGGCGGGTTCTCTCCAACAAAATTGCTTTCGTACTTTTAATTTTTCCAGCCCTGCTTACCAAAAAAGAAACAGCAAGCCACCGTCCCAACAAAATTTTTGCTTGAATTTTGCTAGCATCAGAACTGTTGAGCGAGCCAGGCTGATGCATGTCATGTCACTTTCCTTTTTTTTGTTATGTTTGGATCTAAAATTAGTAGAGGAAAATAAAAAGAATATTAAATAAAATTACTTGTATTTATTCATTTTTTTATGAATAACTAAATAAATATTTAAATATTTTGAGAAATATCTATGCAATTTCTAAGGCCAACTAAACAAAGTAAAGAATTTTTTATTTTTCTCAATTTTTTACCTTCTCTTTTTTTTTTTTCAATTCCTTTTCTTGTCCTTCAACGAGCCCTATCTAGAACCCAACGAAACGAATTTAAATAGTGCCACAACGAGCGGCATGAATTTAGCTTCCACGTGTCATTTGCAAGTATTTGCATGAAAAACTCAAAAAACAGGGTTGGCATTGGATGTCTGATTTAATATGGTTGCCAAAAGAATAAGCTTTATAATCTAATTCATTAATTAGGGTTTAACTACTGAGCCTCGATAGAAAGGTATTTCTTGTAGGGGAACTCAACTCATCCAAAGGAAATATCTCCTTCCAGAAGAAATTCTTTGTTTATTTTTATTTTGTAACAATCAAAATTTTAAATATCTATTGGATCATTTTAATTTTTCTGTTTTTTTCTTTTCCTTTATTTATAAGACAATGGGATTAAAGTTTATCTTTCTTTGGTGAGTTCAATATATTTTGAGTTTAAGACTAACTGATATAGTGGTTAGAACTGTTCAAGACTAATTGGTATAGTGGTCAGAACTGTTCTATCTTACTCGGTTAGTCTAATTTCAAACCTCAATAGTTTCATCTTCAAACGTGTAACCCATCTCTAAATATGTAATGACAGTCCTTTGTTACTTTTTTTTTTTTAAAAAAAAAAAATTTCTTTGTTACCCATCCCAAATATGTAATGATGTCTCTCACATTTTTAAAAAGAAAAAAAAAGTGAAAGTAAAAATGGTTTGCTGGCTTGGTGGAGGCTAGCTAAAAATCATAGGCTCGTTGTTTTATTTATTTTTTGGTTTTAAATGATGGGTTTAAAGAAAACAGTGCTTTAGTTGTTGAGTTGCATCATGGTCCAATTAAGATTCTTGTGAGTTGCGAGGCATGTAATGATGATGCATTGACATGTATGTTGTTTTAATGTTTGTTAACATTGTCCTACTCCAATCAGCCAAATTTTAACTCTTATCTGTGTTGCCACTAGCTTTTTTAAAGCGTCTCCCAAGTCCCAATCAAAAGATATCTACTTCCTTTTCTTTCTTTTTTTTGTTTTTCCAATTTTTCAACTATTCTCCACTCTTTCAATCCTTCAAAGAATCACCACCAGATTTTTCATTTTCATTCCCGCCTTTTTTTTGGACAACTTGATTTACAAGCACAACACTAGGTTTGAATCCCACCAATTATAATGTTAAAAAAAAAAAAAAAAGGGATGCCTTGGGCCTAGTTGTAAGATAGGAGCTATTGTAGAGGGGACGTCAAGTGTTCAAATTCTCTTTTAACTCTAAAAAGTTAGGAAAAAGGAAGAAAGCTGGTCAAACCTTTTTATCATGAAAATTGAGGCTACGGTTCACATACCATTTCCGTCGATGGTATGAGAAAAACTTGAAATTTGTCCTTTCAGAAAAATGATAACATATATAATAATAAAATGTATGGTATAAGTACTCCAACTCTAATTGTAGCACGATCCAAGAATTTTATTTTTGGTTATCACGTGTTCGGCTAACACATGCGTACTTTGACAAATTCAAGAGCTTGTACAGTCTTATCGTGCCATATAAATCAGGCTAAAAATCTTAAAAGTGACCCTAAAGATAACACCTATGAAGTTTTAAATTTAAAAATTTAGAGGAAGCAGACCTTCAAGCTTCCTACCAAGCCAATCCCTGGGATTTCTATAAGATTTTTGGTATAATTTGATATGAATTATGAATTGGATCATGGGAAGTATGGAGTACGAACATGATAGGTTATTTAAACTGTCTTCTTCAACCAGAGCCTATGACCTATTGACCTATTGCTTATGAACCTAACCTGACTTAGACGAGATTAGAGGCTCGATTTGCGACAAGAGCGTGGTGCTTGAGATAGCTAATATTTGCTAACATACTAGTTCCCCCTCCTTGTTGACTATATTTGTAATTGATCCCTTCACCAAAAAAAAAAAAAAAAAAAAAATCTTGTCTTGCTCTTTTCTTTTTTTTTCTTTTTCATATTTGGGTAACAAAATAATTTTTATTTTTATTTTATAAATACTTATTCATTTCCTTATCATTTTCTTAACATAACCAAAACAAATAAGTAAATTTAGGTTATTTCACTTCATTTTCTTTTTCTATATTTTTTTCTTCTTCTTTCTTTCTCCATATCCAAAATTTAAACATGACATTACAAATCAAAAGAAAAAAAAAAGTCGTTAAATGAAAAAAGGCAAAACCTCATTGCTATTAGCAACTTACACGAGTAGAAGTAGCGTTAGGTAATGGCCTTTTTTTCAGTTCACTAGCTTATTTTAATTTTCTTATTACAAGTTTTAGTGAAGACGACTATGCAGCAGCATTATCATCATGTTCTTCTTGTAAACTAAAAACGTGAAATTAGGCATACATATGCTTTATGGTCAATAAAATTAGGTGTGTGATAGGCTTATATCATATCACATATAGTACGTAATAATTGATATATTGCTAACTGATTCTCATTGAAGCCAGGGACGTCATGACGTCAGTGGTGGACAGTTTGGAAGCTCAATTAATTAATTGTTTAGGAATATTTTGCTTGATAATCAATCCCATTAACTGCTTAAATCATTTATAAAGCCTACATTGTAATGAAGCACCTTTACCGCTTACCTCTAATTGAATCATTTTTGTCTATTCCCTCTAATTTGCTATTTTCTATTTGAATCAAATGAATACTCATCCGAGCCTATCTTTTTAGGTACTAAACCAATCATATTAGCATTCAGTTCGGTTGGTATAGTTTTTTTTTAAATTTTTTTATTTTGTTTTTTAACTTAAAAATAAAAAATTAAAAAATTTTGACTTTTTTTTTTTTTATTAACTAAGAAAGCCAGCCCAAAAAAATCGAAACTATACAGGGAGGCTTTCACACACACACGTGTGTGTATCTTGAATTCGAGTTGCAATTTATCAATTGGAAATAGTGATTTAATGACATGGCCAATGTAACACCACAATTTATCAGTTTAGTTTCTGGTTCACTGTTTGATTCTTCACTATAATTTGATCCTTTGTTGACTACAGATAAAACTCAACAGTGAATGATATTACAATATTTACAATGGCCCCTCAAATGATTTGATTATGTCATCTGGGGCCCAGATTTTCTTTTTTGAAATGGAATAAGGCTAAACCTGCACGTGAACTATAAATCAATAATAGTCAGCCTGCTGTACCTTAATTGTGCATTCTTTATATATATGTTGGTCACAGCTCATGCTCTTCTATTTTGATGGTTACATATGCATAGAAAACTTTATCACTAGTGCTGTCTTTTTAACTCACTCGGCGGGCAATTCCTTCCAACTCTTCAACCCAAGAAGCAATTTCCCTCATATATATATATATATATATATATATGTATATATGATTGGCAGCTAATTTATAGGGCTGTTTTTGTTTTAGTTTGGCCATGGCTATTGCGCACTAAAGCAAGAATGGCAGCTGCAGGTACGCCTTCTACCTTTTGTGTATATATATATACCTATGTATGTACACTATGCATATATGTATGTATATTTCAATATAGAAGAAATTATACATACATAGCAAAAGCCATTGCTCCCAAAAGACTCCAATGGTGATGAGTCCACCATGGGTTTGAAAAGGTATAAAAAAAAAAAAAGAGTAAAAAGCAAAGCCAAAAAGAAGGCGAAAAAGAGCAGCAAACGAAAGTTGGGGGTGACGGCAGCGCATTGGCAAAGTGGTGGTGGTGGTGATGAAAATGTGAATGGTGAAGGGAGTGGGTGACAAAGCCACGTGAATGACCACCACCGTCGGTGGAGGATGTCTCGGTTGGCTTCATATCAACGCTAACAGCCAAAAATACCCAAAACCACACCCAACCAACAAAATTAAAACCAATTATACCCACAAAAGCTATAACTCCACCAAAAAGTTATCATAGAAAGTTAAGATTACTTGCTATCATCATTAACTCCCTTGACATTACTAGTGACATTGTTTGGTTGGCCACTACCACTAGCCCCCCCCCCCCCCCTCTTTCCTCTCTCTCTCTCTCTCTCTCTAATGCTAGTGGTTCTTCTCTCTCTACCCTCTAGTTGGCCACTAACACCATCCTTTCCCCGTCAAAATGCTTGTATCCCTCTCTCTAGTAGGCCACTAGCTAGTACTAGCCTCTTTTTCTCGCTCTAGATGCTAGCTGGTCTCTCTCTCTCTACAGAGTAGAACCATTTACTTTTAACTTCTTGAGGTCTCATTACATGTTAGCAGCTAAACATAGGTAAGGTTTTAGAATGGGGAGAGATGGATAAAGAAGTTAACCAAGAAAACCCATCTCCCTTCTCTAACAGTAACACCCCAAAAGAAGAGTCTCCTAGAAAGCCACCGGTTGCTGGTGGTAGTGGCGGCGGAGGTGATAGGTTAAAAAGAGATGAATGGAGCGAAGGGGCAGTTTCAAGCCTCCTTGAATCGTATGAGGCGAAATGGATACTTCGGAACAGAGCAAAGCTGAAAGGTCAAGACTGGGAAGATGTTGCAAAGTATGTATCGTCGCGTGCCAATTGCAGCAAGTCTCCCAAGACACAAACGCAGTGCAAGAACAAGATCGAGTCCATGAAGAAGAGGTATCGATCGGAGTCCGCCACTGCCGATGGCTCCTCGTGGCCGCTCTTCCCACGACTTGATCTTTTACTACGAGGAACTGCTCCTCCTCCTCCTCCTCCTCCTCCTCCTCCTCTACCACCACCACCAGCAGCACCCGCCATCCTTCCTTTAGTGCTCCTGGAACCATCACTGCCACCACAACCACCACCTGCGCCACCCTCTCCTCCACCTCTGCCTCTTGGAATTGCACAGAACTCGCATGGTTCCAACGGCGTTGATCGGGGGCCAAAGGTTTGTGCAAAGTTTTGCTTTTCATTTGTTTTTACTTATCAACCACATGTTAGGCCACGGAACAGTCTTAACTGTCAATCGTTTCACCACCTTGAAATTCCGGAATCTCCTTAATTAAAACTTGTAGCTCCCTGATATCATTAGTTTATTTTTCTCGCAAGCATGATTTTCTAAGTGCGTCTTTGGGAGCCCTCAGATTTACTCTTAGTTGCAAGTAGTTTTCATGTTACTCGTACACAAAAAAAGATATTGATTTAAAATATTTCCATACATACATATGTGAATACAAATATATTCGATTTAATATATGTTCGTAATGTTCCTCGTAGGCATACTCTTTAGTAGCTGAATAAAATCGTGTTATTTGTTAGTAAATGCAAAAATACTATATATCTTCCACTTTTTGTCACCATGCTATGTCATGACTTGGATGTCTATAATTAGTTTCTTGTATGGAAAATACTAAGGAAAAAAATTAAGAAGAGTAATACTTTGCCATGCAGTTGTTTGTGATAGAGATATAGATATAGATATGTAGATATTCAAATAATCAAATTTCAGTAACTTTTATCAATTCATGATTTTTAACAGGAAGCTGGAGTGGGCACCAAATTGTCCGATCAGGTGTCGGACAAAAATCCTCCGATTGACACGGATAGTAGCACACCTGCTCTCTACAGCAACAAAGAGAAGTTGAAGTCGAAAAACATGAAGACGACGAGAATGGAGAAGAAGAAGAGGAGGAGGAGAAGAGAAGATTGGGAGGTAGGGGAGAGCATTAGGTGGTTAGCAGAAGTAGTGGTAAGGTCAGAGCAAGCGAGGATGGAGACAATGAGGGAGTTAGAGAGGATGAGAGCTGAAGCCGAGGCCAAGAGAGGAGAAATGGATCTTAAAAGAACTGAGATCATTGCTAATACCCAGTTGGAGATTGCTAGGCTCTTTGCTGGGGTTGGCAGCAAAGGCATTGATTCTTCCTTGAGAATTGGAAGAAGTTCATGAGGTACACATTTATGCACAGAGAGAGAGAGAGAGAGAGAGACTACTTTAGGAGTTGTTGTAGCTAGAGAAAGTAACATCGATCTCTACGTATTGTTTTCTTTCATTAAGCAATGCAAGCGTTTATAGATGGATGTGACAATTATGCAAATCACCTGCAATAAAGGGCCAAGACCAGACATATATAACATGCTAATTTGCATTTTCAGTTCCTCTATGCAAAATCTATGCCTTAGACAGTCACTTTTTAAGTATGTTCTACGTATTTCATAGGAGTAATAATATACGAACAAAATTTTTGAGCATAATTCTCATACATAATGTAAGGTTATGTAATTAGTTAAATTTCGTATCACGTCTTATTTGAAAATTTGGGTTATCAATTACAAGAATTTAAAAATTCATGCAAAACTCATGCTAAGAGAGTCTTATATGATACATATTAGCTGATGAAGAGGATTTTGAGGGATGTTGATGGATTTTGAGAGATTTCGAGGGTAAAAACAGTACGCTGGTTGCAAATCAAGAACTCACAGGATACTCGAGGAATGTCACAGGATATCGAGAGTAAAAACAGTGTGTATGCAAATTGGACATGACATCGCGGGATGTTGCGAGCAAAAACAATATGCATGTCAAATTTTGGGATTGAACTCGTGGGAACCTTGCGAGTTCTCGAGGGATTGAACTAAACCTTGCAGGATCCTCGCGGGATCGAGCTGGGCGAAATCTGAATTCTTTAGAATCGCACCGCTTGGGTTTTTGCTCCTATTTAAAGCCCATCACACTTCTCCAGATCTCAGCTAAGCCGCCACTATTAAAACTACCCAAAGAGAAATATTTTCTATTTTTCAAAAAGCTCATAAACATGTCTTAGCAACAATCTTCTTCAACCTCATTGAAGAGATCGAGAGTTTTAAAAGAGTTTAAGACCCGAAATCCGTTCTAAGGGGATCTGAACGGTGGTCAAACACGGAGATGGTAAATCGTAGATACGACCAAGATCCAAATAATTATTAGATCAATGAATTGATAGATTTTGATTATAAAGAGCATTGTAACATCTGAACTACAAATTATAGTGCATGATCTTTGTCCGGTAAAGAGAACAAGTAATTTTTCTCCTATTTAAGGGTTTTCACGGTAAAAGACTAGTGTGTTCCTGATTGAATGATTTGTTCTTTTTTTGTTTTAGAAGTATACAATATTGCTAATTGCCATCACATCTTGATCTAATATTGTAGGGTTTAGTCTCCTAAACCAAATATAGACTAATGCTAGGTTTTTCACATAATAATATAGTTGTTTGAGGTTATTTTGTTTTCTGTCAAAATACTAACTATTTTGACTTTAATTTTAAAAATGCTAACTATATTATTCTGGTAGAGTTTTCTATAAAAATTTTGTAATATTAGAATTTTCCACTTCGTGAAAATCTGTTGTCGAGTAATTCTTTTTTTTTTTCGTGGAGATTCTATGTTCCTAATGTAATTGCATGAATTCAATTATGTGGAGCATATCTTATATCTATCAAGGCTTATGACCTTTTGATTTATTTTATTTTATTTTCTTGAGGGAGGCTAATCAAATTTGAAAGAGAATAACTACTCCATGTATTGGGGCATAAATGATGTCTAACACCTGTGTTGGGTGATATAAAATTTTATAGGGTTCTAAAGAATGTTTTATGGGACCGATCAAACTTTTAGGTAGAACAGGTTTCATATGTTTTAAACATGATTTTACAATATTTAAGTTGGGCATTATACTCTTTATTTACTGGTAATGTTGACCACAGAAAAAAGAAAAAGAAAAAACTAGTTATGTTTTGTGAAAGCTCCAGTACACCTTAAGAAGTCCTCTGGCTTACATCTTCTTGATGATGGCCTACATAATGGCTGTATGGCTTTCCTTTGCAACTGCTTCAATTAGGTGATTTTGAGGTCTCTCTTAATGTGGTTTTGTTATTAAGGTATCTGGTTTTCTTAATTAGTCTGCCTTATGATTTTATTAGCTTGTTAATTTCTGGACCCCTAATTTTCCTAGTTCTAATTAGGCTTGTTGGAGTTTGGGCATGGACCCAAACCAAGGAGTCCATTGGGTGTGCCCGACCTACTTGGGATAGATTCACATTTAATTTTAGGTGATTAGATAAAAACACATGCATTTAACATGATTTGATTGGTTTGTGATACCACATCAACAAAATGTCGTGACAATACAATTGAATTGAATATTTTCTCCAAAATTATAGTGAGTTTCCTAGTCCAAAGATACTACCAAGACACATGAGAACCCTAAAATATAAATATTCCATATTAACATATAACCCATATATATACGAGCAAATTTTTAGATTATTTTGTCCATCACCTCTCCCCAACTTTTATACCATGGTTGTTGGGGGAGGCAACCTCACAAGCTCTAATGGTCGTGAGTCATTTCCCATGCCACTAATTAAGTGGCTTCAAGACTTAACTAAACATGGTTCGAGTAAATCAATCCTATTTACAAGGTTAGTCCCACTTAATTAAATACATTTCAATTAGCCCAATTGACCATGATTAACCTTAATTAATTGATAAAATCAATTAAGCACCTCATTCGGTGTACGGAATATTTCTATGTCATGCAAATCAAGTTTTTAACCAATTATGAGAAATGTCAACCCTACAACATATACCTACCTATTCGGTTCCAATTCAATTTACACAATTAAAGTTGCACAACTCATGGATTGTACTCAATTATTTACATATAAATTAAGATAATATGCATGTGACTAAAACACAAGGATCTAGGTATTAAAAAACGCACCTTAAGAAACTAAACAAGGACAACCAGATGCACCTTATATAAGAAACAAAATAGGGGAGGAATATGTATATTAAAGTTAGAAGCACCTAATCCTTCTCGGGACTTCTACGCTAGATTTAATAAGAAGCCTATTCGGATGCATTTCCAATGATGAAATCGTATAAAAGAAAATTCAATTTTCGAATTCCATCCCGAGCCAAGAGTAAATTATTGTATGGAGCTTGTGCCATAGAACAATATTCCTTGTGATCGGTGGTAGGGGTGTGCATATGTCGGGTTGAATTCGTGCTAGATCTAGTACCGATTCTATCTTGATCGGTTCTAAATTTTTATACTCAAAACTAAACCGATCATTTAATATAATCGAACCGAACCAACCCGAGTTGGTGGTTCAGTTCAGTTGCATGCCTCGGGTTGGCTCGGGTCCAAATCGAATTGGGTTGGTTCAGATCCACTTTTATTGTATACTATTTAACTTATTTATTCAAAAAAATAAAATAATAGGATCGGTCTTGCATCCTTAATTTAAAAAAAAATAATATATAAACATAAATCAATAATAATTAAGTACAAATAACAATGATTTAATGGCATATATAAAACATATGTAGACTTTTATAACATATAAAGATCGAGTCTCGGTTCTATTCAACTCCACAAAATGTAGAATTGAGAACCAAACTGAATAGATCGAGTTGATATTTTTTAAACCTAAAACCAAACCGATCTTTTGACAGACCTAAACCAAACTAATCTATAGAGACCGGGTTAATTTGATTTTCGAATTTTTCAGTTTATTTGTATATCGCTGGTGATTAGCCTTATCTTGGATCAGAGCAAACCATGTAAGCATAATTTTCTAAGTGAATTTTAGCCCAATTAAGCTCCAAATGAACAAAAACACAATCAGCGCTACATGCTAAGAAGCCCTTGTTACTCTTACTGGCCACAAATGACAACATTTAAATCTCACACATTTGACAAAAACGCAATATGGTGCAAGCAAATTTTGAAAGAAACAAAGTTGCTATTGTCGAACCCTGATACTACGATTAGCATGCACTTTCGGGAAATTTAAAAAACATTCCAATAATTCAAGGAATTACTTATAATATGTATTAATCACTAAATGGTTCAAAATTTTGAACAAAAACGAATAAGAGCTAACTTTTACCATCTACGCCGGTTCATATAGTAAGGAAGTAGAAAAGAACATGCTATGAGCCATTGATGTTCATCCCCCACAGGTAATAATAATAAATTTGGAGAAAATATGAGAACAAATTGAAGAAAATCAATATGTGCAATCATTAAAATTAATATTGCCTCGTTTAAATGCAACTTTCTTTTATCGGCTTGTTGGATTGACCAAGCTTATAAAAAAAAAAAGCTACATCTCAACAAAGACTACTTGGAACAATTCTAATTTTTAGTAATTTTTTAGAAACTTCTAAACATGTTGATTTTTACCAGTTATGTATGGAAACATATTTGATTTCCTTGTGGATGGCAAAAACTAGTAAGTGAAACTACAAAATCAATAAACAAATTAATTAATTATGTTAGCAAGCTTTAACCAGGATATGGTAATCCTTGTTGTCAATCCATGATGGATAACCACCGTAGCCAAATCATAGTTGCCAAAAAAAAGTGATACAATAAAACATAAGCATATAGCGCTGACATAAAAAAGTTATGAAAAATTAAAATATTAAGTTATATAAAATTAAATAGGGTATTTATCATATTAGAAATTGTAAAAAATAATATAAAATATTTAGAATACTTTTATGACTAAATAAAATCCTAATACTATATAATATCTATAGAATTTTATTAAAAACTTATATTAGAATTTTAAAAACTGTCTTGTAATCATTATCTATAAATTTTTATTAAAATTTTAAGAAAGTTTTGTCTCCCTTCTCGAAACTAGTTTCGGGAGAAGCAAATTTTCCGTTTCATTGCAACAATGAGCCAAACAGACTGCCACGGCGGCCTTCGGGTGAATTGAATAGATTGGATATTTCAATTCCCCTGCAAAGTCTCTCTCTCTCTCTCTCTCTCTCTCTCTCTTCAGTTGGCTAGAATGCAAGCAGTATCCTCCATCTTCTCCTCCAGTGCGCCGCCGCCACCGCCACCACATCCCCGGGTTTGCTTCTCTCATGTCCCCTTCAAAACCCATCAGCCTAACTTGCTTTTCCCCACCAACACCACAACTGGCAGGCCCTCTTTGCTATCAGTACCAACTTCACCACCGCCACCAAGAAAGTTGCTCTGCCGACCCCCATCAGCCAAGTATGTCAGAGAAGACTATCTCGTGGTATGCTTTTTTCTTCTTTTTTTCTTTTTTTTTTTTTTTTTCCCTTAATGGTAATTTGCTGCTTTTTTTTTTTATTTTTTTATATAGTATGCTTCCACTACTGCCCGTCAAAACTTGTTTCACTGGATTTGGAAATGTCTCTGTTTGACTGCGGAGAAAATGATGGGAAAGAAATAGATTTGAGTGTTTTCAGTCTTAAGTTCTTCCTTGCTGAGCACCCCACAAGAACAGATTCAAAATTTTAGTTTTAGCAGGGGGCTTGTCATTCATTGTGAGAATGAAGAACACAGGTCCCAAATTTTCTAATTTTTGCTCGTTACCCATTTTCTGGGCAACCAAACAGGAATAGAGGAAAAAACTGAAAATGAGGAATGTTGGTTCCTTGGTTTGATGGTTTGACTCTGTTAGTGGTCTTTTGTGCTACTTTGTGCGCTACTTTTGGAAAATTAAGGTTTTGTAAATATACATATATTTATAAATATGTAATTCTGTATATCTTTTTGGTTTGGTCTGGCAGAATAAGTTATCTGCCAAGGAGGTTCAAGAGCTGGTAAAGGGAGAGAGAAATGTACCACTTATTATCGATTTCTATGCAACGTGGTGTGGCCCTTGTGTTTTGATGGCTCAAGAACTTGAAATGGTATGATATGATTCTATATGGAAAACCAATTTAATTTATGCTTGAATGTTACATTCCAGCTCTACATTAGCCTCTTCTTAGAGTGCATGCCCTAATAGGATATGAAAAACAAAACAATGAATGAAAACAGACATCATCTGAATCAATGAAATCTCATTTACTAAGGGCCCCAATTGGTTGTCGGAAAAATGTGTAATGGGCTATTTTGTAATTGGCTCATAAACAAATAAGATAGTTACATGGTGTTTGATTGTAAAACAACTCAAAAATCTATAAATGTACATTGTTTTTGATAGATTTAACTTGTTTATTTCTTATAAAACATAGAATTACCAATCTGAAATTTGGAGACCCAAAATCTGTTTAGTTCAACACCTACACAAATTTTGAATTACTTTTATAATTCACAAAATTTGAATTATTTAATTCAAAATGGAGTAATCCTATTTTTTCAATCAAAGGGCCCTAAATTACTTTAAGTAATTGAGTTTGTCAAACTATATCATGGAATTTGATTTACACTCTCTTCAGAGACTCTTATACTCATTAATTTGAGATCCCAGGCGTGGTAGTAACCTTATCACTTATCAGATTAAGAATAGTTAGTTCTAAACTGAAATCTTTCAAAGCCCCCCCACCTCACTATAAAACTCCTTTCCTTCTAGCAAGACGAGTGTGGGTTTGTGGAGGAACTTGCTTAGCTTGTGGCAAGTGGAAGTCAAACATCCTACTTTGTGAGATCTTTCTGCAAATGTCCTTAAGTTGTTGGTCCAATGCCAGAAACTAGACAAGAAATGAGCCAGAAGCCTCTATCTTGCTCACATATGGGATTGAGTTAGATATTTTTGTTCAACCATGGGAAAACCAGGCTGGAAGCTATTCAAAGTAGCATTTTGGTGTCTTTTCTTTCTTTCTTTCTTTTTTTTTTTTTTTTGTTAATCATTGTTTGGCTTGGGGGCTAAGCAGCACGCCAGCACTCTTGTTGTCATGGGAATGTTAAGAGGATACTATGATACTTCGTAATATCTCTGAGAATGCAAGGAATCAACATGAATTCTGCTGCACATGCTCAAGAATAAGATAAATTTTTTACCCTCAGTGTTTGATTGTGCTACTGCCTGCTGCTTTTGGGACCTCCAGGCTTATCTAGTTGGAGATGAGAAAAACAGAATAACCAGCTGTTGAAGGGTGGGTGTCTGCATGCATGTTTAGTCTGCCTATTGGTCACCTGAAGATGAGTGCACGCATTGGTAAATGGAACTCATGCTCAAAGCTTTTTCTGGAGATGTGATTGTTGTATATATTAGTGAACGTACAATGTCTCAACATGAAACATGGTCTTCTAAATGAATACCAATTATTGAAAGCTTAAGTCTAGCATTATTGGAGCAATTTTAATCTAGCATAAAGCAAAGCTCAGTGAAATAAATCCTTTGCCAACTTAGCTAAGTAGAGAAACAAGTTTTTTAAGAAGTTAAGACCTTACACTCAATGAACTAATGCCAGGGACCAAGATCATTACAAACTAAGATCTAAGGTTATCAATGATAGTGTAAAGGCCAAAAGCTCCCAGTATTGAGTACTGAAAGCTCCTAGTAATGACTAGGTCAAGGGAATACGATCCATTATGTCCTGTAAACATGAAGAGATGAGCAATAATAGACGTGAATCAATGGCAATAAAATGAGTAGAGCATATCAAAAGATCTTGGAGCTTGTTTATGTCCATAAAGATTTTCATGAGTGAGAATATACATGATTTGGATCTCAGTAATTGAGATAACATCCCCTCGAGAACCCAAGCAGGAAGATGTTTTTATATTGGAGAACGCAATTGATGTTCTCTTAGGAGTGGCACAGACAATGGTAGCATCTACTGATTAATTAGAAATGTCATAAAATTGTACGCTATGTATGGGTTGTAGCCCTTTGCTCTCAGCTCCATGCCCACCTCCTGAAGGTTGGAAGTTGGTCTTCCTCCCTTTAGACATATACAGTGTTGCTACGATCTTCCCTTGTCATTAGGAACTGGGTTCAAAGTGTATTTCAAGATGCTATTTCTTAATTGACATTAAGGATATGGTGAGCATACCTGAAGTAGTTTTGACACCTTTAGATTCTTAGCTATTGTTACTAGCAGCAAGACAACCATGTTATGAGGAATCCTCATAAATCTGACAGATTTGATTGGGTGAATGGAAGTAAGCTTGTAGCTGCTCCAATTGTTGTTCTTCTTGTCATTGGAAGCGTAGCGGGATCAGAGGGCATGTGAGATTGAGACAAAGGTAGTGGCAGTAATATGCTAAAGCCTTACAAGTTTTGGTCATGTCAGCCAGATAGACACCATGGATTGCCAGTTCAACTATTCTGAAGAAATGGCACTCAAATTTAATTTGGAGTTGCTTTTAGGTTTGATTATGCTTTTGGAAGTACAACATGTCGCGTGGAGAAATATTGGAAATCATGGCTTTTACAATGGAAGAAAGGTGACAGTGGAAAGGGAAAAAAAGATATGTCTGGGAAAATGTTGAATGTGCTATGTAAAATATGAGATGATAAGACACTACAGCTTGTCTATTATAGTGGAAAGGCCTCTAAAAATTGGGAGTGTTGCTTATTATAATTATGAATGTTACAATTTGTTATTATTAAATATCTTCAAGCTTTGAATATGGTGATAATGCAGCTTAGGAACATTTCTTAAATCTAGGTACCTTTAGATGAAGCAGGGTGTTCAGAAACAGTAACATTGGATATGATATTGAAAACCCCAAGAATTGTTGTGTGCGCGTGCCATGCCGCAGAAAATTTAATAGGAATGGTTTTCTTGTTAATTTTAAGGATGCAACTTTCAAGTAAATAGTATGGAACTCTGGATTATGCTGCCTAGGAAACAAGACAGAATGTAGTATTCCGCATATTTAAAATGTGGTATGATATTGAAAGCCTTAAACATGTAACACATAGCCAGGAAGGGGGTAAGGTATTTCTAAATGTGAGAGCAGGTTCTCTATTAATAAGCGGACAATTAATGAAGTATGCCAAAGCAGTTGGCAAACTGGGGCAGAGTGAGGAAAATTTTGTTGAGTTGGCTGAATTGGGCCCTACTGAAAAGAATATGTAGTTTAGGTACTTAAAAGAGTGTGAAAGAGTTGGCTATAGAATCAAGGACATTAGATTGTTTGGGAGCCCCTTTGACCATAGAGTGGCTTCCCCCGGGCATGGTAATTGGAGGTTGCATGACATTGACACTTGTGGAATCTGGTTGTTAGTCTTACCGTTGATCAAAGATGATGTACAAGTTATAACATCCTATATTGGTAACTTAATTTGCTCATATGTAGATTAAGCTATAGATGTGTTATAACTTATCATCCCTCCCATTATCTCTAACAAAACTGTTAATTAGATTTAATTAGATTTATTTTGCTTGTTTCTTATGTTTGTTTTTATTAAGGAGAAAAAATAAGGAAAGAAAAGGGATAAAAGATTTTTGATTGCTAAATTAGTGTTTGCATGAAAGTGTACCGTATTTGGATCTTTGCATTCCATAATGCAAATTACTAGGATATTAGCACGTTCGGGTAACTTTGGGCAAGATGTTAAGGCTATTTTATGGCGAATAAGTCAGGAAGGTTTTGGGCTTGGTTAGGGCTCTATTGGAAAGGGTTAGGCATTGAATCGGGAATGTTCCATTGCTGAATATTTCTTCTTGCCTAGCCAAAAAGAAAAGGAAAAAGCAAAGGCATGAGTGGTGGCATAAGTTTTGAGGAGCCTTTTGTCGAATCTACTTTTTTTTTTTTTTTCTGTGTTCCGTTTCTTGCAATCAAAATCCCGACAACCTAAAGGTCATCATAGAAGCTATAAGTAGTCTAGCAGGATAGAACTTCCTCCCTTTTTGTGAAAAGTATAATCTATATTTATACTAAATATGATTTAAGTGGGAAAATCTTCTACTAAACAAGTAGGAGCTGCCATAAGTAGGTACAAGTATATCTTGTTCACAGAGGAAACACACATAAATTTTCCTTCAGTTGACTTTTCCTGAAACAAGTGAAGTGCCTTGGCTCCAGTGCAGCTTGCTTTTGTGTTCATTGTTTTGAGTGAATTAATTCAGGAGAAAAGCTTATCGTTGTTTGTTGGATTTTTTTTTTAATTATTCATTCATAATGACTTATGGATGTGCATAATGTTATAGGAGTGAAGCATGTGCAACCATCTTATTTTGAGAAACAACTTTCTACACCCTCAACCATCAACCAACACCCCAACCCTTAACACTGAAACCCCAAAATAAATGAGAAATCGAGAGAGCGGAGTGATTGTTTTTTTTTTCATTTTGGCGAATCATTGAATTTGACATTAACCAACACAATTCAAAGTAAAGAACACGAAAGTTGTAACAAATCTTCTGCGAATCTTGTCCTGATCTATTCGACCTGTTTTGTAATTCTGAAGATGGTACAAACAAGACCAATGGTTACATGCAAAGCATTCAAAATGAATGACAGGTAGGAGATAATATTCTTGAAGCAGTTTGTTATAATTCATGCTTTCTGCAATCTCTGTGAAAGCTTCTGACTTTGAATTCATCCCAAAGCTTGCTGTAGAGTATGAGAGCAATGCATTAATTGTGAAGGTTGACACGGATGATGAATATGAGTTTGCACGTGACATGCAGGTAATTTGGCATTGTTCTCTCTGTTACTGATTCTTGTACTCAGTATTATTTGTTGGCAGAAAACGGATGCAATCTTCAATTATAGTTTTTAGTCTTTCATGGCATGTGATCTTTGATTTAGAATTTTCAAGATTGGACCATGTTAGAATTTTTTTAAAAGTTGGAAGTTTTTTCCAGCACTTCTTTCTACTGGGAGAAAATGCACCTGTATTACCTTGTTATTGTTTGAAACTACTAATTTCTCCGAGCAGTTACTCCCATTGAGATGAATGGAGCCTCTACAAATATTATCTTACTCTATATTCCGTTAGAACTTGAACTTTGAAAGTTGTAACCCAAGTGAAATATTATGTTTTAGGTTCGGGGATTGCCAACACTGTATTTCATCAGTCCAGATCGAAGTAAAGATGCAATCCGAACTGAAGGACTCATCCCAATACAGATGATGCGGGATATAATTGATAATCAGATGTGAAGGAGTGGGGAAGTTTACTGCATTGCTGGATGGATTTGAAGGCCAAGGTTAAGGGCCATGCAGAAGCAATTGGAGGTTTGATGTAGGATGAAATGTAATTTAGGAACCCTTTTGCTGAATTGTTCTGTTGTCAACTTTTGTATTCCATATCATGTGAATAGCTGGGATGTTTGGATACAAGGAGTTTTGCTTAATTGCTACTTGAGGATGCATTTGGCTAGAAGCTACTCTAGTTGCTGGAAACAGTAAAGAGTGCTGGAGAAGCAAAGCTGTCTTAGGTCATTTGAATGAAATTATAGGGTGGTTGTCTCCTTAAGAATGGTGTTCTTATACATACAAACAAGGGTTAGTTTCGGGAAAAAAAGAGAGGGTATAATAGGTAATTGCAGGAAAATGTTACATTATCAGGTTGTATGGCCAGAAGCGAAATACCCTAAGAAAAAAGTTGCATTCGTGTTTTGAAACGATTTTCTTATGTGTGTACTCTGTTTATATATATACATATGTTTGTTTTATCTTGTTCAGGCTTGCTTGGTTCTTAGAAATGGAGGAAAATAAGAAGGAAAGGAAAACAAAAATAAAATAAAAAAATTATCTCTCATATCTTCTCCTTTCCAACAAAAAAAAAAAATGAATGGTCAAATTAAAACTTTACTTAAAATATCACAAATTAAGAGAGGAGAAAAAATGGTGAGTAAAATTAAGGATTTCTTCGCTATTTTTACTCTTATTGTCAATTTTCCAGTGTATTTCAAGGAGAACAACAATTCTTTGATAACCCAAGTGCCTAAGTCACAAAAATTTTCACAAGTTCAATGAATCTTCTATAAAATGTGTTAGGAATATACAGTAAGCACCTCCAGTCAAAAGAAATGGTTTGAATCTTAAAAATAAAAGTGGCATGACTTTCAAACTAGACATACCTAATTGAATGCTGAACTCCAGTAGAAAGAAGTTCAAATTTTAATCTTAGTACATAATTTTATATTTATACTTCCAATTTGAAAATACAATATTTAAATTGTGCTTGATTGCCCTCAAATCTATCATGATGACTTCCTCCATTTCCCTCATTTACCCTAGCAAAAAAAGAAAAAGGGGTCAGCTTAGACTTCTATATAGTTTATGCTTTTTAATAGATAAAGTCAAATTGCCATTAGTATAATCATTGGCGGCCGGAGGGGTCCAAAATTTTCAAAACTCTATCCGTCTCTTACAGATTTTTGGGTATTTATGACAAAATATAGTGTATTGATCCCTTTAAAATTCAAGAAATTTTGTCTCGATTTCTATAAAATTAAAAAATAAATTATCTTAGCAGTTAGCTTCTCCTCAACACAAATCTTGAGTTTACCACTAAGTATAATGTGCACCATAATCCCTTGACAATGAAATAAGATTAATGAATTATAACCTGTTGCATACCCTACATTTGATTTATTGTTTCCTTCAAATTTACCATTTACGACGACAAAAGAAAATAGTAAAAAAATTTTTTTACCTCATTCAAGCGTAAAAAGTTTACTTGTTATACGGTATGAGTTTTTCGGTAATCATTCATATCAGATTATATTATGTGATATTTTTTTTCTTTAAAAGTTACTCTATTCTATTTTACCATAGAAAAAATATCAGATGTCACAATTTAATAAAGATAGCTACTGGAAAAACTCAATACTATCTAACCACGTAACTTTTTTCCTCATCAAAGGAGTTCAATTAAGTTTTGATTACAAATTCTTACGGGATGAGCTTCACCAGGTATATCACTTTTTTCTATGACACTTTGGGTCAACAATCAGCTGCAACAGACAGCAGGCATTATCTGCATGTCAAGTTCTACCAAATTCATGAGCTAAGAGAATTGACCATGTGACCAATATTATTGTCAAGGTTGGCTTAGCAGCCCCAATGGAATTAACTAGTCCAATGACAATGATGTGTTAATAGTATTGTGATTCAACGCTGGCATAGAACTTATAAATGTCATGTTTTGGCAAAAGAAGCTAATTCTACATTTTCAAAGGAATTACATATTATGTGACGAGAGCATGCATGCATATGTGCCTAAGCTAGCTGATGACATTTGAATAGAGAGTGCAAATGCTAGGCAAATCCTTTTGGCCTAATTAAAATAAATAAATAATAGCGGATGGAACACATGAAACTCTCTTCAAAAGCTTGGAATCGCCTACTCCGACATTAATTGGATCTATATATTCTAATCCGTTTTTATGTTTTTTTTTTTTTTTTTAACTCTTATACTTTGTAGCAGCCCTAGTCAGGAGAAATCAGATGATACTTTGTATGAAAAATTACCCTTAAATAAGGATCACAATAATGTAATGAATGCTAAATACCACAATGAAAGTCACATTATATATGACAATCATCTGAAATATTGAAATGTCATATGATGTGAACAATCAATTATATATATATATATATATATATATAATGTGGTTATTGGCTGGGACTGAACTAGAAATTTTATTAAGGGGAGTCATGGTAAAAAAATTTTAAATTTTGGTAGGTCAAGGTAAAATTCTAAATTTTGGGGGGCTAACACATTATTTTTTATTATTGATACCTAAAATTTAGAAGATCTAAACAAAATTTTGTCACAGTAAAAGGGTCATAGCCCTCCCACTGTCCACAGCTAGTTCTGTCTCCGGTTGCTGGTCATTAATCCTAGGGGTGGACATTGGGCGGGCCAGGCCTACACATATAAAATTTTTTATCGGGTCCAAAATCAAATCACAAACCCGTCCAATTAAAAAAATTACATTCCCAAGCCTGTCCATTTAACTTAAAATTTATTTAATATGTAAATTTTTTCTCTATAAATAATATAGAATAACATAAATTTTAATTACATATACATATATAATATTAAAATATAAAAAAATTATTATTTTATATATATTTCGGGCCGGACCAGACCGGGCTTCAAAGACAAATCTCCAGCCCCCCTATCAAACTAATCAGGCAAGTTTGGGCAAACATATCAGGCTCTCGAACCCATAACCACCCCTAATTTGACCCTAGCATGGAACTAAGGCACAAAATGTCTCCAAAATGCCCAGAGAAGTTATCCTCCAATAATTTCAATCACTGCACATCGCCCCTACAAAGAAGAAAATGTTGCATATAATCTCAACTATACTGTGTCGATGATATGTTTGAAATTATGACGAAAACATAGTGGTGTTTTAATTTGAAATAAAAAGATAACAAACTCATCGTGTATGACAATCGACCTCTTTGTTCATATAGCAAAACTCTTTTTTCACTTCTAAATAAGGCAGTGTTTTGAAGGCATTTACTAATGTTGATTTCATTGTCTTGTATATAGGAGAGAGAGAAATGAGAGAGCGATAAGATTATGTACAGCAACTCGCCAAAAGTGACAGTATAATTACACTTTTCATCCTACACTTCACACTAAATTTACTTTAGGACTTTTACTTTTATTTGTAATAATTAAATCTCTGTACTTCTAATTTATTGCGATGTCAAGTCATTGTTAAAGGAGTGTTTGGATGTGAATTTTTCAACAGCTTATAACTTTTTTAAATGGCAAATACTTAGGACATATGTTAAGGAGCATTTATTGTATTGGATTTTACTCCTTTTCACATCTTCTTATGTATTGTTTTATTTAAGTACCAACCACTCAAACTTAATGCTCCTCTATTAATTTAAATGACAAAACTAACCTTCTAATACTAATAGACTCAAACTTCATTCGGGTGAAATGTGAACATGAAGTGGGACCTGTCTTATTTAATACTCACATTAACGACTCACGTGGGGGCTTGCTACAGAATGTAAAGAGTCGTGCAATTTCCCTCCATCCTACTTCATCATCTCTTTAACTTTTACAACCCTCATTACAACATTGGAAAAACCAATTACATTGTCTCAGTTTAAACTTAAACCGCATAGTACTGGTATTTAACATTTTTCATATTATACTTCATAAAAAAAAACTTATTTAAATTAAAAGGTATGCCATAATCTAATATAATCTCATCATATAATTGACTTTATCTATAATATATAATGAAGAGCGGGATTTGCCAGTGGTGGTCCACATTCATGTCATAAAATCATGGGTTAACTCAATTACATTCTTATTTCTTTGTTTCGAGTTTAAATTACATGGAGACTTGCACACACTCACCCACGTAGAGTTATTAAAAATGTATAATAATTACTATATGTTACACAGAACTTATATGTTGTTAATTGTATTGGATTTGTGGAAAAAATAAAAGAAAATGTAATCTTATTGAATTTTGAATCAATGCAAATATATTTAATACTTTTTTTAATTATTTATTACATTGCATACATTGCAAACTATTAATCTTCATAACTAATAATTTTTTCTAATGTTCCAATCACAACATACTGATATATAGTAAAAGTATAGTGTAATATCATTATTTTATTAATTATGATTTTAATTTCAAAATTTTATCTTATTTATCAAAGGATAAACAGCAAAAAGAAAAAGTTAAATGAAAAATAAAAAAAAGTGCCTAATCCAACAACCTTATTTTGTCGGATGGATTGATTAGTGACATCATCACAATGTCAAATGAATAGCTAGAGACAAAGTCTTTGTGTGGGCCTTCTAATACTATATATTCATATACGTAGATAAAGTTGGGTGAAGGTTATTTTTGTCCATTTGAAAGGATAGTTAGAAGCAATTAATATTTAGTTATTAAGACTCCTTGAAAAGTGGTAGAATTAATAGAAATGTGATACTCATTGTTTGAAAACAATGTATTTTTACTATCTTAACACGTGCCCTTAGGGCACGTGTTATCACAACTCTTTTTAAATTATGTTTGACTTTTTGCCAAAAAAAATGACTTTTTAAAACTAATTTAAACTTTAAAAAGTCATAAAAACATAACTATTTAAAACTAGTTTAAGCTTATGGCTTATGGTTTTTTCAAGGAGCAATCCAAACATTCCTTAAGTTTCTTTTGAAAAATAAACAACAAAAAAAAATTCATATTTGGCAAGCATATTACATTTTTTAAGAAACAAATATGTAAAATATGACATTTTCCTTTTGCTACGCAAAAAAGGTGAAAAAGGGCGATCAAATGGTAATAACTCCTCCTAAGCATGACTATAGGGGTCCCACTTGATGCGGAATGTTTGATTTGAGCTATAGCTATTGTCGAGAAAGTGAGTTTGTCACCGCAACACTACCAAAAGTCAAGTGAACAAGCAAGCGACTCAACCGGATCACAAAACTCAAAGTGGTGTCAACACACTTTAAACTCATGACTTCCTGCAGTCAAATCACATAGGGGTAATCCACTTACCACTATACTCTCACTTTTGGTGGTTATAACATTTTCCTAATAATCTATCACAAATTCTACTAAAATCACTCAAAAATCTCGAGTAATTAACTTTGTGATGTTTATCATATAATTAAACTTCATGTAAAAATTCTTAATTTGGCTCATGTACAATATGCGTAAGTTTTGAGATAGAAAATTACTAAATTTTATATATTTGCTATGGAAAAAGGCCACATGCCCTTGAAATGCAAATTTTTCCGAATAAAATATGAGACTCTAAGTAGCATTTCCCTCTTTGCAGTCGCAACGTGCAGTGGTTGAAATTATTGGACGGTAATCTTCTCTAGGCATTTTGGAGACATTTTGTGCCTCAACTCTATGCTAGGGTCAATGTCCAGTAGCAATATTATATATATGAGAAGGCAGGATACATGTGATGCATGTACAACTCTCTCACTTGCAATAGTTATAGAAACGTGACGGATGAAAAAAATTGACATTTAGTTATATAAAGAATTTAAATGGTCAAAATTACTCTTAATTGCTTCAACTAATAAATTAACATAAATCTACAAACTTTTAAAGACATTTTTGAAAAATAAAAAAAATACACAGTTTTCAGGATAGTCTATTTATATATTAAAATAACTAAATCCCTTGTGTTTTTTTATGACATTTCAATATAACAAATGAGAAATTATTTCACATGATGGTCATATATGATGTGAGTTTCGTTATGATTTTTAGCATTCATTACATGCATGTGATCCTCATTTACGAGTAAGCTACGGATGACTTCTTTTATGCAATCTTATTTCTCAAATTCTTTGCACAATACTAAACACAAAGGCGTAGAATTCATGTCAATAAATTCATATGAAACCACACATTTATGTATACAACCGAGGGAAGGGATTGGAAAATAAGACTATATAGTATTTTAAAAAAACGAAAAAGAAAATAAGCTGTTTCTCTAACTGTCTCTCTTTATCTTTACAAGATCGAAAACTTGAAAATTTGCAAAGCAGTGCATAAAATGGTAAAAACAGAAAAATCTTAAGAAAAAAAAAAAAAACAACTGAAACCTCAACATAGAGAGAGGAAACCAGCAGCATGTGTTCATGTGATTGTTTGTTACAAGGCAGAACCAAAATAATGTAGCAATAATCCCATTGTCACTGTGTATAAACGACAACGTTGGGGTCATTATCGGTGGGCGAGAAGGCTAAGACCATGAGAAGGGCCATTATCCCCACCGGAAAGAACAGCAGCAGCATCGGCGGAGGCGGCAACGGTGGCAGAATTGGTGGCAACACCAGCAACGACGCCGTCAGAACCACCAGCACCAACACCCACCTCACACTGAAACACCTCACCATTAATGTAGCCTCTCCCTCTTCACTGACCTCTTCAGGTCCAAGAAGATCATATCTCTCCCGGCTCTCCCCCAAACAAAAAACTCCTACTGTGGTCAAGTCTTTGCGAAGCAAACCGCGTAAACAACCTGCTATGTTTTTACATATATGTGTGTGTATATATATATATATAGAGAGAGAGAGAGAGAGAGAGAAGAATGTATATACAGTTTGGTGGAAAGTGGAATGCTGTACGGGTGTTTGGAGGAGGCGGCTGCGTCAAAACATCAAACCACAGAATGAAGTTTCGTTCATACGTCGATAGTCTACAGAAAAAGAGCACATTTATAGTGTTTAATAGGCGTGCCGTGATCCACGCCGTCCATTTATCATGACGATGCTGTTTTGGAGTTTGAACTTTAAACTGACCTTTTTTTTTGCTTTTTGAGAATAGGATGGGAGAGTAATTGTTGTCTGTTTGCTATTCTTTTATATATATATATATACACGAAAATTTTACAGAATCAGGGGGCACCAGATCCCAATATATACAGCTGAGCTGATACGCTAGAAGAGATTTGTTTTGATTAATCAATGTTTCTTTGTTATATAATATGGTGGCTTGAAGTAAGAAAGATATATTTCTTTTTTTTTTTTCCGTTGATTTGTTTATATTCTTGATTCATTTATCTTTTATTTTCACATCTTGAATTTTGGTAATTAGTTACACGAATTTTTTTAGTCTCTAAAGCACATTAAACAAATAAAACTTGAGCAACGGATATTGGGAACTTAGGTCAAATTTGAACATTTTGGATGTAATACATTTTGATCCAAAATTCAATTCTTGACGGGATAGGGTCATCTTATTCTGCAAATATTTTTTGATTGTACATAATTTTTAAGCATTATTATGATGGTGGTAATTTTAAAATTTAAGTTATATTGGTGATTTTTTTTTTATTAAAGTGAAAAGATACAAATCAACCGCGTTATTTTGTACAAATTTTCTGCATGATAGTATATATAATCGCACAATTTCAGCATCTATTCACTTTTTTTCTTTATATTTATTAAAATGCTACTGCTACTGTTAATATGAGGTAAAGTTGTTCAATGCATTAAATGGTTGTACCTTTTTGCAAGGAAAGTAACTAGTGCCTATTTTTATTAGTATTTCCGTCAAATGAAAAAAGTTAATTAATTTTAATTCCCTCTAGGCATATGGAGAACATTTAACAATGAAAAAAAATGACCAATAAAAAAACACAAAAACAAAAAGTTTGGTCAAAGGCAAATCTTCTTGGATTTATGAGAATCAAACGTACCAAACTCCAAAACAACCCAAACATTTTAAGATTGGTGGGGTTGTAGAAGAATCTATTTTGAACCTCTAAACATGAAGAAAACAAAAGCCACATTAAGCTAAGAATAGAGTGTTGGGAAGAGAGACGTAGGCGTGTGGTTGTGGGCAAAAGGATCATTCAAATACAATGTACCTTAGAAAAGCAGTCTTTGTGATGTGTTGTAAATACCCAACTGGCATAAATACATATTTTTCGTATGTATATGTATATTTGTATATATATATGCTTATAACCATATATATATATATATATGCACAAAAGCGTGATTATCATTTATCATCATCCTTGTCTGACAATAAGCCAGCTTGGCAATGCTTTTATTTTGAGTCATTTGACTGATCCCCCTCCTCATGCTTTGAACCAAGACACCCTAGAGGCTTGCCATCCTTGCAATATCACATTATAGGATATGGTCATGCCTGCTGCCACCATGATTTTGCTTATAGCATTCTTGAAATTAGGGAAGAATCTCTGAATCTAATTATTTTCCTACAAAGTCTACAAACCAAAGCAAACTTGAAATCTACTTTGAATGAACAAGTGGGATGGACGGGGTTGCTACTCCAAGAGATTGTCTGGCTTTGGACCTCTGAAAATTACCAGAGTAATGATAGGATAGTAACGGGCGAGTTCGGTACATAATGGCCTAAACTCTTCCTTATCCTTAATAAAAAAAATTCTATTCCTCATCTCATTTAAATTTTGCATGGAGTTATGTATTTTTTTTTTTCATACATCATCTCTAACCCGTTTCTTTATAATCCAAACCCTCCATAGAGAAGAGGTTAGGGTTCGGATTTTTTTGGGTGCAATTGCCTGGTCTCACACTTTAGTAGCTAGCCTTTGTGACTTGGACTCTTAGGTGTAGCTCTTGAAAATTTATCTAGTAATGCACATGACGTATGCCTAAAAATTTTTTTAAAGAGGATTTGATCATTAGTCATCATTTTGGATGTTGGAATTTTTAATTCCTTTTGTTTTCTTTGTTATGGATACAAGAAAAATAGTTATTTTTGGACGTTATTTGAAGTGCTATGGTTGTTTTGGAACTTGGAATTGATCCCTTGAGACTAAGATTGAGAGATCTATATATAAGATATCTCTTGGCCTCCTTCCACAAAAAAAAAAAAAAAAAAATTCAATGTAAGGGTAATAATGGTGTATCACATCATCAATCAATAAAATTGCATAAAAAATAATTTTTTTATTCTAACCACCTAAAATTAAGGAGTTATTTAAAATAATTTGTACACATTACCCTAGCAACTAATGTGACATATCATCATAACATGTTCATGAGTATTCATGTCATTAGTTTGTGATATTACATCAATAAATATGACGTATTATCATTGTTGTATTGAATATTTTTTGCTTCCAAGACAATTTATAATGATAACACCCGGAGATATATTAGTTTAAGCAAGATGAATGGAAGGTCAAATTGATGAAACACTGGACAGTTAGGTGTTTGATCTCAATTTCAGTGTGGGTCATGGTGCTCGAAAGTATTTTTGGAGTGAGGAAGAGTCTTGTCTTTCCTACCAATTATAACGGGTTGTTTTCAATTGGTTGTGCGAATGAAATCATTTTATTTTGAATTAACAAATCTAAAATTTATTGATTCGTAAATGAGTTAATTCGAGTGATGTATAACACCGAACGTAACAATTTTTCAATCTCTCAAGTTGGATAAGCTAAATCTATATTGCCAGAGAAATTATCAAGAACCTGAATTTTCATGAAGAAAATAAATTTGCTATTTTTTTTCACTTGTTGTATTTGTACAACCAAATGCATGAATAATTATCCAATTTTCACGAAGGAGTTAATTTTAAAATGTCTAAGTTCACAATTTGATGGACAAGCCAATGGGCACTTATCTTTGTAATCAACCAAGAAACTAATTTATGAGCCCGTTTGATGCAGCTTTTTTAAACTTTTTTAGTTTTATTTTTTTTTACTTATAAGTAAAAAAAATTAGAATTTTTTTACTTTTTTGTTTTCATAAGCTAAAAATAAGCAAATAAGCAAAAGAAAAAAGCAAATAAGTCAAAAAAATTTAACTTTTTTGCTTATAAGCTAAAAAAAAACTATGCGAAAAAGGCATACCAAACAAGTCCTGTATATCCATAAAGTGGAGTGTACAAAAATGGAGGGATGCCCAACCCTAGTGGTATATGCACCACTAAAAAGACTTAGATAGCAAAGGTGGTGGCTTATGCCAAATTCGCAAGATCGAGCTTTGAATTGCTACCAAAACGGGCAATAGCTTCTTGACAAACATGATTAAGACGTGCATTATATCTACCTCTTAACACATGATTAAGTCTCACATTTCACCTATGGCTCAGGAGGTGCCTGCAACCAAAAACTGGCAATGGAAATCACTCTCAGAGGGGTGGAACATCATTTGGAAGAAGCAAATGATCCCTTGTGGTCCAGTGCTTCAGTGGGCGTCGGCTAGCTCTCATGTATGTTAATCATAGTCTCCAAGTTTGATCGCTTCCCACTTCTCATGTAGTCAATCATTATTTAAACAATGCATGAAGTTATATGGTTCATGTGAAAAGTAGACATTCACGAATTTAAGGGAATAGTTGATCGAAAACCTAAACACTTTGTAGCCAAAAAAAAAAAATTTTTTTTTTATCACATTGGCTAGTAGGGGTAACACTATTTGGTAAGAGCCCTGTTTGGAAACAGTCATTGTTTGGTAACACTTTTTGTTTTTGTTTTTAAAATTTTAAAAATAAATTATAAAACAGTTTTTGGTGACATATTTTAATATTTGTTTTTAAATTTTTTACAAGTAAAAAAAAAGATTGGGTCAAATTTGAAAATACAAAAATGATATTTTTGTTTTTTTTTTTCAAGCTTTTCCCCTTTCCTCTCCCGTCACCCATTACTACCACCCACCACCACAGACACTATTCATTACCATCATCTAACACCACCACCGCCGGCCATCACTACCGGTCACCACTTTCGCTGCCACCATCCATTTCCACCACTACCGGCAACCACTTCCACCCACTAATGCTGATGAATCCTTTTAATGCCAAATTAATAAAAATTACATTATAATTGTGGGGTTGCCCAGCATATTCAAAAAAACAAAAACAGAACCCAAGAAACTAACAAAAATAAATAACAAAAAATAAAAACTAACAGCATACCAAACATATACATTAACAACTCCAAGAAAAAAAAATGCTAAAGAGCCGAGATATGCCTTTGCACCTTACTTAATAGTCCAACGGTCAGCCCCAATGGTATTGGCCCAGACGGTTGCCGAAAAGGCCGAAACGGCCGCCCAATATTCCCAAGATGGGTTGAAGGGCATCGAAATTTGATCCCCAGTTAAGTCATGCCCATTAGGGAGTTAACTCTTAATCTAGAATATGATAATTAGATTGCGTTACGTTAGGCCAGTCCTTAATTCTATGGATATTGAATTCGTTAAAAAAAATAAAATTATTCATACTTACAAATATAAATATCATTTTTTTGACAAATATATATTCATTTTTTTTTCTCATTTTCCTAACCCAATCAAATAAAAAACAAACAAAAAAATAGTTTCTTTTACTTTATTTTTTTATCTATGTTTTTTTATTTCTTTCTATTGTCCTTCCACAAATTCAAGATCAAAATATGGCATAAGCGTGCCCCACAAGCCAACTCTCAAATTGAAATTTTATTCGGTGCTCTTGGAGCACCGAATAATTTCTCTTCAAATTGACTAGTGCGAGATACTCGTGCAGGCTAGAAAAGATTTTGAAAATTTTCTTTTTTTTTTTTCTATTTTTGATTCCACTAACACTGTTGTTTACATCTTAAATTTGTTAAAGAAAAAGAAAATAAAAGAAAATGAAAGTAAAATTACTTGGACAATTTTACTTTTTATGGTAACCAAATCAAACATTAGATTTTCTATTTGTTTTGTTCTAGTTTTCTTAAGTTAACCAAGCAAAGATAATGAACATCTTTTACTTCATTTTCTTTTTGTACCTTTTCTTTTTTCTCCCTTTTCTAATCGAAGATATAAACATACCGTAAATATTGAAAATTTTAGAGTTCCCCAAAAATAATTGTTATGATGATTTGATCTTATTTCCTTCAAACATGAACCTAATTCTTCGTCACCTCGTTCATGCTCCTCAAAAGTCACTATGGTCTAATAGGATAATAATAAATATTGGTTGATATATATATAATTCGGCCTCTCAAATTAGTCATAAAAAAAGATAGATTTATTATTGATCATTTGTTTCTTTTTTTTTTTTTTTGAGGAATTAGATCAGATTGATGTTGTTAATTGATTAGGAGGTCAAGTTAGATATGATTTTAAATTCGAGGTTAATCAAAAGACCGTCTCCAAACCCTTCCCTTTTGGGGAGTTTTTGTTCGAGAATATTGGTAGTTTTAATAAAAATTCCCTAAGTAGTCCAAGTCCATAACTATTTCCTAAGCTAGGTAAATTTTGCCACATTTTATGCTATGTGGGAGAGAGAATCAGAGAGTCAAACAAATCTCCAAAACAGGCTTTGAAAAAAAAGACCTTTTCTAAATCCTAGTACCCTAGTTAACATATAGGCTATGCAAATCCTCATTTTATTCGTATTTCGTTTAACTTGAGATTAGTAATCTTTCTATAATCTTGTTTTGGGTTGTTGTCACTTGATGTAGGGTGTGTATAGCTTTATTGTTTGTTGTTGTCACTTGATGGAGGGTCTGGTGTTGTGGGCGCGACTTTGCTACTGTCGGACTTGGTGCAGTCGTGTCCGGTTGAGTATGCGTCCTGCTATCAACCCACCACATGTTTGTGGCTTGCCACATCGTTAACGTGCACAAATATAACAGAGAGTTCTGCCATCACACTTCATTTATGTGGGGCCCATTCTTTTAATATAATTCAAATGTTAAATCTCTCAATTATACATAAACCATATATATATATATATATTTGCGCAAATAGCAATCAGAAAACAACAGATAGATCGATCTAGTCTCATTTGGTTAACTTTTCCACATTCAACCAACAAAGAATTAGACTAATCAATTTCATAAAGTTCGCTTTAATGATAAGTGGACATAAGTTTGGGGCTTTAGATTTGTCTATATTAGCCTGTTTCAAACAAACTGTTGGTTAATCGAGGCATCGCCGCAGCAACAACCATCACTGAGAGTTTGACGGCGATAGCAAAGGTGAGCTTTTGTTGCAAACGAAACTGCCATGGAGAAAATTTCGAACAAAACTGTCAGTGTGCACAGCCGACGAGCTTCAAAAGAGAGTAGCAGATAAGAAAGGGAAGGAGTACTCCATAAAATTAAAACATAGGACTATAAGAATAGGTTAATGGGTGGAGAGAGAGAGAGAGAGAAGAGATTAAATTGACTTATTAATGAATCCGGCCCTCTTTCACCATTTTTAAGTGGGTCCTACATAAATAAAGTGTGACAATAGAACTCTCCATTATATCTGTGCACGTTAACGATGTGGCAAGCCACAAATATGTGGTAGGTTGATAGCGGGATACGTACTCAATCGGACACGACCGCACCAAGTCCGACAGTAGCAAAGTCGCGCCCCTCAGTGTTGTGTAGCTGGAATTAGAGTTGTTAATGATTATTGATTGTTGCTTTGATGTACTTGTATTGTAGGTTAAAGTGGAGCTTTTCACTTTGGTTTGGAGATTTACTTGGTAGAGTTCATTTTGCTGATTTATTTGCTTTT
This sequence comes from Euryodendron excelsum, assembly GCA_033060915.1. NCBI lineage: Eukaryota > Viridiplantae > Streptophyta > Magnoliopsida > Ericales > Pentaphylacaceae > Euryodendron > Euryodendron excelsum. The sequence continues at coordinate 63,682,703 of CM065377.1, read as the reverse complement.
AGTGGCTTGCTACTACTGATGCCTTGTTGGTTGCTATTATCTACGGATATGACTTTCTTGTTATTATATTTTTTATGATAGTTATAGTGCATTTTTGTTGCTAATTGTTTTAAGAAAAATGTTACTCTTTTATAAAATTTGTACAAAAAATCTCATCAGAATGATATAATAGTGACATTATTATAATTAAAAACCATCATAATGAGCGTTTTATTTTAGAATGAATGACTCTTATTCAACCATATCATTTTAATGACAAATTATGTTAAAAAAAAATTATATTTGTATATCATTACCCTTGTTTTAATTAGCTTTGAAGTCTAAGTCTCTCTTTAGAGTATTCTTTGTTTTAGGCTTGGTGCTGATTGGCTTAATATTGTAGAGGAATAAGTTATATCTTTTCCCAAAACTCTTTTATGGCTTAGTGTTTAAACTAGTTTTGATATTTAAGTCTTTCTTTATGCCCTTTCTCATCTTTGCATTGTAACTAACTCTTTGAAAATGTCTCTCCTTTTATTGTAGGCAACAGGTTTTTCTTCTATTCACCTACCGTTACCACAATCATCAAAATTGCTGATGTCAACTCCTAATTTTTGAAAGGAGAAGCATTTTCTCCAACTCAGATTCTTCATGTCACGTGTACATGCAGGATATTAAGTTACTACATATTAAAATTGTGTTAATAATTTATTTATATTCTTTTTAAATTTTAGGCACAAATCATAAGATTACTATATCTATAAAATTATTCAAACACAAATAAATATATAAATATATGATCAAATGGTATATTGTCACGTACACAGGACAGGAGGAGCTCCTCCAATCTAAGTTGCAAGAAATCCTTATTTTTTAAAATACTAATTGATGATGCAATGAATTTATACGACCTTCCCGACCTTTGACGCAAACGGTTAAAGTGATGAATCCTTTCGATTGGGACACCGGTGTGGTGCATACCAAAGATATTCTGATACCAAAGTTAGGCTAGAAACAAATGGGTAAGGTAACAATGCTCAAGAGTTCATGTGTTTTCGTACCTTTCGTAGAAATAATAATTGCCCTCTATACAGGGAGGTAAGCAGGGAGTATGGCTTGGATCATGGGTATATCAATAGAAGAGTCAACTATGTCTTCAAATTGCGCACTAAGGATAGAGGGAAGAAATCGTGCCCCCATGTCTAGGTTTCATGGACCATATTTCCAATCAAGGATGAAACCGTTTTAATCATGGAATCATGGGGACTGATCTTTAGGCAAGAATCTTAAGATACTTTGATGACGGTGCCTGATACCCCATTGAAACTTTGTCCCTCAAGTCTATCATAACACCTGGTCGGAAGAATAACTTGGGGGATCAATCTAGAGGAATGGTCTGAGTCCTATAATCTGCCCTGACAGGCACACCAGTTATACTTGCACTATCACTAATTATAACCTTCGTCACCTCAAAACCAAACACCTCCACCTCTTCCACCTATCTCCCTAAACAAACATCACATAACATTACCTCACCCAACGAGGGTTTATCACATCATACATTTACTTGCAAGAGCTGTGAGCTCACCCCACTAGAACGCTCCCAAACCCACCTCTCGACAGAAACCCTTTCTCTACCTTATATATATATAAATATATATATCCATCGCCCGCCCCACACCACCCGACCCCCACGTCTTTTTCTCTTGTGCGCGTGTGAAAGCCACCCACGACTATCTCCACGGCTACAAGATCACACCCAACCTCCATGACCATCAGTTCGGCTTCTCTTTAAATTTTAATATTTAAAATTTTTTAGACTCTTTATCTTATTATATTATGTGTTAGTCATTTAGATCTAATGTATAATATTGTTATTCAATTCAAATTCACGTTCTTATTTTGTTAATTTTTTTAACATTAAATAAAATCATGAGTTTAAATAAGGTAATATTATTCATTGAATCTGAATGACTAATAAGTGACGTAGTGAGATAAGATATTTGAAGAATTTTAAATATTAAGATTTAGAGGTGAGCGAATCCGATGGCCACTCTACCTGCATCATCTACTCATTTGCTCTCTCTCTCTCTCTCTCTCTCATGACTAACTGTCACTCAACCACGAAAAAATATTCCATTCTCCACAAGTGAGGCCCACCTCTCATGTGAGAGGTGGAACAATACTCCAAGAGCATGGAATAATTTCTCATAGATCACCCATTAAATAATTGAATTTGAACAGTGGTTGAATTTATTTATTAGAGTTGTGTTTAGTCAAAGGATAATTTAGCTTTGCATTGTTTGGTTACTAAGATAGAAATATAGCACAAAAGATGAATATGACAGTTGATTAACTTGGAAATTTAATTTTGTGTGAGGATAATATAATATATGTATAAATTCGACTAACAGTCATTATTTGACAACTCTAACGGAAAATCAGCATCCTTTTAGAAACATGATGAGAACTATTAATCATTGTCATATACTTTAAGTAAGGTCGACGTAATTTATTTTGACTTTTAATTTCTATGGCCTAATGCACTTTGTATGAAAAGAATTGTGCCCCACTTTTCTCCTCATTTGCATTATAACTATCCAATCAATCAAGGTAAAGAAAGTGTAATCCAACGCTTATCACATAATCAATCAAGGGCATATATCTATGTCTAGTTAGGGAGCCAATGGAATGCTTATGATCCCTCGAGCTTCAATCCTATAAATACGGTTCATTCCTGTCAATCATGCAACCCCTCGACAAATATGTAATAGTGTGATAGTGCCCATTACTATCACTCAAGCTTAAATTTTTATGGCAGAGGTTCTATCAATTGCACGAAAAGTAGAAAATTAAAGTAAATTACGCTGATGTTCTTTGTAATTTATTCCTAAGTTCAATTTAGTCCATGAAGTTCATATTGCAATAATTTTATCCTTTAATATTTTAAAAATATGTATAATTGGTCAAATCAAAAATTGACATTCAATAATTTGATGAAAAATCATTTAAAAAATATGTACAATAAGTCCAACGGAGAATTGACATTCAATAATTTGATGAAAAATCATGTGTTGTGCTTGTAAGGGGCATGATGGTCATTCACTCTTTTCTCTTCTGTTTAGGTGAAAATTTTTGACAGCCAACTCTCTTTCTTTTGTTTTTCTTTTGTTTTTGTGATTTCTCTCCCCTCCTTCCTTTTCTTAGACACTATTATAACAAGAGAAACAAGTAAGGGCAGCCTCTTATAACAACCCTCTCATTCTTCTCTCCTCCTCCTTCCTACCCACTACTACACCATCCCTCCCTCCCTCCCTCCCTCCCTCCCTCATCCTTGGTTTTCCTATTCTCACCTATTGCCACACCGCCCTTCTCCCTCATCTGCTAACACTGCCACACCGTCCCCTCCCCTCATCTCATCCACGGTCACCTTCCCTTTCCTCCTTCCTTTCCCCTCCTCTGCTCACTAACACACCACCCTTCCCCATCTCCTACCCACAGTCAGACCGCCCTCCCCAACCCAACCCACCAAAGCACCACCTCATACCTCCTAGCTAACCTTAACCACCATAGCATCACTATGTACCAGATCAGCACCATCCAACTGAACCCAACCGGCCAAAACAACAACCTAGCCCACTCCTGCCCAGCCCCAACACCATCTCACGTCACTGCAGCCCCAATACCACCTTGCACCATCAGCTCATTCCCTTCCAAGCACACAACCACTGTATATACATATGCTTATATGCACACCATATGTTCTAGAGGTGCACAAGTGACCGAAGGAATCGAGAACCGAACCAGAACCTATCACATCGGTTCAGATTGGTTCGGTTTTAAAAGTTAATGGTTCGGTCCTGGTTCTCAGTTTTTAGGAACCAATGACATTGGTTCGGTTCTGGGTTGGTTGAGAAATAAACCGAATTGAATCGAGGTGAAACTGAACATAGCACAACTCGATCGGTTCTGGGTTGGTTGAGTACTCACTAACATGATTTGTTAGTGAGTACTCGACGTGGGATTTGATACCACACTCCTATATCACAACTCTTGTCCCAACTAGTGCAACTGGGAAAAGCTTAAATCAAACATCAGTAACCAAATATAGAAGTGTTATCAAACCAAAGAAAAGTAACCAAATATTTGTATAAATATAGCGTTCAACTCTCTCTCTCTCTCTCTCTCTCTCTATATATATATATATATACACACACACACACATTCTTGACAACAAATCTGCAACTTCTACGAGGCCACCCAAAAGCATACGGTCATAAAAATCAATCTTATTTCTCTTTCCAGTTTCTATCTTGTGGCTTCCATCCTTTCAAATTTCTTGCTTGGAAACTTGTCAGTTTAAGCAAAATATTCAAAATCACTACCAAATTTCTGTACGAGTGGTAGAGGTTCTTATTTTCTCGTGCAATCAAAAAATATAAGCTACAAGATTCAAAAAAACTTTAACTTGGTTGCATTCCTACCTTTTCCCAGCACCCAAACAAAATATAGAATCAAAACACTGAACTAAAAAGGCATCCATAATGAACGCACACACCATCAAAAACACAAATTCATCTTCAGATCAAAACTGAAACGCAAGAATAATCTCCAAATGTTCCAGATCTTGTTGCATATTCCCAGTTGCTAATAGCAAAACTTCTTTGCCTCCAAGACATTATACATGAATGGGTGACATGATACACCTTTCCAGAAAAAATTAGTTAAAGTGTATGAGCTTTTGAATCTGAATCTAATTTTTGCCGTTAGAGAGAGGAAGTCAAGTGTTAGAGCAAGGCGGAACCTTTCCTCTCTGCTTCAGTCATGGCTCCAGGCTTATACATTGCTTGTCCCATATCGATACTATGTAAAACCGTTCCCCACCTCCTGATAAAAATAGGCCATCTACAAGAACAGTGGTCAACTTATGGGTTGGGCTTTGTAGACCACGGAACTAGTATAAAATTGTTGGTTAAAGCACATATTAGAACTGAACCGAACTGAAAATTTTTGGTTTGGTTTGGTTTTAGCCAGTGCTTAATTCGGTTCTGAGTTGAAAATTGGGGGCTTGAGGTAGCTTGGTGCAATTTTAGATTTGGCATTAAACCGAACCAAACTGATTCATGTGCATCCGTAAATTATGTTCATACACATGTCTCTGTGACCAAGAACCATAAGTGACACATGATTTTACTATTTACTTTTTATAACTCCCGTTTCCAAATGGACAAATTGTGCGGAGTTTTAAAAATTGCTGTAATTTAGATTATGAGGACAAAATTGATACTATAGATAAGCTATAGGGTTCACAGGTGTCACTTGCCTTGAAAATTATAAATGAAATATTACCTAAAAATGAGGTTACTAGCTTCCCATTAATAATTTGTTCTAGGGTAAATTTCAACCAGACCTCCGTAGTTTTTAATATCGATAGCAAGACTCTATGGGTTTAAAAAACAGGCAGTCAAACCCCTTATAGTCATGGTTTGTCCATCTTCGTTTGTTTTAAAGGGGCAATATTGTTTTTTTTTTCATATTATGTACACATTAATATATGATTTTTGTGAATGATATGCATTTTATTTGTTGATTAAGCAGTAATTTTTGTTTAAAATATGTTATAAGAAGTGGTTGTTTATTTCATTTTTAGGGATTTTTGTTTTGGGTTTTTTTTTTTTTTTGGCCTCCCTTTCATCGCTTGCAGGATATTTATGTGATTTTGTTTGCGGTCAATTTTATTTTGGGAAAGTGGGCTCACAAACGGGCAATTGGAGGAAATGAGTTGAGTTTATGTTTTACTCTATTTGTTAATGCTCATAAGGGCATAAATAACTTTTACATGATCAACTCATAGTCAATTAATCAAGAAATTCAGCATCACGGTAAGAATTTTGGCTGCTTATGTTTTTAAACCACAAGAGTTTTGTTGTCTATATCAGAAACCACAGATGTCTATATGAATTCACCTTTTTATTTTTTGGATTAATTATAAATACACTCTTGAGCTATGACTCATTATCATTAAATTTTAAAACACAAAATATTGATTTACTGAACTATAAATTTGTATCCATCAACATCTTATGTTAGTTATTTGTTAGGAAAATAGGTAAAAAATTATTATATGACTTGTACGCATTCACAAAAGTATGATTTTATACTTAATCTTTTCTTGTTATAATAATTATTTAATGACTAAAATATTTCTTGAAATGACATATAAATATAAGAATAATACAAGAGTTATTTAAATGGTTAGACAAACGTTACAAAAGAAAAAGGTAATTTAGATTAAAAAAAAAAGAACTTTAGTGAACATATGCAAGTTACAAGATAATTTTTTTTACCAAATTACTAATGTATTGTTAATAGAATGTGTTAATTGATACAAATTAGTAATTTATGGGGTAAATGTATTACATTTTAAAATTTATGAAGATATAATGATAGTGAGACATAATGCAAGGAATATGTTTGTAATTAATCTTCGGTTTTTTTCAAGGTTGACTTCTTCTCTTTTAAAAATTTATCTAAATTGACTATCACACTACGTAAGTATGATAACATGATGTCAAAAAACATTATTTCTCTATACATTACATTACAAAAATAAATTATCATATTGTATTATCATATTAACGTAGAGTGACGATTACGTGGCATAATTTTTCCTTCTAGAGGGTACCGCCACTGATCCCTCAGCCACGTGACTTTGACCGTCCTCACCCAGGACCACCCGATCCGTTTCTACCGCTCTCTCTCTCTAGGGAAGCAGGTAGCTCTCTCTCTCTCTCTCTCTCTCTTCTCTAAACCAAAAAAAATAAGAAATGCAAAAATCACAACGTTCTCATTCTCTCTCTGCAACTGCCCAAACTCTAACCCTCATTTCGTAACGGCACAAAAGCGCATTGTCGCAGCCTCTTTCTATGAGCCACAGAATTCGCAACCGCCAGCACAAGCAACGACGACAATGGCAGATTCGGTCGCAGCTGGCATCGGAATGAGCGCAATGCCGGTGGGCCAGCGGTTGTCGTTGTGATTTCGATGGCGGATGACGCAAATTGTTCGTAGGGATTCAAGTAGGGATTGTTGATATTTTTTTAGTATGTCGGATTTGGTGGCCCGCACGGGTCGGCATCAGCAGCGGTACGAGGACGGTTGTCGCCTTGTCGCAGGGTAATTTCCATTCACTCACTTCATTAACCATTTTGACATACACATGTATCTATGTAAGTATGTATGTAACAATGGAATGAGCACCCGTTTGATCTTTTGATGTACTGTTTATTGTCTATGTTGCTTGTTGTGGTTGCTATTGTTGATGTTGATGGTTTTTGTCTGTCTATGTTGAAATGAACCATTCTTCTTAATTTTGAATATTGGTTATTTGGTATATTTGTGAGGCACTATCTGATAATTATTGCATTTCGACGTGATGTAGCTAGTGCGCGGGGGTTATATAAAGGGAGAACCGGAGATCACCGGTTTGATATTCCATGTCAATGATTTTGTTTGCCAAAATACTAGTAATTTTATGTATGGGCATTCAATATAATTTAATAACATTTGGGTATGTTACGAATTTTGTACCTTTTTAAACCATTCAGTTTAAATTTAAAATATGTAGGTCACTGTATTTTAGGAGAAAGATGAGATGTAATTGAAGAGGAAAAGAGTGGAAGAGCAGTTAATGAAAAAGATAGTCATGGAAAGCTACTTCCAATAATTTGGAATAGTGAAAAACAATTGTATTTACATAAAAGTGCAAATCTTTGTACCCCTCATGATATGAACAAGTATTGCATGTGCTCTCAGTCTAGTTTTTGTTAATTATTCAAAGATAATAACAAGAATAATAATATGATTATTGATTTTATTATTTTGTAATGGGAATAGGTTTCCCTCTTTTCTATTGTTGGTTTAAGGTTGGTGGGGAAGGCGGTGGAAATGCTATGTCTCTGGTTGGTTCAATAATGAATAGGTTTATCTCTTTTCTATTGTTGGTTAGTGGTTGTTTAAGAGGTTGGATGTATGCAATGCATTTCAATGTGAAAGAGCAAGAATGTCTATTTTCAGGGTTGGTGGGCCCTCCAATAAAAAAGGTGGTTTGGATCTGATTCTTGAATTTTTGAGGGTGGATTTGGTGAACAAAGGTGATACCTTCTTAAAAGGAGAATTATATCTGTTGAAGGATTCGAAATCTAAACATGCTCCCTTTTTCCCTGACAATTCTCGGAAAGTTTGTGATTGGTTGATGGGTGCACTTTCGCTTTTCTTAATAGGGTGTCAAAGAGTGTAAAGGTCATTGTCAATGGTGATTTCTTGCACTGTTTTACAAAATGCTTCAGAAACATGAAAGTTTGCATCAACTATTGCAAAAGAAAGAGGATGCACAATTTGATGATAACAGTTTCATGAATTATCCTACTAAAATTTCTTATTTTAATGGCTTGAATTCTTAGCTTACACAATTTTCTTTAGTAATAGTCATCTTTGTTTATTTATTTATTTATTTAATTTTTTTTTTGAGATAGGTAAGAGTTTGTTTTTATTAGAAGTGGGAGGGGGCTGCTGGGGTTTGAACCCCAGACATGAGCTTGATTGTACAAGGCCCCTACCACGAGGGTAATAGTTATCTCATAGTGGCTTGGCAGCACTTTGAAAGCCAAATGCATGTCCAAGGCAATGCCATAATTGTTGTCTACTACCGGCCAAAGGTAAAATGAAAGGTGGCCTATCTATTTGACCACCTAGTTGGTACCTTAACTACAATGACTAGGAGTGGATTTGCGACATGAAGCTGCTTGACCAAATTGTGCAGGTGAAATTTAGGGCATGTCTTTTAGTTGAATTTCATAGTAAAATTTGCAGCAAATTCTTTTATTGCTGACATGGGTTGGGGAATGACTTGATTATTTGTAAGGATGTGTGGGAAGCTCTGATAACTTTAGATTTTTTCTGATTTTCCTGGACATCTTTAGTCTGTTATAAATTCCACTTGCTGGATTAGAACTTGGAAGGAATCCGGTTACTCTAGTACATCCATCCTCTTTCTATGCACTCTGTGCTTCATTATGCAACTAGTACTTCTAAGATATGTTTATGTTTGTGAATGTATATACATGAGTATATGTGTGTGTGATGTGCAAGGCAATGTTGCAGTCTAGGGGGAGATATGTTTATCGAATGGTTGGTTGAGGTAGTATGAGGAACAGTATGCCTAAAAGGAAGACGTTTCACCTTTCACTGCTCTCTTGTAGTCTGGAAGGACAGGAATGCGAGGAGAAATTATTCAGGGTGACAGTCACAACATGTCATCATGCTTACGTGTTGTGATGTTCAACTCAAATTGTGCCATTTATGATCTTTTTCTCATGGCAAGATTTTTAAAGTTTAGAATCTTCCCATTTAGCTATGATAATGCCTATATTTTCTCCCACTCTTGTGTGTCTCTAAAAGAAAGGACACATGGCATCCAATGAATAGACCGTCACACCATCCAGGCATGATGATGTGGTGTGACAGTCACTTTATATAATTTCTGAAATGTGAGTCTTTGACTTTGGCATTGGAAAAGTTTTGAGTCCATCATGGTAATGAAGTTGCACCCTTGTTGGTAACTATTAAAGTGTCCACTTTCGCGTCGTCTGGATATGGTTCATGGCAGATTGACATTGTAGGTTCACTAGTTAGGGTAGATCTATTGACAATGTCCACATAAGCCTTGATTTTTTAATTCCAAGGTACTGCCTTTGGTTCTTTATATTTTAAATGGTCCTTGGTGATGGGCAATAACATTGAAAAAGAGAATCTGCTCCAGTGACGAAGAGCTGAAGTTCAGGCTAGAAGAAGACATGAGTATCATATAGAAAACATCCCTATTGGTTGTTTAGAGGCTTCTTTTAGGCAGAAGGCCATAGTTTGTGATAATAACAATTGGAGATAGAATAACATGTACATCTGAGAAGCCGTAAGGCAGTTATGACTTGGCTTGCTTTTAAAGTGCTTGAACATTGTCCTTTTGCCCTTAAAGTTGTTGTGTTCCTGCCATGTCCATTCTATATTCTTCAGATTTGTCGTGTTGTCTTACGGTTACCTGTGTCGCCCGCCCATTTTACGTGTTTGTGTCTATGCTACTTAGATATGCTCCAGTGTTGTCCAAAAGACTTACAACACCTCTTTAACCTTGATTTAGATCGACTCTTAAGTTGCAATCTTTATTTTTTCAGGCAAGTAAATAGCATGAAACCTCTTACCGATATAGATTTATTATCTACCCATGAAATGGATTGTAAGTGCTAGGGTACTTGTTTTACTCCTAAATCATTATTATAAACACAAATGAAAAGTCAGTCAAGAAGGTTTGCCCTGCTGCCTGATATGGTTTTTTGTCGCCAACACCTACACGAGGAAAGCATTTTCCCCTCAAAGTTTACCAAACGCAAAGTCAATTATATACATGGAACTATATTTTTCTAGATGCAGTTGGTTAGAGATTAAGTCTTTGGTTAGATTATCTGAGCTCAAGCCATAGCTGTTTGGAGCCAATTCTTGCTTGCCTTAAATTCTTCAAGCAAGACAATCTGGCCTTGATACTTGTGTTGTAGTCATTGTCAATTGTTAAACCATATTTATGATCCACTGCACTGTTGAGCTTTTAATATGGCTTTCTAGATGCAAAGTTAGCCAGGATACAGTTATTAAAGTTTTAATACTGGTGTTGGCAACTTATAATTGATTAAGCTTGCTCTTTGAATATATGGTTGACAACTATATATCAAATGAGCTGAGTGAAAATAAAAAACATACCTGTGCAAATGGATCACGATTACTAAGCATTTCAGTAAAAATGCCTTCCTGAATCTGCTTTATGCCTGCACCATTTGCATCATATGCACAAGAAGCACTGTTGGTCATTGACTAGGCATACTCTGAAATACAAATGTCATTAGAAGAACTGAGCTGGCGGACTTCCATTTGATAATTTTGTTGCCTTATCTGGTGGTCATTTTTGGGATAGCCATTCAAGAAGCTTCCTTGTTTGTTGATCCACTGTTTAAGTACATTTTTAGGTCAAGCACTGCAGGAAAGATCTACAAAAATCCGATGATGAATAAGAAACTTCTCAGGAAGCTTGATCTCCATCAGATTTGACATGGAATATCTTTTTTGGTATCCATAATCTCTTGCTATACTTTTAGCAGTGTTTTATTTGTGAATTAATTCTGTGACTACGTGTCAGTCTTTTATTTTCTAGGTTTCTTTGTTCAGTTAGAAATAACTTTGTGGCATTACCGAAATATTTTAGATTAGCTCAGAAAATATGTCTTGTAATCAACATTTACTTATATAAAAAAGTTTGTAATCAGCATTCTAAAATATCACGTTTATGTTTTTATGCCATGAATAACTCAGGAGCTCTTTGTTCAGGTGTATTCCATACAGGTACAGAGAGTCCGATGAAAGTATTGATGAGAACTCAGAGAGGATTGTTGAGGTGCTTATGATCAACTCTCCTAGTGGACCTGGTCTTTTGTTTCCAAAGGTATGAAGTTGTTAGATAGTTACACTAATGTGGCCGGCTACTGTGTTGGTTGTTAATATGTAATTTTACTTTCATGGTCATTAGTTGCTTCCACCCTTTAACCAAAATAAGCCTTTATCGTCTTTCTCTTGGGTGCTAGCTTTATTGGTATAATCATCTGTATGAACCAACATGACACAGGATCCACTGTATGCTTATCTGAAGCAATATCATTCCTTTCCACAGTTCTTGCTTGATGTTCCCTTTCTCTGGCTGGCTCTGTCTCAATCAGCGTCTTAGACTCCTCTGTGCTCTGCTGCAAACAGCTCCCTGATCTTAGACTTCTGGGTTTTCTCCTATACACTAGGGAAATCCTGCCCATTAGCTCCCTTGGATCTGGGCCTTCTAATTGAACCAGCCGAACTGTCACTCCACAATCCACAGCATCAACCTGAAGTGAGGCCTCCTGCCTAGACCCAACAGAATTATTGGCCTTTGGCCTCTTCCAAAAGTTTGCCCCCTACTGTTGGGGCCCAACATCTCCTCCACTGCTAGGCCCAGAACTTCTCTGATAACAGCCCAAATCAGAACTGGGCCTCTTACCTTCCTCAGCCCACAACCACTTCCCATGGGACAGGAGATATTAACCAACCCCCCCCCCCCCCCCCCCCCCCCCGCAGCGTCCCGTGCCCATGGCCTGGTTATCAGCCCAAGAAGTGCCGTGGCCCATAAAGTTGAACTTCGACCCAATAGATTAGTGTTGTGTGGCTCAATAAAAGCCTTACTTTTCTTCAATTGGCCAGTTGAATTCCTCAAAGAATTTGGATTCGACTTTCCTCCTCAACTGCTGCCACATGCCCCTCCCCCTGTAACGCTCAAACTCCCTTCCATGCCAATCACAAGTAACGAAAGAGATCTCAAGATATAGAGGTCATCCCAGTCCATCTATCAGCAACAGAAGCTCCTCTGCCATCCTGCAGGTAGCTAAAATTAACTCCAGGGCCAGATTCAACCCGTACAGGTTCTTTGAACTACAATGACCTGATACCAATACTGATCATTGGTGATACCTTTCGTCTCCTCTCACTAACACCCTAGCCCATCGTAGATGCAGCTCTGTGCCTTCACCATCTCTACCCCAACGTAAGCAATACGGACACTGATACGCAACATGGACATGACACGACACTAACACGCCGATACAATGATTTATGAAAAATGGGGGACACAATACGGTAGGGACATGACAACAGTTTATATTTTATTATTTATATGTTACATATAAGAATATTTTACTCAAAGATAATAAAAATTTACAAGACAACACTGACTAAAGTTAGAAACTATGTATTATATAGCTTAAACATCAAGTTATAAGTAAAATCACATTGCTTTTGTTTTACAACTTGATTCCAAGTTGTTTCTTCGAACTTGCAATGTCTTTTATGTGTGTCCTAGTTATGGACACTTGTGTCTTCCAAGTGTCCGAATCGTGTTCGGTTTGAAAAATTAAAAAGTAGTTATATACATTTGGACGTGTGTCCAACACCTGTTGAAGAGTGTCTGGTAAGTGTCTGAGACATGAAATCCTCAAATGCCCCAGCAAGAACCTCAACCCAGACCTCCTTCCTCTAGAACAGACACAAAGCAACTTTCACCTTTTCTATGTTCTTCCTCTTCAAAATTGCACCTCCTGAAATCTGCCCTTATTAAACTAGCCACAAACCTACAACGCCCTACCACTCTCCTGCAGCTTCTTGAAAAAGGCACCACTGCTCGCTTACCAGTAGCAGTAGCACATCCACCGCAATTCGAAAGCAAATAAATCCACCAAATGGGATTCTGGTTATGTGGACATGCTAATTTTATGTTGAAAACAAGACCGTTGGGAATAGTTACATGCATAGTTATTAGAACCGTACCGAGCATCAAACTGGTGAGACTACCAGTTCACAGTTTAGCGGTTCAACTGATGGTTCAACTAGTATTATAAGTAAAATATATTTTATTTATTCATGTATGTTTTACCTTAAATATAATTCATATTGCAAAGTAAAATACAATAAATCAGGTGGAGCAGTGGTAAGTATTGCTTAGTTCTACCATTAGATCTCAAGTTCAACTCTGGGGAGCCATAAATACATCAAAATTTTTAAAGAGGGTTCAAAACTCAAAGCTAGTCAACGGTTTTTAAAACTGGCCAGTTGGTTCACTGGTTTTTTAAAATATCGGCTGGGTTCAATTCGGTTCAATTGCATTTATGGTAAATTAGTTGAACTGGACCAGTTCAAGGTCCGATTTCCAGTTCAATCAGTTGAACCGGCCGGTCCGGTCTGGTTCTAATAACTATGGTTCCGTGTATTAAGATTCTATTGAAGGTCTTGACTATTTTAATTTTCATTGTCATGTTGTTTGTTTTTGTATTTAGGAAGCACATCTAACACTGAGATATTAATCAATCAATGTATGTGAAATACATTCTGATTTTCATAAAATAGGACTGCTTAGTTTTGTTTATGAAGACTCTAGAAGTTCTAGCTAGGAAGCACGGACACTCCGTTTAGGGTGCCGTATCCATGTCGAACACATACTTCTCGGACACGTCGGGACACGTGTCGGACACTCCAATGAGTGTGTCTAATATTTTTTTTAGTGGACACTTCTCGGACACATCGGGGACATGCGTTGGACACGTTTTGGGACACGGCGGGATTAAAATATTATTGTTAAAAGTATTAAATAGAGTCTAATTTATAAATTTCAAAACTTTAAAACACCCAAATCCAATTTTTCAAAATAATTGTGAACTTATTTAATTGTTTTCATCTTATTTTTGGTGATTTACGTTCACATACATAGCAAATAAAAAATGTATAAAAATATGCTCCCCACCGTATCCGTGTCCTCATTTTTTTAAATTGCCGTGTACCGTATCCGTACTCGTGCCTATATCTGGGCTTCTTAGAGTTTTGGTATGTACCGTTCTATTATTTTACTTCTTTGTTTCTTCTTTCTTCTAACCAGAGAGGGGAAAAAAAGCAGAAAACAGATTCTGGGTGCTTTTGGAAAATGAAAACAGGAAATAGGGAACATCTTTTTTTAACTCTCTTGTCTTTTTTCTTTCTTTCTTTTTGGGAAATATTGGTCTTCTTTGAAGACTCTCTGAAAATACCACTCTAAACAGGTTCTCAGCTGTGTTTTCCCATTTCAGTGATTCCAGTAACAGAAAAATGTTTGGAAGAAGTGAACCAAGCTCATCCATTAGTTTCTGGAGCAGAGGTTTTATATGCATTGCCAACGCATGTGTGCTTGCGTGAACCATTTAAGGAATTGATGCTTTTGAATGTCTTAAGTTAACATATCTGCATTTTTCCTTTTTGTAAGTTTTATGGCATGGAACTATAAACGGACCACACTAGTTTTGATTAATTTTTTTTTTTTTTGAATAATAGTGTTGATGAATTTGTTGCTTTCTCCTTCCAGGGAGGCTGGGAGAATGATGAAACTGTTGAGGAGGCAGCAGTAAGAGAAGCTATTGAAGAAGCTGGAGTTCGAGGGGACTTGATGGTGAGATCGCACTTTGTCATTCCATGCTTTCTTTTCTTTACTCTTTCCTTTTTTGCCTTCCCCCCTTTTATTGAATTCCCTTAACACACTATTTACACCAATTAAATTGCTGCATCCAACACGACGTGAGCGACAATTTTGATGGATGCAGTAGACTTATGAGTTACCAGAAAGTATAAGAAAAAATAGTTTTTTTCCACTCGCTTTTGGCTGGAATTTTGGTATTGTCATAAAAATTTCTCCAAGTATCTACTCATTTTCTCGGCCCCTCAAAGGTCTTGAACCACAATATTTTAATCAAACACATTTGCAACATGATGCATGAAGTAATTTTGTTGTGTTTTTCACTTGTGATGTTGATGGAGAAACTGCCTATGTTAGTATTGTTTTTTTATGTATTCATGCAGTTCTCTGCTCTGATAATTTCCACTAGATATGTATAATCTGTCTATTCTAAATTATTTAGTTGTTCTCACTTAGCAGTTTTCAATTTCTAGTAGCATCATCTTTCCATGCTGATAATTACACCTTAAAAATTTTAGGGAATGGAAAAGACTAAAAAATATTGATTTCGTTGCTATGCTGATCAATGACATATTCAACAATCCACTGAGTGTGTGACTATGTAGTAAGTAATCTCAACACAAGTGTGTGTTCTGGTCACTTGGTAGTTAGCATTATTTTTTGGCATTCCAAGGCTTACATTTTAGGAATTGCATGAATTCAAGACAATCCTGGAGTTTACTCACCGGGAAACCAAGCCCTACATAAGGGATACTAGGGACTTCCGAAATCTAGGTAAGGCCCTAAGGGCCATGGCTCCTGTGAAGCCTTCTGCCCATGCAATCTGTGGGTCCCCATTATAAGAGGAATATCACATTATTGGCATGATTAACGTACTGTAACTTTGATTGGAGTTTCTGGATATAGTAAAAAGGGAGTCCTGAGGCCCTTTTTGGTGCTGCAGTAAAATTTGTGTTCGGCTGTGTCTCTAAAGTAGTTTGACTGCTAATTACAGTGACTATATTAAACCTGAGGAGACAAGATAAATAACTCATATCAGCTTTTCTTACAAAGAAAACTAAAACATTTTGTGTCTTGGAGGAGCAAGAAGATTAAAATCCCAGTCGGCGTATTGTAGGTCCAGGTAGAGAATTTGTGGCTAGGGTCTACCTGTTTGTAGTCTGACATGATTCTACAGCTTCAATCTTTGTTGTTTGCCCGTTATCTTTTCTTCTACAGTATATCTGCTCTTTCATCTTCACAATAGATAACAAGATTATCTTTGGTATGATCAAAATATCATTTCAATATGATCAAAGGTTTGTTTCAGTAAAATGTTTCAGGATGTTTCGGAAATATTTCAAATGGAAGCTATATGATTCCGGGATCTACTGCTTTTGATCAGATCATGAAAGAACTTAGTCCCTCGATCACTATTCTACAAAAATCTGGCTTCAGTTAGTTGAGAGCAATAGCTTCTGTCTACTTTCGCTAGATTAAAGGCTTTAATTTTCATTGCAGCTGGCACATTTTGCAGATTGCAATCTGATGGGTGGTCATGAAGCTGATGCTGGGCAGCAAGAAGTTTCTCTTCGGCTGCATTGGCCCTTTCCGAAATATGAGAGAAATGTTTTTGTCGAGCGTCTTCAAGGGCTCTTTCAAAGACTTCAATTTCCTGCAAAGCTTGAACATCCTACTGCCTCTAATATGCATTCTCTAAGAATTCTCAATAGTGCCCAAGAATTCTTCATGTTTAGACCACATGTTAAAGAATTTGAAAGAGCTAGCTCTCTGCTGCAAATCATCAAACAAGGTGATCAGAACTAGGGAATGATCTGAAACAAAACTAGGAAGCCCGAAATTTGCTTGGACTCGCAGCCCCGACTGAATCCAATGCTCATTAACCTTTGTCGAGCTTGCACCATATAGAGTTATTAGTCCAAGTTAAAAAGGACACAGAGAAATTTGAATCTACTAAGCAAATAGAGTTGCAACATTGAACAAAATCATTGATCTGGAATTAATTTTCTCCTTAAAGTTCAAAACATTGTTGAAGTCTCCCAGAGTGATCCAAGGAAAATCCAAAGATGAGTTAAAATTGGCCAGATTGTCCCAAAGAGGCTGCCTACCCACAACGGTGTTGAAACCATAAATGAAGCTCAAATAAAACTTTGTCCCCGAAATCAAACAAGTGATATGACAATGAATTACCTGAGCAGAGCAGTCCACAACATCTAGTCTGACCTTAGTAGGATTCCAGAGAACAAGAATTTGACCTGCCTGATGTTTGTGGAAATTATCTAAAGATGCCCATCTCCTGAATTTATGCTTCACAAGATTCTTGCTATCTTGTCTTTTGAGTTTAGTTTTCAATATCTCCATAATGTCTATTTTGTGTTTCTTTAAGTGGGCTAAAACCCTCTTGTGTTTCAGAGGCTTGTTAAAATCTCTAATATTCCTAGTGGACACTATCATAAGTTGGGGTGCTTGGGGATGCCACTCCTCATATCCGCACAAACGTCTGCCCTCGCCTTGGAAGCACCTGACTTAGCCACCTGAATCTTGGTCTTTCTTTTCTTCATATCAGATGCTCCAGTACTTCGAGCTTTTTGTTTTTGAAGAGAGCACAAAGTGAGGTGGTTATCCTGCATATTTGCCTTATTGATAGTCTGCTCAACAGATTTATTATCGGCTTGCTCAATAGGCTTAATTTTGTCCAAGGATTGGTCATTGGGGGTTAAGCATGTCCCATGATGTCTAATAACATTCTCAATCTATGGAATCCGATCCGAACCTGAAATCAGGTTGCTATCTACCATAACATTGAGCTGTGATTGATTTTGACCAAAATCGCCCCTATGCCCAGGCTAATCTGAGTTAGCAGTCTGCCCCATCTGATCGATTGTTTCTGTCCCTGAAATTTTCTATTTCTGTTGCACATTCTCTGTCTTAGCTGTCTACTGTGATTCATCATCAGTAATCCGAATCACATCTGCCCCGTTGTCAGCCAAGACTTGGAATTTATTACCAATTAAAGCATGAGGTTGTTGATGCTTAGCTGAATATGGCATAGTTGAACCTGAAACCAAAGACTGTTGTTGCAAGGCTGAGCCATTATCCTTTGTAGTCTTCAGAGGATTAGGAGATTTAGCAAGCCTTTTGGCTTTCAAATTCTCCAAGACTTTGCAAGCACTGACTGAGTGCCCAATAATCTTGCAGTGGGAGCAAAACTTGGGCAGATTCTCAAAATAAATGGCATGTTGATAAATTTCTCCAGAAGGCAAAGTCATTTCAATATAATTATCCACCTCCTTAGCTACATCAATTTCTATAAAGGCTCTAGCATAAGATACGTTCCAAGCTTGCAGTGAATTTATCAACACATATGGGATTGCCCAACTTGGAGCATATTTTGCCCAAGGTGCTAGTTCCCCATAATGAAAGTGGCAAGTTGGAGAGCTGAACCCAAACTGGAAAGCAACTCAGATCCTCGTTGCCAAAGGTAAAAAACCTAGGCATGGATGGATTTAAGGAGAAGAGGCCTACCAAAATTCATGTAAGTCCCACCTTGTAGCACTTTGGATTTGGACGACTCCTTATAGAATTCAAAGATGATCCATCTGCTAGAGTGGTGGTGTATGCCAACCTTCACGTTCCAAGCTGCAACAATCAGGTTGAGTGCTTTTTTTCCTGGGAATCATGCCCCAAAATAACCAATTAGGCTATGCTCCCATTTTTTGGCTGCTTGTTCTATATCTTCATGGAGAATTTTCACTAGCCCATCCCTAACCTCAACCTTTTGAAGCATGGTTCCTGAAATGTTGGCTAAAGCCTAGTTAGCCTTAGCTTTAATGGCGGAGACTCCAGCCCCAATCCCCTTATTTGACCCTTTGCCCTTGCCCATTGGAGTGGCACAATGCCAAAAATCTGGCCCAATAAAAGGCATAGGCATTGAGTCTCCAAGATGAGAGGCCACCAAGAGAGCTCAAACCCAAACCCAAACCCAAACCCCTTCACAACTTTGCAGAATCAAACACTGAACTTCAGCAATGACTAGATTAATAACTTCTAAGGAGGTGGATAATTACATTGAAGTGGCTTTGCCTTCTGGGGAAGTTTATCAACATGCCATTTATTTTGAGAATCTACCCAAGTTTTGCTCCCATTGCAAGATTATTGGGCACTCAGTCAGTGCTTGCAAAGTCTTGGAGAATTTGAAAGCCAAAGGGGCTGCTAAAGCTCCTAGTCCTTGGAAGACTGTAATGGATAATGGCTTAGGCTTGTAACAACAGTCTCTAGTTTCGGGTTCAACTATGCCAGAGTCAGCTAAGCATCACCAGCGTCATGCTTTAACTAGCAATAAATTTCAGGTCTTGGCTGACGACGGGGCAGATGTGATTTGGACTGTTGATGATCAATCACAACAAATAGCTAGGGCAAAGAATGTGCAGTAAAAACAGAAAATTCCAAGGGCAGAAACAGTCGATCAGATGGGGCAGATTGCTAACTCAAATCAGCTTGGGCATAGGGGTGATTCTGGTCAGAATCAATCATAGCTCAATGTCATGGCAAATAGCAACCTGATTTCAGGTTCGGATCGGATCCCACAGATTGGGAATGTTAGGAAGTTTTTAGACATCATGGGGCAAGCTCAACCCCTAAGGACCAATCCTCGAACAAAATTAAGCCTGTTGAGCAAGCCAATAATAAATTTGTTGAGCAGGCTATCAATAAGGCAGATATGCAGGATAACCCCCTCACTTTGGGCTCTCTTCAAAAACAGAAAGCTCGAGTTACTGGGGGCATCTGATATGAAGACCAAGATTCAGATGGTTAAGTCAGGTGCTTCCAAGGCAAGGGCAGACGTTTGTGCAGAAATGGGGAGTGTGGCACCCCCAAGCGCCCCAACTTATGATAGTGTCCACTTGCAATATCAAAGGTTTTAACAAGCCTCTGAAACACAAGAGAGTTTTAGCACACTTGAAGAAACACAAAGTAGACATTATGAGGATCATGGAAACTAAACTCAAAAGACAAGATAGCAAGAATCTTGTGAAGCATAAATTCAAGAGATAGGCATCTTTAGATAATTTTCACAAACATCAGGCAGGTCGAATTCTTATCCTTTGGAATCCTGCTAAGGTCAGATTAGATGTTGTGGACTACTCTGCTCAGGTAATTCATTGTCATGCCATTTGTTTGATTTCGGGGGCAAAGTTTTATTTGAGCTTCATTTATGGTTTCAACACCGTTGTGGGAAGGCGGCCTCTTGGGGACAATCTGACCAATTTTAGCTCATCTTTGGATTCTCCTTGGATCACTTTGGGAGACTTCAACAATGTTTTGAACTTAGATCAATGATTTTGTTCAATGTTGCAACTCCACTGGCTTAGTAGATTCAAATTTCTTTGGGTCCTTTTTAACTTGGACTACTAACTCTACATGGTGCAAGCTCGACAGGGTCATGGTTAATGAGCATTGGATTCAGTCGGGGGCTGAGTGTCCATGCAAATTTCGGGTTTTCTAGTTTTGTTTCAGATCATTCCCCAATTCTGGTCACCTTGTTTGATGATTTGCAGCTGAGGGCTAGCTCTTTCAAATTCTTCAACATGTGGTCTAAACATGAAGAATTCTTGGGCACTGTTGAGAATTCTTAGAGAATGCATATTAGAGGCAGTAGGATGTTCAGGCTTTGCAGGAAATTGAAGTCTTTGAAAGAGCCCTTGAAGACGCTCAACAAAAAACATTTCTCTCATATTTCAGAAAGGGCCAATGCAGCTGAAGAGGAACTTCTTGCTGCCCAGCATCAGCTTCATGACCACCCATCAAATTGCAATTTGTAAAATGCGATAGTTGCCATGAAGATTAAAGCCTTTAATCTAGCGGAAGCAAACAGAAGCTATTGCTCTCAACTAACTAAAGCTAGATTTTTGTAGAATAGTGATCGAGGGACTAAGTTCTTTCATGATCTGATCAAAAGCAGTAGATCCCGGAACCATATTGCTTCCATTTCTCTTACGAATGGGAGCAAGTCCATATTGCTTTCACATTCGTTTGTATTTTTCTCAATAAAAATTATATAATATTTATGAAAAGTTCGAAATTTGTTGACGCAACTTATTGTTTTGGTATATAGCATTATATTTTGGTGCATTTCTCTATGTTTCGGTGTATTTTGATAGAAAAAATAGTATTTCATTGTTCAACTAGTATTTTGTTTCGGTCTCTTACGCTGTGTTTAGATCAAAGATTTGATGAGGAAAAAGGAAAGGGAATAGGATGTAAAATATAAAGAAACATAAAAAGGAAACGAGTAAGGATTTTGAATCTCTGATTTTGTTCTCTTTTCTCTCACTTTTTTCTTTTCTTTCTTTATCTCTTGATAAATCCGGCTTCCAAACACAGGATTAGGGAACGGAAAAATTTTGGCCATTTTGATGGCGACAAATGCAATTTTTGTTCCTTGATTGTAATCTTGAATCATTTTATTGCAATCACATTAAGTTCTGGTACTTAAAATTGATCTGACATGGTTGAAAGGAGCAGTAAGATTGCTTTGTGCTGTCTCTTTATCTTACTGCTGTTTTGTGTTAGTGTATGTCCGAAAATCAAGTGATCAATTTTATTCCCACCATGGTATTCCTTAGCTGCTCCCCTCCCTTCTCTCTCTCTCTCTCTCTCTCTCTCTCTCTGTGGGTGGCGGGGAGGTTCATTCTGGTGTGAGATTGCAAGGCAGGGCTGTAATTTATTTGTTGACATTATTAAGTATTCAGAGGAAAGCCAACTATTGATTATATTACTGTTGTAGGGGTTTCTGGGAGATTATGACTTCAGGAGCAAAACCCACCAAGATGAGTTTAGCCCAGAAGGTTTATGTAGAGCTTCAATGTTTGCTTTGCTTGTAAATGAGGAGCTTGAGTCATGGCCCGAGCAGAGCACCCGAAGTCGAACATGGCTAACCATACCTGAAGTGGCAGAGAACTGCCGACATGCATGGATGAGAGATGCTCTGTTAGAAGGCTTCTCCAAGTGGCATAATGAAAAAATGATGAATGCAGGTGAAGAACTTCCGGATCAAGATTGATTTGGTGAGAGTGCACAAGCACTATTTCTCATGGAAGTATATGCCAAGAAGCTAACAGCATCTCTGTCAGAATTGGTTTCAGGTCGATTTTTTTTTTTCTTTCAAAAGTGACAACTGTATTAACAACATTAATGTTCCAGATGTTTGGTCTAATTCCTTGCATAGTTACCTTTTTTTATTTTTTTTATGTTCAACTTTTTGTACGTTACCAATCATTTTTTCCTTTAATGACCTTCTCTGGTGTATTTTAATGGGAGGGGGAAAGAAAATACAGGTTTCGTTCAATCCTCGTATATAACCTATGCGTTCCTTACAGTTAAAAGACTCACTTTTTTTTTTCTTCTCAATCTCAATAAATCCTTTGATGATTTGAAGGCGAAAGCTCCACACATACGTAAACCGTGTGTAAATATGTGAACTTGTTTTGTACCCAAAAAAAAAATGTAAACTCTTTGAGCACTTGCTTGTGTGGAATTAACTGACCATTTATGACTTTGAACCTATTTTCCAGATGGATAAATTCTATTTCCACAGAATTTTTATACAATATCTTCTATCAGAACGATGTGGTAGTAGCATTTCTACAAATAAAAGTCATTCCAATTGGTAATTTGTTTTAAAATTATAGGTCCTAATTCAGTCATATCATTATGTTTACTTTTTTTTTTTCTTTCGGTCTATATAGCATTACTTTGATTACTGTCACAGAAATGAATACACATTAGATTAATTGGAAACACATTTAGGGACATGGAAATGGAGAAACATAATAGTCATGAAAATTTTGAAATGGTAACACGTTTGATACTTCAAATCTGTTGTTCTTTTCCTCCTACATCGCAAGAGCTTAATTGTTATACCCGAAGACAGTGGTAAAAATTTTAGATGTATGCATATATATACAGCCAGCTTTTGCCTGCCCCACAAGGCAGCAAAGAATACAACAAATAGTTTTAGCCATCCATCAACTCCCTTCAAATTTGTTCCAAATCTTACAAAAATTATTTTATGTAAATGGGAGGGTTCTTTACCCTCTTTAAACTTATTTACAAAACTCTATCTAAGCATGATTAGTATTTTTTTTTTTTTTTGTGCAGTAATCCAGGTATAAACCTCAGAAGAACCCAACTTTTAGGCTAGTATTTTCACTTTTAATGAAAGCGTGATTCTTAATCATGCTTTTGGGTTGTGAAAATAAAAAATGTATTTGCCTTTCATGTCAAACTAAAAGCATATTCTCTAAACATGCTTTTCTTGCAATAATCAAATAGCATCGTTAGTAACAACGTCTTTATCCCGCACTTTCAAAAACTCACTGCTCTCTGGCTGTCATCTGTGAAAGTTTCCCTCAAAATAATGACTTTATGAATCTTAGGCTCAATACCCTACAACTTTGCTAAGCTCTTTGAATCTAGCCACTCTTTTATCTAACACTAAACGAGAAGTCATTAACCACGCTTTTCATTCAGTTCAACTAAATGTTTAATGTTGGGCTAAAAGTGCAGTTACCAACCATGCCTTACATTTGGAATTTTTTGTTAAAGCAATTTTCACTTGTGCTACAGTTTTGTCCATAAGTCCTCAACTGGGATTCCAATGTGAGCGTCGTCTGCACCCACAGGTCCTGTGTGCCTACATTGTGTCTCGTGCCAAATTTCATGGGATACGGAAGTTGTTTGGACTTATTGGTGCCGCAAAACCTTGATACCAATCATTTAGGTGTGTTTAGTAAATATGCTCGTCTTATTCAATATTTCAATTTTCATATTTTGAAATTCACATTTTTATTTTCACAAAACAAAATAAAAACTAAATATAATTACACTCTAAAAGCGTGCTTAGTAGTCACACTTTGTATAAGAGGGTGATTATTAAATACACTTAATTAGGATTTTGTAAATAAGTTTAAACTACCCTTGTTTGATAAATAAATTTTATTTTAGTTGGCTTCAGCAAAAGAACCCAAATGGGAAGCATGAGGCTGAGGGAATGACTTGAGAGGTATACCGGCAGTAGTTCTGCCGTAGCAGAGCTCACGCAAACCCATTGCTAAAATCATCTAAAAAATGAGATAAGATACATATCGTATGGTATCAACAAGGCCATGCTCCCCTACTAAAGACTATTCCAATGCTAGATTGGTTGGATGATTTGCAGAGTTTTTTTTTTTTTTTTGTTTTTGGACACAGACCACAATCCAACACAAACTTTGAAGAGTTCACATGGCCAAGTTTAGCTTCATCATCATTCTTAATCTACCTAAATATACAAACTAGATAAGATAACTTGATTAATATAGAGTTTGTATTTTACAAAGAGACTTGAGGAGGAGTTATTCTCTGTTGAAGGAGTCTCCCATCAACTACAACTTAGTTATATACTCACCAAAAGGTAATGAACCTGACCAACCTAGTACATCAATGTACAATATAGCATTAGTACATTAGGCTAGGTACTAGCCAAGTATTAACCTTTTTAATTTATTCATCTTACAATCACGACTATATAATTTGATGTGACTACATATTTGCTTTATCATTGATGTGACTACACACATTTGCTACACAGTTAATGCACACTTTAATTTTGCAAACATTTCTTTCACATCATGGGCCTCTGGTTTTTTTTTTTTTTTTTTTTTGTGTGAGTTTTGATACATGATTCTTCCATTACGCTCCGTATGCAACTCAATAAGGGTCAATATCAAAAACTTTTGAAATGACACGTGAACATGGATGATGATTCAGACATACTTGATATATGGAATGGTCTCAATCCATTGGACCATCGATCCAAGTGTTATAATAATTCAAAATATAGCGACGTATTTGAGAGAACTCTAAAGGATAAACATCATAATTGGACCATTGAGAAGTTCCTAGAAAAAGAATATCCTTGGGTACAATATTTGGATCCAGATAATTTGCTATGCACATACGAAGTTTTTTTTTATAATGACCAGTTTCTAAATCTAAAAGAACCTGTAAAGAAAGTTATAACAATTGTGTCACCATTTAAAGTAGTCTGCACTGTTGCATTACTAGCATGCTGATATTCTAAAAACCTGGAATCAATGAGGGCTATTCTTAAAATAGCAAGTAACCCTTTTCTCCATGAAAAGAAAGTGCTATGTAGATAGCACCAAAATACAAATGAGCGAACCCTTGCATTTGCCATTGACGTGAAAGATCTTCAGGAAGAGCAAGTGTTACTAGTTGTTCTGCCTCATATGATGGAATTAAATATTGATCAAAACAAGAGCAAGTGTGACTAGATGTTCTGACTCAGATGATGGAATTAAATGCTGATCAAAACGAGAGGCTTGAACGTATTCTTTTGACACAAGAAAGTTTTGGAGCAAAAAATGACTTTGTGAGCCCTTTGATCGTTTGATGCTTTTTCCTTATACTTATAATAATGAAATAAGGATTTAACAGTTTTTTAATATTTAGTTTGGGAGTCAGTTGAGTTGGCCACTCATGTTATTTTGGATAGCAAGCAGTGAAGGAGTGGCTACTGTGATAAGAGAGCGCTCTTAGTTCAGTTCGGTAGAACGTGGGTCTCCAAAACCCGATGTCACAAACTCTCAGACTTCCAGCTAACTGAGAAAATCTATCTGAAAAGCTTGATTATGACTTTCAGTATCACGAAAAACTTTAGAGACAGAGAATGAAGAAAAGCCTTATAAGAGATAAGGAAAGGAACGTTTTATACAAGCAGTCTATTTAGCAAGAATGGCGCTTGCTTCATCTGAGAGAGAGAGAGAGAGTAAAG
The DNA here is from genome assembly GCA_033060915.1 of Euryodendron excelsum. Classification (NCBI taxonomy): domain Eukaryota; kingdom Viridiplantae; phylum Streptophyta; class Magnoliopsida; order Ericales; family Pentaphylacaceae; genus Euryodendron; species Euryodendron excelsum. The sequence continues at coordinate 63,656,772 of CM065377.1, read as the reverse complement.
CTATGTTAAGGCGAGAAGGGAAGATTTTTAAAACCCTTTCGTTTGGTTTTGGTATGGTTTTCTCGCAAGGATAGAAAAGAAGAGAAAAGAAAAGACATAGGCAGGACAATTTTACGAGCGCTCTCATTTTTTGGGGAAGATTTAATAGACAATAAGGATACACAATAAATAAACAACAGGAGATTACAACTACTTACAAGTGCTTCAAAAAGCTTGCTTTAAATGTTCAGTTCTCTTTTAGGTCTGCACTTTCCCTCCCAACCAAACAAGATACAGGAACCCATTTTTCTTATCCTTTTTCCCGCTGCTTCATTCTTCTTTTATTTTCCCTTGTTTTCTCTCCTCTTCTCTTTCTTTCCTACCACACATCATAATGAAAAGGCATTGATGACGCACAAATGCACTTTTAGCAAACGGAAGGCTGAGTGCATAGCTCAGCCCCACCTTAAATTGCTTAAAAAATAAGACATTTCAACAGATTCATCCAACATTTTCAAGAACACTTATCGATGCATGCAAGTTACTGGGACGAACCTCCTCGTTCAGCATCATTACCAGGGAACCCACAAAAAAGCCGAAAAAAAAAAAAAAAAGAAGACAAAGAAGAAGAGAAAACAAACACTCAGCAGCCAAATTACCATTATTGTTACTGACAAGAATTAATATTATCGCAAAAGAAAATAAGTAGCAGAGAAAAAGAGTAGAATGAACGGACAATCCCAAAGTGGCCCCTAATTTCGCTCAAAAGCAAATTACGAGAATACAGGTAAAGAAACACGTCAACTAAAGGGAAATATAGAGAGACCCACAGAAAGTCAACTTAGCTCACAAGAATCAAGATCGAATGAGTTAATTTGTACATAATGAAATAACAACCATACATATAAATAGAAATTATATACTTGGGACTCACCTCCACAAAACAACATTATATCTGAATTACAAATGCCCTCCTACTATCTTTCTCTTGGATGCTTCTACTCTGTCATTAATTGTATGAAAGGCAGATCATTTTCTAACCCCTTTGCTCGACTCTTTCCATCTCTTGGCTCATTCGATCAGCATGGTGTCCACTGCAATGATGTTACAGTTTCAAGTATATTTTTAATCCCCTATCGCAGCAGCAGCAGTGGAAGCTTCCACCTCAACATTGGGATGAGAGGCCAAAGCCCGTAGGGCTATTGAGTAAACTGAAAGGAGTTCATATTCATTAAGTGCCAGTAGTATCATCAGACGAGGTCTCATCAAGAATGATATCAGCAGGATCTCCAACCCACGGCCTCCCCTCTCTCCACTGAAACTTAATCCTTACCTTCCCATTTGCATCCACACCAACCACCTGACCTTTGCTTGCATGTGTCTCCATCCCCCATCCCCACCGGGGGGTCACCAGCCCTTCTCTGATCCTCACCTTGTCCCCCACTTTAAATGGCCTTACCCTAACCATTTCCCCTGCTTTGCAAAGCCACAGCCTCTCCGTAAAGCAGAATGCAACCCATAGCTCCCCATCTTCTATCCTGTGAACCACTCCAATGCTTGAATGACTCACATCTCCCCACTGATGAGTTGGAGTTGAAACTGATGCCTTAACTTTAACCCAATCCCCAATGCAAATTTCCTCTTCCTCCACCAGTTCCACTTCTGAAGGATCTAACATCCAAGCTTTTGAGCCAGCAGGTGTATATATTCTCAGCTTTCCGTCTGCATCAATTGCTGATATGGTCCCAACACTTGCATGGTTGTGGCCTGACCACCCAAACCTTGGCTGCTTCACACAACTTTTGACACTAACCCTCTGCCCAACCATGAGCTTATCAACTCTTTCAAGATGGGAAGAAGACCCCACCCATCCTTCTTGTTCCCCACAAAATCCCACACAGACACTTCCATCCCATTCATCTTCTTCATACACATTTCCTTGCACAATGCCAATACTACCCGGCCCAATAGATTTCCATATATTTGCATTATTTGTCATTCTGACCCAATCTCCCACTTCAAACATCTGCTCTATCTCCAGATCTGCAGGATCTCCTCTCCACAAACCTGGCAAACCAAAGAATGCCACTCTCACCTCTCCAGCAGCATTAACACTAGTTATAACACCTCGTGAATTAGATTGGGCCCCTCTCCATCCCCATCGTGGTTCAACCAGTCCAACTCGGAAGCAAACATGCTGCCCAATTTTGAAGCCTGGAACCTTTTCAACATCCGTGTAATGAGTGATCCACTTTCCTTTACGGAAACAGCATGCTAATTCTAGATAACCAGTATCCTGTACACTATGCACAACTGCCAAACTTTCTTTCCCAATACTGTTCCAGTCATAACTTGGTCTGGTTCCCAGGCTTGGTTTTGAACGTACCCAGTCACCTACTTCAAATCCTGAAAGCCGTTCTGCATCTCCTGGGGAAACTTTCCACAAGCTAAGTCTGCCAGCAACTTTAACCTAAACAGGAATAATCAGAAGCCACTTTAGTCAACTGTTCAAAAGTAGAAAAAGAAAACGAGGCCTCAAAGGTAGCCATTGGAGTGCGAGAATGTACAACAATGCTGCACATATACATCTATGAGTCAAATGCATATTGTGTCCATATTAGATACCAATTCTCAGATGCTAAAACTTAGTGTGCGCACACATAATTTAAGAATAATATTTTCTATCTCAAATACACAATAATTTTTGGATAATCCTGTACACGGCTGCAACGCACCTCAAACAGTGTTCTATAGCAATTCTAGTTAGGAGGACATCAAAAGGAAAAAAGTAGCTAGAAATTTGGGATAATTTCATAAATTCAACAACAAAAATTATGATTGATATTACACAATTATTATTTTATGTTGGTCTATGATATGTATATATGTACACTTTTTTTATATGTACGAATACAACTAGAACCGTAGAGCGTTTTCCTATACAACCATTCCTATTTTATGGAACTTTGTCACATCATGAGCCTTATTATATAATTTGGATCCTTATCCATGCTTCATCGACCAGACAAGAGGACATTGCTTCTGCAATTGCACTAGTGAATCACAATGCACCACTTAACCATATAAAAGGCACCTCCATTAATTTAGAACACAGCAAAACAAATCAGTTGCGAGGTGATAAACAGGGGCTGCTCTTCAATAAAATGTTTCCAGACTGACTGGCACAATTTGAAAAGCAGATAGTGGAAGGAAAATAGAGGAACCACTCTAGAAAAAGAAATAAGAGATAAACATGCTTACATTTAAAGCTCCATCCATGTCAATTCTCATGATTTTGCCAACAGTAGCTGGAGTTTCATTTGCCCATCCAAGTCTTGGCTGAGCAATAGATGGCATCACATGAATCTCTTGTCCAACTTCAAAAGGAGGCACATTCTCCACGTCTGTGACAGAACAACAGAAAGGCTTGCTCCTGAAGCAAAAGGCGACTCCCATATCACCATCCTCCTCCAGATTGTGGATTATCCCAATACTATGCCTCGTGATATCGTCCCATCCATATTTTGGGGAGGACACTGTAGGTTTTACTCTGACCCAGTCCCCAACCTGCTCATGTTCGAGTGAATTTAAGAGAGCAAAGACGAAGTCATGCCACAACATACACAAATCAAATCAGCCACTATAAATATACCCAATCACTCCATATGATGAATCAGCTGAAAATTACCTTGAAGTCCTCCACCTTTTCCATGTCAGAGGGATCGGCCTGCCATGGTATTGGCCGATTTGGGATTTCAATTATTAGGAGACCATCACCTTCTATCTCACTTATTCTCCCAACACTATGATGGGTTTCACCACCCCAAGCATATCTTGGTTCTGCAACTGAGCGCTTCACACAAACCCGGTCACCAATCTGTAAAAGAGAGAGGCTAAGAGATGAAAAAACATGAAAAAATGAAAAGAAACACAAAAAGCAACAAAGCCAGAATATCTTTCTTACCTTGAATGGGACAACAGGCTCAACCTCTTCCGGTTCACAATGCCATGGATTTGGAAGATAACTCAAATCCAACAGCAGACTATTATCCGGTCTAATACAGTAAACTATACCAATGCTCCCTGGAGTTACAGAACCTAATCCATGCTTAGCGGTAGTAAGAGTCGGGCGAATGCGCACCCAATCCCCAACCTTGAATTCTTCAATCCTTTCCATCTCTGCAGGATCAGCTTTCCATCCTCTGGATGCTCCAGGAAACCCAACACGCAGAATCCCATCATCATCAACACACAAAACAGTTCCAATGCTATCACGCGATTGACCACGCCAACCAAACCTGAGAACAAGACAATCAGAAATCATTCCAAAACTATATAGTGAAATTAAGGATCCCAAAGATGTAAAAACTGCTTCATGCATGGAAACAAAAGCATGCCTTGATAACTTGCACTGCTTCAGTCATTTACCGATTCAATTTAATATCTGTATTTTAAAGAAACATGAAAGAGTCCATGCATGCATGAACCAAATACACTAGCAGCACAGACACTGAATAGGGCAGTCTGGCAAGGGTTTCAAGCCATATCACACAAATGCAAATAAAGAAACAAAGTTCAACTTCAATAGGAGGGAGTTCAAATGCAGGAATATGAATGGACTTACATGTAAACCAAAAGAAATAGGGTGTTATTACAGTGCATATCAACCAAACTGTATAACTTCTTGACCTGGAAAAGCTTGCATTGGCAGACCCAAAATACAGTTACAATGTACTTCCATCAAATAGGATGAACTGATTGACATGAAAGAGCTTGTGTTGGCAGACCAAACAAAACAGTGTCATTAGAGTGCATGCCCACCTGATATTAAGTTTCCATTTGGATGCTCGACAGAAAGAAAATAAAAGAAAATACTGGAAACCCTTCATAAGAATTTCCTTCTGCTTCATCTTGTTCTTTCTTAAACCTAAATCTATTTGAAGTGAAAGCAATTTGACGATCTCAGAGCTAAAGGCTCCATAAACCACAAAAAGATTATCAACAAAGGAAAGGATGATCATTAACATTTCCAAGAATTTAATTTCTGATGTATGGAGTTGACAATGTGTTGTCAATCAAATTAGCATATTGAGGTACAGGACAGATGGGATAGGTTTGATTGCTTTTTTCAAGACTCAAGATTGAGGCTCATGCTAAACATACGGGGCCAACATCTCATGCATGTGTCCCCAAATATATCTGATGCACAAAACATCATTTCACAAATTAACTACTTTCTCGTCACTACCATACTATGATTTTAAGCAGTCTATAATATTTGGTTTAATGTCAACAGCAGAATTTTCAAAATCTCTGCACCATTTTATATAAGATGTACTTCCATTTACATAAATCAACAGTTCAAACCCATGGAACAATATGCTACTGCTGAAACATGGAACAATATGCAAGAGCACAAACCATCCAAGCATGAATACTTTCAATAAGAGAATGTTTATGTGGCCCAGGCAACTGTTTACCAAAAACATGTCTTCGCAAATGCACACAATCTTGTAGCACTTACAAATGCACTTGCAAATGAGGCCCCCCAAAAAAAGCAATATTTTTTTTACCAATGCACAGAGAATATATTTCTTGCGAATGAACAACAATATTGAGGAATTGTCCATACATAAAATTACAGTTATTGCTACCAGCCTGTTTCACATAAAAAGGGAGTCTTTTGAAGTCTACAGATTTGCCAGCCAAGAATGTAGTTTATCATGACATTTTTACGGCTGCTTATTTAGAGTAACAATCAATCAACCTAACATTTTTCCCTGTTATTTTCCTTACACTCACAAAACACACCCCACCCCACCCCACCCCACCCAAAAAAAAAACAAAATCTTTCTTCACAAGAATCTATTTTAACATATTTCTTCTCTTATTCTTTACTCTTTTAAGTTGCAAGAACTTCCTATAGCAGACTGTTGGCGACCTTACTAAGATTAGGAGCTTCTTATAACACACCTGATAAGCTTTATGATTTCTTCCCCTTTTTGGGACAAAAAATCTATCCAACATATAAAACTTCTCTCATTCTCTCAATAATAGTTAACGAATGATGTGAATGCTCACCAGAATTAGGCACTTTTGCAAGCACCTGATAGGCTTTATGACTCACTTCTCACACAATCAACTAAGAAGCACGGACATTCCCCTAAGAAGGTGTCGTGTCCGTGTCCGTGTCGGACACGACACTCATCGGATACTCCCTGACACGTGCCAAACGTGTACTTTTTTTAAAAATTTTTCTACAATCAGACACGTTTCGAACACTTCGGAGACATATGTGTCCGTCACTTGAACACACCTACCCATCACTTAGACACATATAAACACGTTACAAGTTTTGAAAAAATCTGAGCGAGACCACCTTGGCACCCAATCGAAACTGTGTAGGTGTATAGAGGCTTGAACAGAGATTTTGTGAAGAGAAGTGTAGTTTTCCTACCCTTTTTCCCTGACAACCAAACAAAAGAAACTGATATTTCTAGGATTTATGCTTTGTTTTTTCCTTCCATAAATCCAGGTACCAAATATAGGGTTAAGCGCTCAAGAAAAATTGAAGTTACTCAATATAGTCAATCATCCATTTACATGCAGCATACTTCTTTTTAATTCTCAAATCAATGTTACACATGATTGCACAATATAATAGAAGAGAGGTTTATTAGTACCTATTTGACAATTTCACTGCTTAACAATATGACTTGGAGGACTCTCATATTGAGATTTAGATTGACACCTATTCCACCCTCCAAAAAACATACAAGTCAAGGTTCCCATGTTGTCACCCCCTCCTTGTTGCTCTGTATGATCAACTGGGGGGAAAACAAGAACATAGATTGGAAAGGATCACTAAGCTCTTGTGCTGGTAAAAGGCAATCAAGGTAATACTGAGGTTGTGAGGACGGTAAGCGTGACCTCCATATCCATAACCATAGTCGTAATGTTGTAACAGTTGGTAACTTGGCCATGACAATAAAAAAAAATAAACATCAATAAAAATCTACATAACAATACACAAGTTACAACATCTTGAAATGTAGAAAAATCACATCATCATATGTGTTCTGGAAAAACCAGAATAAAATAATTTGACTTGATGACCATTTGGTTGATAAGCAAAGAAAAGTAGATGGGTAGATCAAATTCTTAACCAACAAATATAACCAAAATTAAGTTAATCTAGCCTGATTTCCACAAGTCTAACTTAAATTAAGCCAAAATAAAATGAATAAAATTAGAAAAAATTGGAAACTCGCCTAGGAAATTCCATTCCTAGCAACCTTTCACTCTTTTCATTCAAGATCGGCCCACAAATCTACAAGATCTGTGCTTTACAATGCTAGACCTAGCATAGAAATATTACGTGGAGGGCGTAGACCTGAAATAAAAAGGCCTCCCAAAACTCATCAGGCTACCAATGACTATAATGCATGTGATTTTTATTCCGAAGGCTATAACAGCCTGAGTTTCCAATGGTTGGTGATGCTGCAAAAGGGAGAGACATTTGGTTCCTCTCTTTGGAAAAAAATCATGAAGAATGAGGTCATCCCTCCATCTTCACCGAAGCAAGTTTGAGATTTTGGCCATTCATTAGATAATAGAATCTATTAGGCCAATATGGTGGCTAGAATGAATATTACAGTCATAACCAGTTGTAAAAGCCCGTTAGCCTGTTGCAGAACCTTAATTGTCAGTTGACCCTGTGAGTTGTAAAAGGCCCTCTTTTTTCATTTTTTCCCCATTTCTCAAGTTCATGTCAGCTCTAAACCCTCCAAAGCAGTGCTTCTTTATTTATAGCGTAAAACGTTGTTGGGTATACTGTTTTGATTTGATTTAAGTTAAATTTTCGTAAACTTAACCTAAATCTACTTGATTTATGTGGGATATATTAGTGAAAGATTTGATCTACCCATCTACTTTTCTCTAGGTCCTCAATCCTAAACAGAATGGACATCAAGATAGATGTTTTTGCTTTGAGTTTTCGATAGCAAATATGATAATCTGATTGCCACTGGCTTACCCTTTACCAACCCAAAGGTATCATATGATCAACCTAAGTTCCCATTTTCCCCCACATTTACTACACAGAGTGACAAAATGCTATGAGCATAAATGCTTTTGATTACAATATGTCCATGGTATAATATATGCTCTCATAATCACATTGTTCACTGGGCTAATTTGCTCACCTTATTCCTTCACCTTCCGTGGAACGAAGACTAAGGATTTGGCTTGCATTTTGTGGATGTAACTGAACTCTAAGCAGAATGGACACTTCTAAAAAGGTTTCATATCATGTCAGACACCACACTCGGTGAATAGGCGACCAAACTTGTCCTACTATTTCTAAATTTTTTCAAAACCGGACATGCTTCAAGCACTTGAGAAACACACGTGTCCATCGCTAAATACACATGAAACACGTTGCAAGTCGGAAGAAAATAACTAGCGATCTAATTGTAAAATATAACCACGTGGAAATATACCTAATTAATTTATACCTATATTTTCATATATTTTTGTAATGTCCCCGCCGTGTTCTGTTCTGTATTTTTTTTAAATTGTTGGTCGGTGTATGTGTCATGTCGTGTCCCCTTGTCCATACCCGTGCTGCTTATATTGAAGTTGTGCCACAATTGATGAAGATGCATGCTAAATTTTGTCAAATAACATGTTAGGAGACATTGATGTACATAATATATGGCCTTGACTATAGCCTAGTATTTTATAAAATAGGTTTTGCTGTATATGAGGTAAAGCTAGGACTTAAGACACTTTGCTCTCACAAATGAGAATAAAATGCAAAATCGTTTACAGTCATATTATGCACTTGCCATTATGTTTATAATTATAAAATAGGTGCACAGCACTTCTGTTTAGTCAAGTCTTTGGTAGCAATGCTACTAGCCAGTCACCACTCCCAATTCTATAACATTCTAGATTGGGGCTCATGACAAGTATCACATACCTATCCGAGAGTATCCAAGAAGTAAGCAGGAAGCCTAAATGAAACTTAAAAATAGAACACAAGGACTCTGAAAATGGGGGAGGCATGGAAAGGATTACGAATCCACAATGAAGTGAATAGAATGTTTTAGAAGTGTACAAGAATACATGATGTGCGACATCGAAGCAGATTATAGCATTACAAGACTACAAGAAAACTAAGAGGACAAAGCCTTTAGAAGCGATGTAATCATTTCACTGACACCATCATTTTATGAGCTTGCTCAGAATACCTAAAGACGTTCCATCATTTTATGAGGACTATATTTGAGGCATAATTGTACAGTTTTAACTAGGACATCTTTTGTTTTGGAGTCATCACACATGGCTAGTGCGCTTCTTAACTTTTCTTCCAGGAGACATGAAGTAAAGGGGTTTAGAAGTGATCTCAAAATTTACTATAAAAAGGGATGCTGTCATACTGAAGCACATTAAACAGCACGACAAGACAGCAACAGAAAAGGTAGGATAAACATAAAGAAGAAATTTAATCATTTTATGAGCTACAATCCATGAATTGGGTGAAGTATCTTACTCCTCATAGCAAAAGAATATCCCAAGAACGAAAAATCAGACCCCATGTTCTTTTATCTTTTGAATTGAGTATGACTTGGGAAATTGAAAATATCCCTACTAAAATTAGATTTATCAAATAATCAATTAAACCAAATTGTGAATTTGGTTCACCCAAGACTACTAGTTGGTTTCTCTACCGGGGCTTCATGACATGGTTCAAATGCCGTACATTTTGCAGAAATGTGAACTTTAAATCAGAAGCAGCAAAATTCTACACACCATAATTTTTAGTAGTTTGGTTATAATCCTTAACATTTTAGCAACCTAGAAAAAAACAATTATGTTTCAAAGATGAAATTACTAAAGTTTTTACTTTAGTTGTTAACAAGCATAGAAGAACACTGGTCCTATTCGAGGTCTGACAAGAGTGTACCATTGAACTCCAGAGAACCCGTCATATAAGCAACTTATAACTAAAAACTGTCTTAGCAAGAACATAAAATCAAACCTTGGCTCCTTGACATCTGGTTTAAGTTGCACATGCTGTCCCCTGTCTAATGGAATCACCTTTACAACTTCACTTGCCACTACACGAGCTTCTCCAGTGCAAAATGATACAATGAGATTGTCCTTGTCTGGCACACTTTGCACAAAACCAACACTCACATGTTTTGCACCTTGCCACCCATAAGTGGGAGTCGTGATACTTCTTTTAAATTTCACCCAGTCTCCAACTTGATAACTGAATACCATTTAAAAAAATATAGAATTGAAATAAATCCCCGTCATAATCAGTAGGCATTCTAAATATATGATAAAGGACGAAAGCAAGCCATGGATACGCAATGGGTAACTTTTTTCTCACATTGTTGGAGACAAATGAACTCCCTTATTCATAAGCGCCTCCATCAGATCTTCGGAAATCCATTCGCGGGGCAGAGCCTCCAAATAGTCACGTAATGTCTTGCCACTGTTACCCATCATAAATATATCAGTAAAGCAAAATCCAGTGGCACATCTTAGACCATCATTGGAACTAACATATCCATAGGAGGAGAATGTCTTTTAGTTCTCTCGATAATATAAGCCAAGGCAGACGAATACACAACTGTAATAGCTAGTTCTTGCCTGTGATTCCTAACTTCAACAGCAGCATCTGGATACCTAAGCATAACAATGATCCATTCAAGATTCTCACGTATCATTTTTGCTGCTTCGGCTGCTATATGGAAAGCATTGTCACCTTCATCATCCTGATATTTATGACCACACAATTTGCAAATAAGTGGAAAGCAAAAGAAAGGATCTACTTAACAGTTGACACAAGAAAAGAAAGTTAACATAAATACTGAAATCCTGAATAACAATCATTCAATAAACCAAAAACATAATCTTTTGCTGAGCAGCAGGACATATCAGCTGAAAATCATTCCAACAGAAGTACAGTAGGAACTGACAAGGTATACCTGAGAAATAAGGCCTCATTTGGTAACGTTTATTGTTTTCTTTTTAAAAAAAAACAACAAAACAGCGTTTGTTTAAATTTTTTTTTTTTTAGTTTTTTACAAAATTCGAAAAGAGAAAACCAAAAACACTAAAATGGGTGTATTTTCTCTTACCAAAACATTGGTCTAGTATTATTGGCACAACGATAACCTATAAACGCTCATCATCAAACCACAAAAAACACACAACAAAAACACACAGCAAAAAACAAAAACTGACAGCGTTACCAAACAGACCCTTAGTTTTAAGTATGGTTTATCTAAGTTGCAGAGAGAACTGCATGACTAGGCAATCAATTATAAAATATGTGATACAATATAGAACAGTACTCAATGACCTATTCAAACCAAGAACTTGACAACACTCCCAAAATTGGAAGTTCAGTCATTCTACACAGCTCTATGCTGGGTTCATGTAAACCATACACTATTGCAAACCTAATCAAAACGCATGATCATATGGAGCACATCTATACTAATGCCGTTTTATATAGAAGTTTTATTTATTTTTCTCTCTATCATTATTCAAATGTCTTCCTGAGTATTTGTAAAAGTGTTTTGTCATATGGAGCACATCTATACTAATGCCGTTTTATAAGATAGTTTTATTTACACTTTATCATTATTCCCTTGAGTATTTGTAAAAGTTTTGTCATGGATCTAAACGATAATAAATAGTTGGGGTAAATACACTTTACTCCCTTGGGGTATGGCCCAAAAACACAAAACCCCCCTCTTTTAAAATTAAACACATGACCCTACATACTTTGGATCAAAGTGCAAATTGGACAGAAAGTCTTAGAATTAACTGTGCATGTACGACACACACGGATTGAGAGCATTCCAGTCACAATGGATTCTGGAAAAGACGATTTTACCCTAAAAAAATATTTTTCCCCTTTTTTCCCTTATTTTCTTCCTCCTCTCCCAACAGCCATGGCAGACCACTGAGAGGGGAAGCTACAAACCCTCTTTTCAGGTTCTTCCAACAACCTCACACTCTTCTTTCCCTCTCTTTCTTCTTTTCATTACTTTCTTCCTCAAATCCCATATACAATACACATATATACATACATATACACACACATACCCAACAGTCACATGAATTTGGTGATGGGTTTTAATTTGATACACAATTCTTAATAAATCGTTGAAGGCACAGTACCCCCAACCATTTTGGGTCATTATAGATGTTATATATATATATATATAGAGAGAGAGAAATTTGGTGATGAATTTGATAACAATTCTTAATAAATCGTTGAAGGCAACGGTGGTAGTATAAATCTCCCCACACCATTTTGGGTAGGTGTATTATAGATGTTATATATATATATATAGAGAGAGAGAGAGAGAGAGAGAGAAATCTTTGTCACGGTGTTACTTTCGGGCACGTATGGGCATGAATCTAAGGTACTGTGATGTTCATCCATGGAGTAGAAGAAAAGAGAGGATAGGAGATGTTCAGCCATGGGTTCGGCCATGGCTATGGTGGATGTTTCAGGTGGTTCTTCTGTGGGTTACAGTGGATTGTGGGTTACAATGGAAGAGGTAGAGGGTGGCCAAAGAGGGTGAGGTTGGCCTATATATATATATATATATGCTTATACACAAACAGCAAGCTGCTAGTGTAGAGAGAGAAGAAAGAGGGGAGGGCATTTTTGTCTTTTTATAAAAACTGTAACTGCAAGACCAATATGTGTTCACTTTTAAAAGAGGGGGGGTTATGTGTTTTGAGCCATACCCCAAGGGGGTAAAATGTATTTGCCGCTTAATATTAATGTCTCATGGCTGGCTACCACAACATTTTAGGGAAAATTAGTTCAATGTTCTAAGGACTGGATGGGATATCCATTTCTCTGAACGTCCATATCCTCATATACAACTCCGAGGTATATTCCCATTTAAGGAGGGAAGTGTTTTCAGCACAAAATTAGAATTCATATCATTTCCTGGCCTGTCCCATCATTTGAAACAGGAGTGAACCTAAAACAAGTCAAGTTTTTACTTATTAAAAAGATTATCTTCTATGGAAAGCTCTCTCTCTCTCTCTCTCTCTCTCTCTCTCTCTGTGTGGTGGTTTTTTAATAAGTAAAAGTAATTTATTCAACAGAGACACCAAGAAGGAGTATCTCTGTCTCTCTCTGGTGGCACAAGCAAGCAATGACAAGAAGTAAAGGCTCTCTCTCTCTCTCTCTCTCTCTCTCTCTCTCTCTTTGGTGGAATAAGGGCTAATGGAGAGTGAAGGCGGTGTTCAATCTTCCTATGGAGCTCAAACTCGAGCATGTTATACTAATATGAATATGAGATATAGCTAAGGTTATAAATACAAGTATATTACATGGTTGGCTACCATGACAATTTCAGATACAATCTATCTATCTATATACAATATAGAAAAAGAGGTCGCTATCTCTAAGGTTGCGACAAGTGGCTCATTTTAAGTGGCTCTAAAGTAGTATTTAAAAATTAAAAAATAATTGATTGGTTCTCTTTGTTCACTATACATGTATTTAATTGTTTCATTGTCTACTTGGTTAGTGCACGTACTTATTTTTTTGGACTGATTCACTATACTTATTATTCAATGTATTTACTTAATGTATTTACAGTGTTTATGGCTAATTGCATTTTTTTTGTTCATTTATTTATAGATGTTAGTACATTATTTTAATGCATTTAGGTCTATATTTATGTTAATACATCTATTTTAGGTTCAGATACATATATTGATTAATACATAATTGATTAATACATGAATTCATGAAATACATTATTGTAAGTTATATTTTCGTTCATGATATGTTGTATTCATTAATTATTATTCATGAACATACATTACATTCATGTAAGTGTATAAATTAATACGTATACATGCATAGATTAAAGAAGAATTATTATTAATGTACTTATTTATTAAGATAAAATACACAATTGAACACAAATAGTTAGATGAATATACAATTAGTTTACATAAATAGTTAGACGAGTTAAACATAAATAGTTAGATGAATACACAATTAAATTATGTAAAATAAACTACATAAAATAGTAAATAAATATTATTATATTTATTTTATATGTCAAATCACTACAACAAAATATAAAACCAAAAAAATAAAAAACTCATATTGTGCATTGATCATTGTCGCTGTGACTATGACAAGTGGTTTACTTTGAGTGCCTTTTTGTTTTTACCTTTGTTTTCTAATTTATCTAGGTTATCTTCCCTATGCAAACAACACTTACAAAAACAAAAACAAAAGGTTAAATCACTATGACAAAATAAGGTTAAATCATTTCTTGTGGATGGCTCTTTTTTTATCCGTTATTTTTTAATTTATCTAGGTTCACTTTCTTGTGCAAATCAATAAGTAATTATAGAAAGATATTATTTATTTTGACCTTTTAAAATTCATTCTAAAAATCTAGGTTCACTTTCTTGTGCAAATCAATAAGTAATTATAGAAAGATATTATTTATTTTGACCTTTTAAAATTCATTCTAAAATAAAATGCATCTTTTCTTATGAAAAGTTATAAAAGTCAATTAACTATTTTCTTAGTTTTTCAACTATTACTTTAAATACATGCATTATGAAAAATTAAGATTGTATCTACATTTAATAAGAATTCTAAGAGTCAATTGACTATTTTTTAAATTTCCTCACTAATTACCTCAAATATATTCTTTCTATTACTGCGACAAATATTAAGACACATATTAAGTATGCATCATTTGGTTGTACAAAATAGGGGCCTATATTTTTCACAACTTCCAATACTTTGTAGAACCAAACATACGTAACTTTTGTACAAATTGAACATCTAATTTCAATACGAACTTGAAAAATTAAGTGGACTATCTTCTTAATTTTACTTTTAAATAAACGCATTCTTGATACTTAAAATACAGTAACTACTAATCAGCCCTCTTTATCATTACTCTCTTTATGCAAATAATTAATTTTTATTTTTAGAATGATTACATTTATGTGATTTATATATTTCATAGAAAATTATATTATTTTTAGAATACATAAACAAAAATAGATAATACAGTTAAGTATACTAATATTCAATTTACTATAACATTATAAGCATATATGGTTAGTTAAATTATATAAAAACTTTAAAAATATGACTAAAGAAAATTATATTCAGTCTTTATTTAACAAAATTGTCGTTAAACAATGGATCTAAAGAGGTATTCCAAGCACGGGTTGAAAACTAGTTAGTTTAATGGGCTGAAGGTCCAAATAGGATATTCAAGTCTCTAGAGGTTCCAAGTGTATTGATCTTTTTAGCCCAGACTAAAAAATTATATTTCATATCATTTCCCATCCTATCTCAGCTTTATCAAGAGAAAAGTACACCTAATATGAATCTTTGCAGAAATATAAAAGATGACACCCTTTTGGTTAATGAGTAAAAATTGTTAACAAAAAGCAACAAGGGGGTGCTAACCGCATAAACTATAAAGATGGAAGAAACACCAAAGTCACAACAAAACAACCTCCACCACAACACCTCTTAAATCAAAAGACTACAAAGTTCAAAAATTGGTTCAAAGCTAGATTAAAAGGACTCAGAACCAACCATACAAGAGTCAAAATTCTCTTCTTCAACTTAACAAGGCATACTTCCACCCCATCTAAAGTCGATTACATTCTCCCCAAATAATCCACATCAAACATAACGGCACCAAAGGCCAAGCCTTTTTTCCCTCTCTTCTCCACTCTAGGCCCCCTCCAAGATCAAATAAGATCTGTCACACATCTAATATCAACCACATCATCCCAAAACAAAATTAAGAATCATGACCCAAACATCTGCAGCCTTCATGATTGGCTGATTTCCCATCTAGCTTACACATGCAACACTAATAAACAAAAATTTACCACTTTCTAGTAGTCAAATTTTTTTGTTTTGCGGAAGCCATTTGATGTGGATGTGGAGCCTAACTAGTGGAGTTCGCTACCATTCACTGGATGTCGCTACTAGTTGCTAGATCTTATGGCAGCAAAAATTGAGATTCAGAGAGCAATGATTTTGCAGAGAGCCTCACTACCTATCACTGGACTCTCGCGACAGCGAGAAGTTGAATGAGGAGTTCGCTACCCGTCGAGGCAGCAAAGTGCGCGAATCCTGTTCAAGTTGGAAAGCATAGCAGAGGCGGTTTTGGCTACCCTATATATATGGGATGTTCTTCTAGGTCAAATTAAGTGCTGCAGATATGCTTTCCAACTAGTAGGGATAGCCAGGGAATGGTAGTCACAAAAATGTATACAAAAACAATGTATATATTGCTATAAACAATGAATACAAAAACTGTACCCTTCACTAAAAATAAGTTCCCTTACAAAATCTACCAAAGATTAATAGTAGTCACAAAATTACCTTTTAGCCAACACTTAAAAGCATGAAGCAAAGTATTTTCAGTTTTTACATCCTCATAGTTATGCTAGTTCTGTTCCCTCCAAATATACACATCAAGCACATGGGTTCCACTAAGCCTTTTGCACCCTCTTGGACTGACACCCACCTGCCCAACAATCACTGAATTGGATGACAAATTGACAATAGCTGCCATTACCCATGCAACAAAAAATAAAGAAAAGCAAGTTCCATAAGCCACTCACCATTAAATGAGACACCCATTGTTTTTCCTTCCTACCCATGCAACACCAATTCGGGAGCTCATATCCCTCTTTCACAAATTGTCTAAGGTGAGAATGGAGTCAAAATTGCTGTCCATATTAAGGAGGACATCTTAATGGGCACTCCTAGCCTCCATATACTATTCTAAGGGAATCTCTCGATGTCACCACCACACGAAAGAGAGTGACAAAACTTCACTAAAACCTCCCTCTTTTACCTTTTCATCTTATCTCACCTCATCTCATTCTCCCTACCCCCATGAACCACCACACCATAGAACTTTGTAAAAAAGTTATCCACCACCTCTAACTTCCAATATTGAATGACTCAAATGAACAACGGCTCCTAAACAACTCCCACCTCATTATTGTACATTTAATCAAAATCCAGAGCATTTTTGTTAGTGATAATGCCATGTGGTTCCAGAAAAGCCATCAACAAAGGAATCTCCCCACACCAAATATCATGCCAGAATCTAACTCTTGGCCATTCCTATCACAAAAATTAGTTGATTAAAGAAATCCAACCAACCCTTTCGAATCACTTTCCATAGCCTTAACCCATAGGATCCCCTAACATCCTCTATTGTCCAACACTTACAACACCACCCCCCACACCCCCCCCCCCCCCCCCCCCCCCCAAAAAAAAAAAAAAAAAAAGACCCTCCCTCCAAACCAAACTTACACTCCACCATCCTTACAAGCATATTTACATAACCCATTTCATTAATGCCTTACTAAATTATAACCATTTTCCCAGCACCCTTTCTCTTCTAGCTCTTTCTTAGATCCCTTCAAGAATGGGAGCTGCAAGAGAACAGGAGGGTCTTTTTGCTCTATTGTGTGAAATGAAAGTACTTAACGGGTTGGCGGACAGAATGCAATGGAGAATTTATCACGTGATGATTTTCGATTAAATCTTACTATTCCTTAGTTGCAACAGGAGGCAGAACTTCTTTCCCGGCAAAGAGGACTTGAAAAACAGGTGTTCCCATGAAGCTGGCTTTTTTGTTTGGACTGCAGCTTTAGACTCCATTCTTACCATTGACAACTTAGTCAAGAGAGGTTTTAGATTTGTCAATAGGTATTGTATGTGTAGACAGGCAGAAGAATCTGTGGAACACTTGGTGATTCGCTGTGATGTTGCTAGGGAGCTCTGGACCATGCTTTTTGTAGTTTTTTAGTTCAATGGGTTATGCACACTTCAGTTTATAGTCTTTTGGATTGTTGGGAAGCTGGATGTCGGTTGAAAAGAAAGAAGAAAGCATGGAGGGTCGCACCTTTGTGTGTTATGTTGTGTAATTGGAGAGAGAGAAATAGCCGCACTTCTGAAAAATCCTCTTTGTCAATGCAGCAAATGAAGACATGTTTGTTACACAGCTTTCATATCTGGTGTACAGGAAATTTCTTTGAATCCCCTCTTTTTCTTTTGTAGAGTTCATTAATGAGCTCAACTTTTGTGTTGAGCACTTTTGACTTGGCTATTGTATAGCTTTTGTATATGGGTTGTGCTCCTTTAAGCACTTTCTTTTACTATACCTCACTTATCAACAACAAAAAAAAAAAAAAAAAAATCTCTAAAATGTCGAATGCGCAAGCCACTCTCCTTAAAAGGAGTGCAAACTAAGAAGCACGGATATGGACACGAGTGTCAGATGGACATGCCAACATGACAATTTTCAAAATATGCAGAACACGACACAATAACGACAAGGCAAAAGAATATATTTTTTATGTCATATATAAATATTTTACAAAAAAAAATTAAAAAATATACAAGATAACACCAATTAAATTAAATAAAATAACATATTTCACTACTTGATCGGCAACAAATCATTCACAATTAGCTAATTACATTACATTAAAAATGATAAAGTAAACAAATACATTAACAACAAAAGCGTTGTTCCATCAATAAATAATATACTATAAAGTGATAAACTTCCGAAAACATTAAAATGTCATCACATTTCATCAAACTATCCATTATCATCTATATAAAAACCATAAAGAACACTCAAAACAAATTAATAAGTAACATACTTGTTTTTCTTCTTCTTCTTCTTCTTCTCCGGTCTAACAATTAGTTTTAAAATTTATAATTGAGACCCTGTCGTGTCCCTAAAGTATCCAAAATGGGACACGCATGTCCAAGCCGTATCCGATGTAAAAATAAATAAATAAATAATTGAAAACGTAAAACGGAGTGTCCAACACGTGTCCGCGAGTGTCCGACGAGTGTTGGTGTCCAACATGGGTACGGCTCCTCCAACGGAGTGTCCGTGCTTTCTAAAGTGCAAACCTAGTCCCAATTCACCAAATAACACTTGAACTCCTCACCCAACCCTTCCCAAAGAAAATTGGGCTACTGCTTTTCCCACACCTCTATCACTTAAGTAGAAGCGATGAAGGTAAAAAATAATTCAGGAGTGTGCATGGGTCGGGTCAGTTTAGAGCTAAACCCAGAATTGACCAACCTTGGTTCTCAATTTTTAGATCCAAAATTGAACCAACCAAACCTAAGAAATTCATGTTGGTTCAGGTTGACCCTTTGGTCTATATGTATTGCATGAAACTAGAATTATTCATTAAAAAAAATTTATTATAATGTATAATGACACTAGCCTATTATATACAATGATTGTGTAGAAGTCCCTAGATAATACATAGTCATAACTAATAACATTAAGATTATGTCAATTGATTATACAATTTATAAAAGTTTGCAAAAGTATATATAATGGAGTGATTCACAATTTAATTCGGGTTACCCAATCACTGAACGGAGATACGAACCGATTTAGTAACCAAACCAAACCATAGAGGTCGGGTTGGTTTGGTTCAAACCAAACCTCACCTTTGCTAGAACGAACCAATCCACGCCATGGAGGTTGGGTTGGTTCGGTTCGCAAGCTATTTTGTTCTTTTGGGCACCCCTAGTAGACATGAAATATGTCAAACGGGAAGCCAAAATACTTTCGATGAGAGTAAGCCTACCCCTTTAGGAACTTCAGAAAGATCAAGTCTTTTCGAACTCACTAGTCTCCTCTCAAAGTACTCTATGATACTATCCTAATACAAAGTAAATAGAAAGAGGACGAGAGAAAGTAGAAAAAAGATAGGAGAGAGAGATTGCATCTTCCATGTCCCTCATTTAAGAGAGAAGAGGATGGAGATTAGCGAAGAGAGATGGAGGAGAGGAGGAAAAAGAAAAGATAGTATGTGCGCTCTCCCAAATATTTTCTCTATATTCATCTTTTAGGGTTAATATCATTATACATCAAAGCAGAGAGAGTATGTGTGCTCTTCCAAATATTTTCTCAAAGTATATTCATCTGCTAGGGTTCATTTCATTCTACATGAAAAAAGCCCTTTTTTTACAAGCACCAAAAATGCCTTTCTAGAAGCATCAAGAAACCTTAAAGCACAAAAACACTGCTTAAAACTCATCCTACCCATTTGGTAACAAATAAAGTATCAAATCTTATCCCTAAAATCACTAAAATTCCTTAAAACTTGAAAATACTGCAATATTCTTTCAAGAAATTACTGATAACTCCACTAAAATTTCAACAACCGTCTACTGTCATTTAGCAAGCCCCACATCAATTAGAATGCATCAGCTCAACGTCAACAAAGAGGACAGTTATTGATGAGCTTGTATGTACAAAGATAGCCATTCATCTTCCACCAACCCCCCCTCCCACGCAGATAAATAAAGATATCCAATTATCTTTATAATTAATTATTGGTTCATAAATAAATTTCACTCAAGAAAGGAAACAAAGGGGGATAAGGAAACAGAAGATTAAGAAATCATAAAAGGCTACCTATACACATTCTTGCATACCAAAAAAGCTCTACAAAATCCAAAAATTGTTCAAGAGTCAGATTAACAATGGTCGACTCTATTAAAAAAAAAAAAAAAAGAGCTCAAAAAGGCACTCTTCAACCTATAGCAGGTTCATGCACCCAGTTGAAGATCTTCAATTCTGTTCTCTCCAAACAATCCACATAACGCATGCCACAGCCTTCATGGAATGAAGTAGCCCAAATGACTTCACAGTTCACACAAGTTAAAAAAATCAAACCAAGATCATATTTCTAAATATTGTAGATGTTTTCTTGCCTGACAAAAGAAAATATAACTTAGACAACATAACATATTAACCAGTATGTATGCAGCTACAGGGAGTCTTAGCAGCCCAAGACCAAATCTCTGCCAACTAAATGTGGCACAAAAGAACATGAAACGAGAAATTATCTAACATAAACATTTGCATGGAAATTGAAATATTGGATAGATAAAAAAGAAAAGTAAAAACCTGCAAATTACAATTTGCCCCGGCAGATAAAAGCAATCCAACACATGATTTTGCACCTCTGGCCAATGCCACATGAAGAGGTATTGTGTTATGCACATTTCTGATATTCACATCAACTCCAGCATCGAGAATAATCTACACACCAAGTTGCAATAACAATTATTATATTTGATAGAGATTAGAAAAAAAGAAATAAACAGGAATTTCATTCAGGTGTTGATGGTTGAATTCAAACCAAATGAAATTGAAAACGTGGTTTACCTAAGTGAAGAAACATGAACACATCAATACTAGGGAAGCTGTTTAGCTTACCTTGACCAACTCAACATCATTGGCCATAGCAGCAGTATGCAGCGCAGTTCGACCATGCTGGGTATCTTGGGCACTTGGATCTGCTCCAGCAGCAAGCAAAACTTGTACAAGTTCTCGCCCCTCTAAAATAGAAGCAATTCGTGAAATTAATGAAGCAAACAAAGGAATTTTGAACCAAAAATAAAATAAAAGAAAAAAGAAAACGAAAACGAAAAAGAAAAAGAAAAAGAAAAAAATGATAAAGTAGATAGATCAACAAGCAATGTACAAACACTTGATAACAATTAAATAAACCCAAATATTTTTAGATCCAAGTTTTACCAGCTTCATGGTCTTTCTTTAACGCAGCTGCCATACACAATGCAGTGCCAACTGGGCTTGGAATATCAATAGCACCAGCAATCTCTTCCAGCGCTGCAAGTTCCACCCACCTTTTGACAACAGTCGCATTGCACGTTGTTACACACAAGTGCAGAGGTCTGAAACATCAAAAGGTTCAACACCTCATAAAGATCAAACTAAAAGAAATGCATATTGAAGTAAAATCTACAAGGATGAAAGCTGATTAGCGATTGATAGAACAGAGACTTAGGGGAAAAAATAAGGGCTATTCGGCATATATATGCCTGGCCCTTATAGGAAGAGCGAACAAAAAGAATCTAGGAATCTCACTTAGAACTCCTTAGAAATCACTCCCTATGTTTAGGATGCAACACACATTAAAAGATTTCAATTCTTTATAACTCAACTCCAACTGAATTGCAAAAGCACCCCCCTTGTCACTTGAAAGTAAAGAAGAGATACACACTTTGGAATCAAGGTGGGATCGAGGATGGAATCGAATAGCGTCACCTACTTATACTAGGATTAGGACTCCAAAAATACGACGCTTTCGACTCTTTGACTAATGAGACCATTCTAGACGAATATATGACACAAAAATAGTACTAACCAATAGTACACCCAATGTTACCTGGAACGCAAATTGTTCAGGTACATAGAATGGGAACGGAAACATAGTACTTCTAGAACAATTTTCTTAAACAATTAGACATGTAATATATATAGTCTATTTTTTTCCAAATTAATCATCCAAAAATAGGTTTCTTGGAGCATTATGGCTGATTTTTTGCTGATTGTTCTACCAAAATTTCATTTTCCCAAAATTTTCATTCACTATATATGATTTTTTTTCTTCGTTTGGTGACCTAAGGATATAAATAAGAAAAAAAAAAGGTTGGGTTCATATTGGATCGCTAAATCCATGGTTTTGGAACGTGAGTGTACCATGTTTCGAAAAACCGTTCCAAAATCATAAATCACTATGGTATTAGAGTATTTTGATAACAATTTACACAAACCATGGACTATAACAAAAATCCAGTCCAGCAAATCTACAAATTCCCAAAATACTCAACTCATAAAAACTAATAAAACATAAGTCAAATTGAACCAACAACATAGTGTTCTGAAATCTATATACAATATAAAAAAGGAGGCCGCTATCACCAAGGTTGCAACTGTGGCTCATTTTGAGTGGCACTAAAGTGTTATTTAAAAAATAAAAAATAATTGTTTAGTTGCCTCTTTGATAAACTATAGATGTATTTAATTATTTTGTTGTCTATTTGGTTAGTGCGCGTACTTTTTTTTTTGGATTAATTCATTGTATATTCAATGTATTTAAGGTGTTTGCAGCTGATTCATTTTTTTTTTTTTTTTGGTTCATTTATTTATAGATATTAGTACATTGTTTTCATGCATTTAGATCTACATTTATGTTAGTACATGCACTTTAGGTTCACATACATATATTAATTAATACATAAATATAAAATTCATTGTATTTGTTTTCGTTCATGTATGTTGTATTCATGAGCATACGCTACATTCATGTAAGTGTATAGATTACTACGTATATATGCATAGATTAAAGAATAATTATTATTAATATACTTATTTATTAAGATGAAATACACAATTGAACACAAATAGTTAGATAAATATACAATTAGTTTACATAAATGGTTAGATGAGTTAAACATAAATAATTAGATGAATACACAATTAAATTACGTAAAATAAACTACACAAAATAGTAAATATATATTATTATATTTATTTTATATGTCAAATCACTACAACAAAATATAAGACCAAAAAAATTAAAAAAGCATATTGTGCATTAGTCATTGTCACTGTGGTTATGACAAGTGTCTTACTTTGAGTGCCTTTTTGTTTTTACCTTTGTTTTCTAATTTATCTAGGTTATCTTCCATATGGAAACAGCACTTACAAAAACAAAAACAAAAAATTAAATTACTATGACAAAATAAGAAATTAAAATGAAAAAACATGTCTTGTGGATGGCACTTTTTTTATCCGTTGTTTTTTAATTTATCTAGATTCACTTCCTTGTGCAAATCAATAAGTAATTATCAAAAGATATTACTTCTTTTGACCTTTTAAAATTCATTCTAAAGTAATATGCATCTTTTCTTATGAAAAGTTGTAAAAGTCAATTAACTATTTTCTTAATTTTTCAACTATTACTTTAAATACATGCATTATAAAAAAATTATGATTGTATCTACATTTAATAAGAATTCTAAAAGTCAATTGACTATTTTTAAAATTTCCTCACCTATTACCTCAAATATATTCTTTTTATTACTTCGACAAATATTAAGACGCATGTTAAGATTATCTTTTATGAAGGGAAGCGTTTTCAGCACAAAATTAGAATTCATATCATTTCCTGGCCTGTCCCATCATTTGAACCAGGAGTAAACCTAAAACAAGTCAAGTTTTTACTTACTAAAAAGATTATCTTTTATGGAAAGTTCTCTCTCTCTCTCTCTCTCTCTCTGTGGTGGTTTTTTAATAAGTAAAAGTAATTTATTCAACAGAGACACCAAGAAGGTGTCTCTCTTTGTCTCCCTCTGGTGGCACAAACGAGCAATGACAGGAACTAAGGCTCTCTCTCTCTCTCTCTCTCTCTCTCTCTCTCTCTATGGCGGAATAAGGGCTAATGGAGAGTGAAGGCGGTGTTCAATCTTCCTATGGAGCTCAAACTCAAGCATGTTATACTACTATGAATATGAGATATAGCTAAGGTTATAAATACAAGTATATTACATGGTTGGCTACCATGACAATTTCAGGTACAATCTATCTATTTATATACAATATAAAAAAAGAGGCCGCTATCGCCAAGGTTACGACAAATGGCTCATTTTGAGTGGCTCTAAAGTGGTATTTAAAAATTAAAAAATAATTGTTTGGCTCTCTTTGTTCACTATACATGTATTTAATTGTTTCGTTGTCCACTTGGTTAGTGCACATACTTATTTTTTTGGACTGATTCACTATACTTATTATTCAATGTATTTACTTAATGTATTTATGGTGTTTATGGCTTATTGCATTTTTTTTGTTCATTTATTTATAGATGTTAGTACATTATTTTAATGCATTTAGGTCTATATTTATGTTAATACATCTATTTTAGGTTCAGATACATATATTGATTAATACATGAATATAAAATTTATTGTATTTATTTTCGTTCATGTATGTTGTATTCATGAACATACACTACATTCATGTAAGTGTATAGATTACTACGTATACATGCATAGATTAAAGAAGAATTATTATTAATGTACTTATTTATTAAGATGAAATACACAATCGAATACAAATACTTAGATGAATATACAATTAATTTACATAAATGATTAGATAAGTTAAACATAAATAGTTAGATGAATACACAATTAAATTACGTAAAATAAGCTACATGAAATAGTAAATAAATATTATTATATTTATTTTATATGTCAAATCACTACAACAAAATATAAGACCAAAAAAATAAAAAAACTCATTGTACATTGATCATTGTCGCTGTGATTATGACAAGTGGTTTACTTTGAGTGCCTTTTTGTTTTTACCTTTGTTTTTTAATTTATCTAGGTTATCTTCCCTATGTAAACAACACTTACAAAAATGAAAACAAAAGGTTAAATCACTATGACAAAATAAAAAATTAAAATGAAAAAATTTATCTTGTGGATGGCTCTTTTTTTATCCATTGTTTTTTAATTTATCTAGGTTCACTTCCTTGTGCAAATTAATAAGTAATTATAGAAAGATATTATTTATTTTGACCTGTTAAAATTCATTCTAAAATAAAATGCATCTTTTCTTATGAAAAGTTATAAAAGTCAATTAACTATTTTCTTAATTTTTCAACTATTACTTTAAATACATGCATTATGAAAAATTAAGAGTGTATCTACATTTAATAAGAATTCTAAGAGTCAATTGACTATTTTTTAAATTTCCTCACCTATTACCTCAAATATATTCTTTTCATTACTTCGACAAATATTAAGATACATATTAAGCATGCATCATTTGGTTATACAAAGTGGGGGCCTATATTATTCACAACTTTCAATACTTTGTACAACCAAACAGACGTAATTTCTGTACAAATTGAACATCTAATTTCAATACGAATTTGAAAAATTAAGTGGACTGTCTTCTTAATTTTACCTTTAAACAAACGTGTTCTTGGTACTTGAAACACAGTAACTACTAATCAGCCATCTTTACCATTACCCTCTTTATGCAAATAATTAATTTTTATTTTTAGAATGATTACATTTAAGTGATTTATATATTTCATAGAAATTATATTATTTTTAGAATACATAAACAGAAATAGATAATATAGTTAAGTATATTAATATTCAATTTACTATAAGGTTATAAGCATATATGGTTAGTCAAATTATATAAAAACTTTAAAAATATGACCAAAGAAATTATATTCAGTCTTTATTTAAAATAATTGTCATTAAACAATGAATCTAAAGAGGTATTCCAAGCCCGTGCGTCGCCCTGGTATAAAACTAGTAAATATAAAAGAAAACTCAAATGGCTACCATGGTAAATTTCACATTGACCAAAAGACACTTTAGTGGTGTTGTGCCCATGAACTTTGTTTTAGGCTTCCAAATGGATATGCCTTGTCTAACCAAGTAACGATGAATGGCAGAAATGTGCCATAAATAAAATAGTAGCATGTAAATATGCCATAATTAACTAAAGATTTACAAGTTCCTTTTTTTCATCCTCGGTAAGTGATTGCAACTTTAAGATGTAATGAAATCATACTTATCAAAAAGAAAGATGCGATGAAAATCACAACGCAAAATCCAAGACACACTGGACACATATATGACATGATAACATGACATTTTTCAAAAAATTAGGACATGAACATGGTAGGCACTGTGAAAAGAAATATCTGTTTATATATCTTTACATTTTTTTCCTTGATAAGTAATATGAATATCTACTTATACATTTATCAATCAAAATAATAAGAAATAATTCATCTTTTGCACAACTTATATATTTTTATACTATATGGAATTAATACTAAATAATTCATTTTCTATATTTATAAACTGGAAAAGAAGTAGACATGAAAAACTCTGTTAATATTGCTCTTAGGAAACCCAAGTATTCACAAATAAAGAAAAACTTGGAGGAGTTTAAAATTTGAAATATTAAAAAGCCTAATGGAGGGACTAATATAAAAAGAGCGATCGAAAAACAGGATGGCCCAGTGAGCCCACTGCAATAATAAATCCATTCTTGTTTATTCAAATCTTTTGGCCCATTTCATTTTCTTCACACTTATGGCAACACATTACACATATCTCACAATGGCCCAAGCAATAGACCCTTATCCATAGTGTCCAAAGTGTGTGTAATTTCAAAATACTTAAAAAAAAAAAAAAAAACAGACATTGGGTCTATGTTTGATATGTGTTCGTGTGTCTCTAACACGTATTGGACATAGATACATCACCCAAGGAGGCATGGATGTGCTTCCTTGCCCAAAATTAATGAGCTAATAAATTAAAAATATTTGATGATTAGAATACTACAAGTGAAATGAGTTTACTAAAGACTTCATAAGCACCCAATTCATCTATGTAATGGCTCTAGTAAGACAGCCCTCTTTCTACAACAATAGAAGTTTTTAAATTAGTTTAACATGTTAAAGTAAGATTTAACAAAACAATCTAAATCTTTTGTTGCAAATTTCTTATAGGCAATGATCTTTAGTACCTTTTGCCCATCTGAAGTGCTCGCTTAGGCTATTTCCATGTGCTATAAAAATGCTTAATTTCAGAGGACTATGTGCTTCATTTAATCATTTATGTGACATAAGTAAAATGAATCTAGTAATGACTCTTCAACAGTGACTTTTTCAATCGTTTAGGAAAAAAAACTTCATCTAAAACAACTCTAGTAAAAGAACCCTCCTGTTAAAACAATAGAAGTTTTCAAATTAAGTTAACACATTAATCTGCAATCTAGTAAAACAATTTATTTGCATTTAGCCTTAGTAACGTTTTCCTCAACTAAGGTACTTAGGCACTGAAAGCACTTTCCTAATTAAAAGAACGAGCATCAAGGCACAGCGGCACAAGCACCAATGTAAGTGCTTGGAGCAATTGCTAGCAACAAGGCTAAATAGGAATGTGCCACCTCAACAAGAAAAGAAGTAGCAAAACTGCACATGGCAATTATGCAGACTTAGCTACTATTTAAAGCATAAACTAGAAAATCAGCTTGTTTTACTAGGCAAACATCTGGATACATATCTTAAAAACATGTGAATGTGTCTAAAAGAACTTGTCATCGACAATGGGGTATAAATATTTGGATTTCTATCCCTTTCTGATCTTACATTATAAAATACCTAAGTGGTTAACAAAAATTGGTCTCCTATGACATAAATGGATGACATGATGCAAATCAAACTAAGAAGAACAAAGGCAAAATGAGAAATCACATATTGAGCTCAGTTGGGACCTTATCTAATCAAGTTAGGTTTAATTTGAGTCTTATCTTATGTCAAATTTCGGTTCATATGATGCTAGTATAGCTTAAATTATCCATTTCGTGTAAGGAGAGTTAATGAATAGCAGTAATGATATATTTTCTAGATGTGAGCAATAGTGGTCATTGATGGATTGTATTTTGGGTCTAGTTATGTTATTAAGTCTTCACTTGCGTACCTAGTACTTAGTAGCATACTTGTCAAAACAAAAAGAAAAAAGGACAACAAGAAGAAATGAAGAAAGAAAGAAAGAAACCAAAAAAACAAAAAAGAAAAGGAAGAAAACACAGAAAAGGAGATGACGACGATGACATGACGAATTGTCTTTTTTCAAATGAGTAAGATTCATACACAGGTGCCGAAAGAGGTAAAACCTCTGGCAATAGGAGTATACAAAGTTTAAAAAAACAGTAAATAAACCACCAATGCAGTTGAGCTCTCCTTAAACCCAACAAAGAAGAAGAAAAAGAATCTAAAAAACTCCCCTTTGATCCAAGAAAACAATTATTTAAAAAGTCGTGATATCTTTAATCTATGTACCTCCATCTCTACATTCTCAAAAGTTTGTCAATTCCTCTCTCCAAACACACCACATGAAATGCATAGGTGCCACCTAGGTTCAACAACCAAGGCAAAGAATTGTCTTAGAAGCCAACATTTTGAAACTTCTAATCTTGGAGTCTCTTTTGTTTGTTATCTTACGGTTCAAAACCTAAATGCTTCTACGTGAGACTCCTTGAAAATTATTACTCTTATTCTCTCCAATGAAATTTTCATGTAATACAAGCAGCCCTCAATCTCTTCACATTTTGATCCCAAACTATGTTACCTACCTCGGGTACAGGTGTCGGGGAGTATGTGTCCAAGTGTTGGATTTACCTAATTCTCATGTCCAATAACACTCGTACACTACTAAATTTCACAATTTTTAAATACCTCTCTTGTTTTCTTAAGGTAAAATGGTTTTTTTTTTAATAAGTTAAGGTAAAATGGTATCTACAAGCTAAAATATAGTCTTTTATGCATAAAATGGAAGTCATATACTCAGTTTGATAGTAAACTATGCATGTCAAACTAGCCATATCGGATACATACCCCATACCCTTATCCAAGTGTCTACTACGGGTATTTTACATATTTAGAAGAATCCAGGTAACATAGATCCCAAAACATTTTTCCACAACCCTAACCTTTTTTGCACCAGTTTGATGTTTAGCTGAGCAACCAAACCTCAAAATATTGCTCTCCAACACAACGGAGGTTAAAAGTTCATATGAGGCAGGTTTGATAAAGGGCAATAGAAAGCGCTCGGACATAGTGGTTTGAATGATATGTAAGAGCTAGAATTCTTTCTGGAGCAGGAGAACGCCAAATATATATCAAATACATGCATTTTACGCAATTTTAACAGTATATTTTTATGATAAAATGGGTTAGAATATGTAACTGTAATTTCCTAAAAGAAAAGCATCAACTGGGCTGAGCATCCTTTTTTGAATTATAATTAATGGTTGGTCACGGGTTTCATCCTTCCCGCTTGCATCAATAAAAAATTTTACTAAAGTTCCTACCTATTTGGCTGAACATTTCATGGAATTTAGTAAGGGAGTAGGATTGCCTGCTTCCCTGTCTATTGCAACTGACGTTAAAACCAAAAGATTTCAAGTTAAGACGAATTCTGATGAGAAATGTGTTAATTTGTTAGGATCTATGTTACCTGGAATGCAAATCATTCTGGTACATGGAGCGGTAATGGGAACGGGAGCGGTGTATGCCACATACTCTAAAATGTGGTACTATAGGGGTACACTTAAATAAATTACACTATTAGAATTTAAATTACTTCTAAACGAAATACTTTTTGCCAATTAAACATCCAAAAAAATATAATTTATTTTAAAATTAATCATGTAAAAACAAATTTTCTAGTAACATTACGTCCAATGTTTTTGCATATTATTCTGCCAAAAGTCCATTCTCCCTGAACTTTTGTTCATTATATTCGTTTTTTTCCTTCTCAAGTAATCTGTAAGGAAATAAATAGAAAAGCAAAAATTTGGAATCGCAATGGATCACTAAATTTACCATTTTGCAATATAAGTGTATCATGTTTCGAAATGACATACAAAAACAAAAATTGCTAGGATATTATTGTGTACTAATAACACTGGTTAGGATCCATACATGAAAGTAATGTTTTGAAATGCAGACCATTAAGCAAACCAGAAAAGGGACCGGGTCACGAGTTCAACTGGAATTGAAACATGATGTCATAATCACATTATAAATATTTTTGAAATTATAAGTATATAAATAATACGTATTAAAATTATTAAAAAAATACCTAAAAACATAAATTTCCATATATATATTTCTAATTTTTTTAATCTCTAAATAACTACACAAATTAGAATTGAACATTCTAACTTAAAATATACTAATATATAGCTTTATGAAAAAAGATAACTACAACCATTATGATTAAATTCAATGCTAGAGAGAGAGGTGGGTGAAATATTAAAAATATATTAATTTCTCATGAATGTAATATATCGGGAAAGCTTTCCACCGATACAAGAAAGCTAAAAAGAGTTAAAAAATTTATTAAATCCTCTCTCTCTCTCTCTCTCTCTCTCTCTCTCTCTCTCATGTGATATACACAGAAAGTAAAAAGTCTTCTTCCTCTCCCTCCCACTCCCTCTGCATCTCCCTCTCCCTCTCAAAAAATATCACAACGACCCAAAAGGGCTCTCTCTCTCTCTCCCTCTCTCTCAAATCACGTCCAAGACCCTCTCTCTCAGATCAGATCGCATCCAAGACTCTCTTCTCTTTGTGATGAGATCACGTCCAAGGACCAAAGCCTTTTTCGTTTCTATCTCAAGAGATAAATCTCAACAGATTTGTTTACAAAATTCTCAAAAGCCCATTGTAGAATCTGGAGATGGGGATCAATTCAGGCGTCCCTGGGTGCTGGTTTGTGGAGGTCAAAACTAGTTGGTGTGAGCTGTGTGAATAAGCACAAATTTTCACTTTTTTGTCCATTTCAAGAACCAGTCGCGGGTCGAACAGGTGATGATTGAACCACGGTTTGATGCGGTTCTTCACAGTTCTGTACACTGACTGGGTTAAAGGAGTTGACCGAACTGTTACTTGGACTGGTTGATGGTTCGACAAGTTGAACCGGCCGGTCCGGCCCAATTTTCAAAACATTGCATGAAAGCACCATACCACATGCTAGCAAAAAAAAATATACCCCAAGATGACCATGAACGTGGTCGAAGCCTACAGATAGAGTGCAGGAACATGGCCCTAGATGGCAAATTTGGGCCAATCAGGCATTATGCACAGGGGTGATGTTCTTCTAAGAGAGGTGCTACCTAATCTTAACAGTTTTGCATCGGATAAAAAGGCACAATAGCAAAGAATATCAAGTTCTCTGTAGGCAGTTGAGTAGGAGCCTAAATTTGTTAGGGTAGTTGGTTGCACAGGACTCAGAGCTAGAGTTAGGTGATTAGTTCTTTGGGAGTTAAGATCCTATGCTTTGGAAGACTAACAGGAGTGCCTATATGAAGTGTTACCTGGGGATGGTATGTCAAGGCGGGTTCACTTGGAAGGTGATCCAAGGGCCCCCTTAAGATGCCTGTCTTCATTTGGACGCAGCTTTGGAACTTGCATTGACTACCGGTCGAGAAAATACTTCGGAAGTTGTCTCACATCAAAGAAAGCAAAAGAGATTTCAACCACCATTTGGATACAGTTTGAAGAAGTTAGGGCCTTAGGGGTCAATTTAGTATGCTGTCAAGTTGCTTATTCGTTGGTTTAGGAGCATTGCAAGTGCATTAGAGCCATGTCAGTACATATGGCATAACCTTTGTGTCATATGTGGAGTACTTAAAAGGAAAGGAACAGGCACAACTTTAAGGATGCAAAAAAAAAAAAAACTGGTCCATAGGGGGAAGAAAATTATACCAAATCACTATAATTTTGGATATCAAGGAAGTACCCTGCATCTTTATTTCTTTTATAGCATCTCTAGAAGAGTAGACTTATTTACTAGGAGCTTAGGGTTTTTTATTTTTATTTTTTTTTGCTCCAGCATACTCTGCCTTCACATGAGTTATTACCCAATCTTTGACTTTTTCTACTGAACCTACTCTTACTTATCAAAATCAATAAACCAATAAATAACTATAAGTTGTCCACAAAGGATTCCAGCACACTTTCTAGCAATCTATCACCTTTCAAACTAAAAGCTAATACCAAACCCCTTTTTCCATCTAAAAGCCCTAAAATCTTTCATTAATACTTTTAAAACTTAATCCTGCACACTCAGCAACCTTTGCCGATGACAAAACTAAGTGTGGGCAGCTTTGTTTTAAGTCATCTAGTAATCTCCTAGATCAGTAAGTCAGTGGGTCATGCTTCAGCAATAAATTGACCCAAACCTTAGCTCTAGTTTTTTTTCTTTTTTTTTTTTAATTGACCCAAGACAATACAACTGTAAAGCTACATCTGTTTTTTTTCATATAAAAGATTAGGTCAATACAACAGAAGCATCAACTATTTACTGCCCCCATACCCCTCCTGCATCCACAGGTTAGGGGAGGGGGTGCAAAGAAAAATAAAAATAAAAATAAAATAAAATAATTCAGAGTTCATTTGGATTAATGGGACAAAAAAAAGGCAAAAGAAAAATATTTGTACTTACGTCAAACTTTTTGAATTCAGGATAGCCATCGATTTACAACCCCCATGTTCCAATAAAAGAACAGCACATTCTGTATATTTCTTGGCAAGTGCTCTGTGTAGTACAGATTCACCTTCATCATCCACTGCATTAGGATCAGCCCCAGCCAATAGTAACTCCTGTTGTCAGCAAGAAATAAGTCCAAAAGGAAACTTGGGAAAGAAGCAGCAAGAAAGAAAGAAAAACAGCCACCAAACATTTCTATACCCCGTGAAATGTTTTCCACCAGTGCAGTAAGCCTATGCCTTTGAGATTTGGCCTCACTGTATTATTTCTTAGATTAGGGTTAATTATTCCTGCTTTTCATTTTTAAGAATTCTACATCATTCCCCTCTTTGAACAATATCCTACTTTCTTTCTGCAGAAACTTTCCAGTCATTTGCATATGCATATATCCAAGGTTCATAGAAAACATACACGCATGCAATCTGGTTGACCATGGTATGCACAAACATGAGCAACAGATGGTCCAAAGCCTTCCCTCAACCTAGATCTGACATTTGCACGTCTTCCGATGAGAGCACGAACACATTCTGGGGATCCAGCTGCCAAAGCGAAGACAAGTGGAGGATCACCATCTTTGTCTAACACATCCACATTGGCGTCTTTATACTCCAAAATGGCCTCAACAAGTTCTGCACTGCCCCGTCTACAAGCCAAGTGGAGAGCAGTCTGGCCATCAGCATTCTGTGCTTCTAATATTGAATACAGCGAACAGCCATTCTTTTCTGATGCAGCCTTTGCAAGCAACTCTCTGCATGAACGGATGGGGAACAGAATATAAAATACCCAGTGAAAGATCTTTTTCATCTGACAATCTAAAAAAGGTGTACCACAAAATAGCTGACCTAACACCATTCGCATTGCCTTCAGATACAAGTCGATGTAGAAGGGTGGGATTAACTTGGAAAACCTCCAGATCAGATGAAAGAGACGGTTCTGTCACACTTGTTCCAGGAAATTTTGCCAAATCACTGTATTTTCACGCAAGACATGCATACATATCTTCAGTAAACAATCATGCACAAGCGAAGGTGTGAGACCCTAATTCTCTTAACCTCATTCTTAGCTTGATTTCAATGCATTTTATGAGGTGTTGATACTAACTGAGGTGCTTGTTTAACATGTTTTAACATGTGTGAGTTATAGTGAGATTTTCATATTTTTAAGTAAGATCAAGGGGTGATTAGTGGGCTTACTCTATGTTTAATTAGCTTAATTAATCATATGGATTATCTTATGTTAATCATGTTTAATTAAACTAATCATGGTTAATTATGTTAAGTTGGTGATTAGTGAATGAGGAGGATGAGGTGGAAGTCAGGTGTGCGTGTGTGAGACACCTAGGTGTGCGCTTAACCTAGTGAGGTGTGTGCTTGTGACAAGTGTAGAGTTAGATACACCTTTGTATCTAACTTGTCTGACAAGAAACGGGAGAGAAAAAAGGAGCTTGTGTAGAGATTAAGGTGCTTGATAGGGGAATTGGTTGGAAGCAAAGGAAGAGAAGAGAAGAGAGAAAGAAAAGAGAAGAAATAGAAGATAATTCAAAGAGAATCCAAAGGGGGAAACTTGGGTTCATCTTGAACTCATTAATTAACGTAAGATTCATCATGTTCTTGTTGGTTTCATGATATTTGCATTGATTAATATATGTTAGTATGTTTTCATATCATTGGAGTCAGAGGGAGGTGATGGAGGAGAAGGTTGGTGAGGGGCTTTCATGGTGAAAGCCTTGATTCATCTTGGTGAACATGTTTTTGTTTGTGTTTGATTTTATTTCTAGCTTGGTATTGCACTTTGGAATTTTTGATGAGTTTATGTGAAGTGTTAGAGTGGATTGGAGATGAAAAATCATGTTTGAGAAGTTTCTTTTTCGAGCTAAGGTGAGGGGCTCGACCCCTGACCTTAGGAGTCGACACATGAAACCTTTTGCTGCAAATTTTTTATCTCTGTCCCGAGGTATCGACACCTTAAGCAGAGGTGTCGACACATGAAACAAAATTTTACTCACTGTCCAAAAGTGTCAACACATGTGATTAAGGGGTCGACACCTGGGGTTGGCAGGCCGACACATTTTGATAAAATGGTCATATCTCACTCTAGAAAACTCAAAATCGCGCACCGTTTGAAGCTTTGAAAAATAGACTCATGGGACTTTTTATTGATATAAAGTGGGCACTCTAATTCCTTGTAGATCGAGAGCTATGGCAATTGAAAGATGACTTAAAATTTCTATCAACAGGATAGTTTTCCAGAATTTTAGTCCATCTTTTAACGAACATAACTTCTTCATCTAAAATATATTTTCGACCATGACCTATCAATCTAAAGGTCTTTAAGCCTAGTTTCAAATGAGATTGACCTATTACATTGTCTTGAATTTTGGTGAAAATTATTTCTTGTCTTTGGTTGCCTTGTTGAGAGTGTTTATAACGTGTTGGACGTGTATCACTTGAACTAATGTAAGATGTATGCATTCATCGTTTATATTTACTATAGGCTATGCATTGTCGTTTCTATTTGATTATTATTGATCTTATGGTTCCTACATTAGCATGGTTAAAGTGATAGGAGCTCACGGAGGACAAGAACCATAAACATCAATCAAGGACTAACCGTACCGTAGTGTAAGTACAGTGATAGGTGAAAAATATATAATAATCTTATTCATATTGAATTGTTTGTCTTTTGTATGATTGATGTTGGTGATTATATCTATAAGATGATAATGGTGATTATCTATCTATAAGGTGAGGTGAGGTGGCATTGCATACCAATCATCTTGTATACTTTGCACTACACTGGAAAGAATTAATCACGATGGGTTAACCAAAGCTTAGTCACGATGGACTAGCCTAGGGATGCTACAGTGGGCATGCCTTGATAACGAGTTATCGCTCATTGGGTCAATGTTATCTAAACTTGCGCACACATGTGGTGACACATTATTGCATTGTTGTTCTTTCTTTATGGATATCTATTACGGATGTTTATATATATCATTCTTTATGAATTCGATTATTTACCATAAGCACATTGACTTTTAGCTCACGCTCACACAGACCTTTTTGGCAGCTGAGACAAAGATAGGGGTCCAGTTCACTGCAGTCTTGGTCTTAGCCATGGTTGCTTTCATGGTTGTGTCAGGATGTCACATGATAGGAATTGAGAAAGTTTTTATTAATGTATTTATAATTTCACATTGAGTTTTGTATGAGATATTAGGATTGAGATTTATGTATGTATTATGTTTTCTGTTAATATAAGTAAGTAATAGAAGATTCTGGGAAGTTTGTTTATTTTTCAGTTGGAGATGTAAATGAGTTTAATTAATAGTTTATTATCACATTATATATTTTATTATTTAGTTTTTATTTCTTGGAAGTATTATTAAGGTGTCGCTTACAGGTATGGTGACCTATGAGATCATATCCTGCCTAATGTGACATTAATGATGTCTAATTAGGTTGGGGGCGTGACAGAAGGTATCAGAACAAAGACTGCTACATATATGTACGCAAAGGGTAACATGCATAGAACCACAAACAGAAATCCAAAGCATGTGGACACATCCAATATAAGAAAATTACATTGTCCCAATCTTTGTTCTTTCTCCAACAAATTTTAGCTGATTGGTTATCAGATGTCTCTGAAACATCATTGGATCTAATCTGTAACAAAGATGAAATGAAGAAAAGGAAGCAACGAAGAGATTGAAGTTCTTACTTATCAGGGCTGGCAGGAGGGCTGCGAGGTATCTCTTGCAAGTGTCGAAGGAATATTGCTAGCATAGCATTGAAAGTTGGTCGTTTGGATGCTTTGAACTGTAGGCACTCACCAATCATCTTCCATAATTCCCTAGGTATTCCAACACCAACTACACTTGCATATTGTGGAGGTTGTCTTCGAGCCTTGACAACGGCTCTATAGATTTCCTCTGCACTTAAGCCAGCCCACCTGCACAAGGAATATCAACAGATGTTGTTAAGCAATTATACCAGCTTTCATTTACTTTCTTTTATTTTTTGGTTTTTTTTTTGGGGGTGGGGGGATTTAAACTCTGATAGTAAAATTTACTCCACATACGGAATGGATCCAGTGCACATTTCCACTAAAGTACACCCAAAGCTCCATGCATCGGACTCTGACGACATGCCAATGGCGTCATCCCAAAAAAGATTCAATGACTTCTTCACTGGTTCCCATGCCTCTGGAGCTGTGTAGTTTGGACTGAGCATTGTACAATCCATACATGAATGAATTCTTGATGAATCAGACTCTGATCGAGCTTTTCGGCAGGCAGGTTTTTTTAAAATTGCTGGCAGTCCATAATCAGAAACCACAGCATGACCATTTGCATCCAAAAGAAGATTGGATGGCTTTAGGTTCATACAAATAATGCCTGCTGCATGCAGTTCAGCCACCCCTCGAGCAATGTCCGCCCCATATCTACAATTAAAAGACAACCACTAAATCAGGCCTAGTTATAGCCTGCTCAAAGCTACAAAGATCGGCTATCATAAACCTGAAATCGGTGGGTATTTTTGTTAAAAGCCCAGAGCTTCGGACCTTTGATGATTACATTTCATTATAGTCTCTCAGTTGCAACAAATATTCAGCTATTTCAATGAAGAAATTTTGTGATTCTTGCTTATAATATAGAAAGTGCCAACAGTATTCAAATGTAACTAAGATCCTATTGATATCAAAAATCCCAACAGATATTTTGTGTTCTTCCAATGGAATTATTATTGTTTTCTTTTCCATTTCTCTGAGTCTACAAATCAGCCATTAAGGTCAGATTCCTAAATGAATTCAAATTTCAGGATCAGATAAATGGTCTCGACATGTATCCCATGTCCTCACCCTCCATGCTTCTGTATTCATTTTCTGTGTTGTGAAATTCTGAATAACATTTCCTCCTCTGTATCTCATATCTGCAATTTATGTGAGCCTTGCTCTATACAAAATTTGGAGATAACAATTCAAAACACCATAAGAACCCCATATTCACAAAAATTTAGCTTCATTTGGCAACTCAAAACACCAGATGGAAGGGATACATAGCTTGGTTAGCCCCCTTTGAGATATTCATTAAGTTTTATTATATTCGCATTGAATATTTCATCCTGTATTTGCAACAATAAATAACCAGAAATGCCCTATTGGTTTCCTAGTCCACCATCCAATCGTTCACAACATTTCCCTATTTTAAATTTTTGAAGAGAGTGATGATATGGGTTTTTGGGACACAGTGGAACTAACTAAATGGATTTCTACAGGCCACCACCCCATTGATAGATTCATGGTAATACACTAAGCATACGATTTGGTGAAGTTGATATGAAATGGAAAATGACATACATGCACTGAATTATGTTTCCAAACAACAAATTCAAGAGAATCATCAAGCATAGTGTTTATAGCTAAAAGTTCTTTTTCAGTATTCAGAGCTATCACCGTAAACAGCAAATATGAAAGCAAATGAACAAAAAAAGCTTAAAAATGAGGTAGAATTTGTGTAGGCACCATCATTGAGCCAAGCTAAATTCCCATTTTAATTCAGCTTCACATGTCTATGCATCCCAAATTCAGCCAGATATTCAAAACACAAAACAATTGATAAGTTAGAAGAAACAGTGTCGTATCTCCCTTCCCATACAGAACAAATAAACTGAAAGATTGTAAGTCTAACAAATCTCAAATGCTTGTCCTCAACCCGTTCGTTTGCAAGTTCAACATTATACTCCAAGAAATCATACTAAACAAATCTAACAAATTATATAGCAAAAGTTAGTGCGTAATTATATGATCAAAATGCTTATAAACCCATTGAAAACAATGCTAGAGTTGTTTAACGAATAATTGCATGACTCACTGGCCAAGCTGAACAAAGAGACACAACGATTGACCAAACATAAGAGAATATAAAATAATAACAAAAACCTGAGGATTTGCTCAAGAGTGAGCCGCCCTTCATTCCGCTGCATCTCCGTCTGGACAGACCCATTACACCTATCCATAATAAGAGAGAGAGAGCCCTCCATCCTCGTAGCTCCATGAAAAGCACACACATTCCGACACCACATCGACGCCCGCCGCAAATTCTCGAGTTGGCTCTGCACCCAAACCAAGTCCGTATCCTCCCCAATCGCCACCTTCTTCACCGCCACCCGGTGACGACACCTCCCCTGCCCACCCGAAAGCATCCCCACCCACATTTCCACCCCAGCCCGCCGCCCGTCCCCAATCCGCCGAGTCAGCCGCAAGTCATGATGAGTTGAGAGCTCGATAACCGACCCACCTCTGCTGCCGCCGCCACACCCGGAACTCGAAGTGTGAGACTGCCTGCTGCACCGGCGGCGCTGCCCGGACTCGTCCTCCTCGTCTTCGATATCGTCCTCGCCGTTCTCTTCATCGTCATCAGTAAAATCGCAGTCGAAACCCGATGAGGAGTTTGAGGAAGAATTGATTAGCGCGAGAATTGCATAGTTTTTGCGGAGGGCTTGCACGGAGTTCCCGACGACTGAGACGTGGCGGCAGCGCGGGCACGAGAGGGTGGTGTCCGGCGACGCCGAGAACATCCGAGAGAGGCACTCTTTGCAGAAGCCATGGCCACATTGGAGCAGAAGTGGACACCGCTCTTCCTCGTTGTACCGAGTCTGACACACTGAACAACAAGGAATCTTCATCTTCTCTCTCAGCACAGAGATTGAATCCAAGCAAACCAATCAACAAATTTCAATCCGAGAAATTGAATTGAATATCAGGAGATCTTAGAGAGTGAGAACAGATCCATGGCTGAATTCAGAGATAGAGTGCGAGAAGTCAAAGAAATGATTTGGAAATGCAAATCAAGCAAATAGAAAATTTGGATGAGGAGTTTTAGAGAGAGAAAAAGGAGAGAGGAGGGTTCTAGAGAGAGAGAGAGAGTGACGAGACAGGTGAAGCAGAAGAAGAGCTTTGGAGGGTGGGTTTGGTTTTCTTATTTCCACCCCTTTTCTTTCGGCTGGTTGGCTATTTGCACTTCCGCGTCCCCAACCAGTTTCTTCCGCTTTAGATACTTGTAAATACATATTGTATTGCATATCATACTGGTGTACATTGTTTTGAAAACCGGATCAGATCGGTGGGTTAAACAGAAAAAATTAGAAACAGAGTTAAGTAATAGTTCAGTTAATTTTTTAAATTTATTTTGGTCAAAATTCGGTCAAATTAGATTAAATTTGCAGTTGAACCGTGACTCGGTCATTAAAATTAATAATTAAACGGCCGGTTCAACTTTTAAGATAAAATTTAAAATTTTAAGTATTAAAACTAGTGTAAAAAAATAAAATACATTTTATTACTATTAATAAATAAATTAATGATATAATTATAACATCACGGGTCAATAACGGTTGACTCAACAGTTAAATCAGTGATCCGTGATCCAGCCTCTTTTTCAATTCGCTCAATGGTCTGATTTTCAAAACATTGCTGGTATAGATATATGTAACATGTGAAACCAACGAGACTAGCCCACTTATCAGAGTATTAGCTCTTATTAAAGTTGTTAGCAATGTTTTGAAAATCGGACCGTTGAACGAATCAGAAAAGAGATCGAATCACGGGTCACTGGTTCAACTGTGGGGTCAACCATTATTGACCCGTGATGTCATAATTATATCATTAATTTATTTATTAATAGTAATAAAATGTATTTTATTTTTTTACACTAGTTTTAATATTTAAAATTTAAAATTTTATCTTAAAAGTTGAACCGATCGGTTTAATTACCAGTTTAATGACTAGGTCATGGTTCAACTGCGAATTTAACCAAGTTTGATTGGGTTGGGTTTAAAGAATTAACCGAACTATTATTGAGCCCGATTCTCAATTTTTCGGTTTAACCGGCCGATTCAGTCCGATTTTCAAAACAATGGGTGTTAAGGGTTTGAACCCTTTCTTTAAATTTTTTTTTCGATTTTAATTTTTCTTATAATCTTTCATACATATATATATATATATATATATAACATGTGAGCAGCCACCACCAGGTAGAGTACAACTAATTGATGCAGCCATGTTCTTCTTTTTATGTCGCCGGAGTTGATGATATTCGAATGATGCACTCTAGAATTTATAAATAACTTAAACAATCGTCATGATAATTAAGCGGAATTGTTGGGTTATTTTGTTTTACTTATTTATCTTTATAATTATTAAAAAAATAACGGTAATAAAATAAATTTAATAGGACAATTTTAAAAAAAATGTCATGCTGGATAATACAATTTTAAAGATATCAGTTGGAATTTTACCTTTATATATTAGAATAGATTAGTCTTTCAATTATAACGATGTTGATATTACATATTTAATTATTTAAAAAATAATCCAATGATTAGATAATATTGAGTTTTCAATAATTATTTCTATAAAAATAAAGAGACATTTACGTTCCGTTTAGAATTCAAATTTTTTTGGCCAAAAAAAATATAAAGAATAAAAGAATAAAATAAAAAAGTATTTTTGTTATTTTTTTCTTTATATTTTTATTTTCTTTTAATTTTTTAACAGAAAATTTGAGTTTTAAACAAAGTATTAAAAAATAATATCACATCAAAAGATTTAGCATTACTTAACCCTTGGACCTTTTTTCGTGGATCAGATATAAATCAAAATTACAAAATATGAAGATGTTATAAAAGTTTAATCTTTCTCTTTTTTTTCTATCTTAAATAATTCCCTAATCCAAAAGAATTATAACAACTTAATTGTTGAAATTATATTAGACAGTTAATTTGTCTAAAAATTTTGTTTTTTTATGACAATATTTAGTTATTAATGCATCGTTTAGAGCTCAAATTTTAAGTAAGAAAGATAAGAAAAAAAAAAGTGAGAAAAAATAAAATAAAAATACTATTTCATATTTTTATTATCTTTTTTTTATATAAGTTTTTTTTTACTACAAAAAAATTCAGATTTTAAACAGAAGGTAAATGGTCAAGTATGTGATGTAACTGGTCAAGAATGTCTAAAGTACAAAGTAAGTGTGAGAAAAAACAAACTAATTGCCGGTCTGTTAGTATCAATCGATGGGTATCTTTCTTTTATAATTGCCGAGTCTTGATTTCGAGACACGCTTAAGACTTTATTTGTAAATAAATAATAAATAACAAATGCTACATGGTAGTCGATTTGTTATCAAATGACTGATTGGTCGACGTTCCCATTTCATCCTTAATCCTATTACTCATTGAATTTTTCAACGCGACTACTGCATACAAAACAATGGAACAAACTCAACTTATATCACACACTCCTTTTGTGTTTTTGTAATTTGTAATTATTTACACAAGACCTAACTACCCTATTGTAACTTATCAACAAAAAACTAGCATAATAGGGAAAAATGAGAAGGTAATTTATTTCTTCCTTTCTTATCTATATAGTTTGACAGTCAAAATTTGAAGTATTAACGAGGTATTATTAGTATTAGCCGACTACATAAAATGTGCTATTTAATGTTAAAACTAATGACATACATTGAACTCTAATTACAGTGTATTGTTCTTATTACGATTAACAAAACTCAATCTAACTAATTTTCATGACATCAAATACATGGTAGGTTTGTGTAATTAGTGGAATAAAAATTGTAAATATTAGTTGATATAGCGAAGAAAATAAAATAAGATAATCACGAGTTCAATAGATAACTAGTGTAGATTTGAGTATACAAAAGTGTTTATTTTGGTATATTTTTCAAACAACTATTGCTTTGATTGACTGTGGATTTACTTTTCTAGTTCTTAGAAAAAATATTCTTGGAAATTTCATATTATCCCTCAAGCTAAATTACGACGTCTAGCTTTGGATTATAAAATTAAAATATAACTTGTTTGAGATGAGATGATTACGCCTGTCTAAGTAATGGATTGGTATAATGTAAAGTGACACATAATTTCTCAAGATATAGTAGCACAATGTTATTGTATACTTCCTAACTCTTTACGATTAGCTAAAAGTGATAAATTCCAAAGTAGAATACTGAGGAAGGAGAAGAAACCAAATATATTTATTATAATTTGAACTTGTGGAAAGGAGCTAATGAAGCATCCATTGATAGAAAGAAAAATGCAACCTTTAGAAATTTGTCACAAGACAAAAAGATATCTATAACATGAAGCCAATTTTGATATTTCAGCGAAATAAAATCAACCCATTGTGCAAATGATTAGTGGGTAAGTGTTACTCTCCAATAGGTCTACATGCATATTTCTAGTAGAATAAGCCCGACTCCATTTAGTTTATGTTTCGAGTTTTTCATGTAATTCCTTTAACATGTCCAAACAATTTTATAGGTCTAGTGACAATACATTTGCATAAGTTGA
Source organism: Euryodendron excelsum (assembly GCA_033060915.1). NCBI lineage: Eukaryota > Viridiplantae > Streptophyta > Magnoliopsida > Ericales > Pentaphylacaceae > Euryodendron > Euryodendron excelsum. Next base: position 63,613,395 of record CM065377.1, on the reverse strand, counting down.
AGGGTTATACAAAAATGTTTTGAGAACAATTAAATTGTTGTATAATCAAAATATCCTTATACTAGTCTAGAATTTTTCATTAACTAAATTAATATAATATAACCAATTGAATTTTTGGCATTATTTTAATTCCATCTTGTGTTGAAACCTCACATTTGGTTTAGTTTTAAAAACTTTTTATTTTAATGGTTCAAATATGATTACAAGGCTTAATTTTTTAATACTTACAATGTAATTATATTGCAACACAAATTTAAAATTTTGACTTCATGGTAGAATAATATCAAGTACATGTAACATAATATAGTTTTCCAACTGAAAGAAAAATGCTATGTATAAATGATGCTAAAGTTATTTAGAAGTTATCTATGTTTGTGAGAGTGGAAAGTAGGAACCTAGTTGAATAACGCCTATGGCCTAATAATAAAAGATATATACAGAAGGAAAAAAAAACAAGGACTTCATCTCATGGGTTATCATTTTAGCATATTGATCAGGCACCTAAGAGCAACTCCAACAGGCTCGGTATATCTCTTTTGCTCGCTATTTTACGAAGTGAAATCTCAAAATTTTGTTCTAACAGGCTTTTCATTTTAGCAATTTGATTTTTTGCTTGCCAAATATAGTGAGGCTTCACCGCTTGCTATCTCACAACGAACATCTAATCTGGCAAGGGCAACTTTAGCGCAATGTTTTCTTCTTCACAACAAAATAGATCTATACCAACAGAGCTAGGGTAAGCCTTCACAGCAGAGCTTTGAAATATCACAGGTATGGACCCTTCTCTCTCTCTCTCCCCTCTCACCTTCGACACCCCTTTCTTCTCCCACACCCTTCCTCCTTTTTCACTCACTCCCCTATAAAAACCCCTTTGCCCCCTATAGGAAAATCTAATCCCTATTTAAATACTATGTGTATAATTAGTGATCACCAATAATAATAACAAGAATTTAACTAATTATCAACTAAAAGCAATTTTAACTAGAAGACAATTAGAATCTGAATAAGAACAAACTAAATCATAACGACTTACCCGGTTGTCGTTCGCAAAAACAAAAAATCTAGAAGTTCAAAGATAGACCGAGTCGAGTGTTTCACACTCTCTCCTTAAAGACAGATTCACCCCCCGATAGTTGGTGCTCATGGGATGATGGACGTCTGACTTCCAGGATAAAACGATCTCAGCAGTCTTTAGGCAGCACTTCAATAAAAACTGCTCGGAGGCTTTACAAGATGATTTGAACTCTCTCAGAAAATTATGGGAGGAAGAAGAAGAAGAATTCGTTGTATGCAACAATTCGGAAATTCAGAATGAATGCTAGAATGCTGCTCTTTTTATAGAGCCTAGATGCCTGTTCAAAACGCTGGTTCAAACAGGTACCAACAGCCAAACAGCCCCTTACCGGAGGGACACACCTGTTCGGTCAAACCGTCAGAAATCAATTAATTTAATTAATAAAAATAATTAATTAATTTAATTCCGACTCTGGCCCAAAAAGATAAGACTTGAACCAAACTTACGACCCACGCCCACGTCCCGTCCCGACCCGGATCGGACTGGCGGGCGGCGGCGGCAGCGCACGCGTGTGTGGAGTATTGGGTTAACCCATGGGTTTCATAGGTCCTCCCCCTTTCACAAAAGTGGGGTGCCCGTTGGAGCCCAAACCTTACTCCAAACTTGGGTTATATATGCACAACATATTTTTCATAAGAAATCAATGTGGGATAACCCACTTTCAACTACATAACCCATATTCAAGGGGATGACTTTGGAGGCCAATAACTAATTCGATCCAACACGAATTTGAGCAAATAAATAGTCTAGATTCATCTCCTCTCGGAGGTGAATCCAACTCACCAATGACCAGACACAAAAGATGTATGGGTCCTACATTTATATTGGCTCAAAGATCAACAAAATAATGGGTTTACACCCATGTTTTTTCTAACAATCCCCCACATGAATGAGATTGGCTGGAAATGAAAAATGCAAACGAGAATGCTGACTTGACACAGAGAGAGAGAGACAGGTAGAAAGTTATCGCATGGGGAAAGGGGGTTTTTAGCTTTGAACCTTCCCTAGTGAAATACCATCGGGTTTATTTGGCTAACCAGTGAACATGATGTCTTGAACTGTTCAGTCGTTTATATAAACCAAGACAATAGTACTCACACGTTTCCTTTCCAATCATCTAGTGATCCATTCGGTTGTGTTTATTTTAGCCCTGAACAATGCCTGGTAAATTCATAAGTACTCTAGAGAAATTAGCCTTAAGAATTTCTCATAGAAGCGGCCCCTTCATACTCATATAGGTGATCTCTTATTAAGAGTATCTTGCTATACTCCACTTGGAATTCCAAGATATAAGAATAATTAAGAGCGAAGCTCATCCGAAACACTATCTACAGGTTATCACTATTTCATCATAAAAATGGACAACAGAACGAGTTCCTCAGTGATTTGTCCTAAGTCACGCACAATTCGGTTGTCCCGTTGAACCTAGATCTTAGAATCTCCAGTCAGCTAGGTTGGGTTGCCATTATGGTGACTTTTTAAGTCATAGGCTTAAGGCCCATTCCCCTTGATGAATTCTCTACTTTATCTTTCGTCAAGTCTTTTGTAAGCAGATCCACAATGTTATCCTTAGACTTGATGTAATCAATGGATATAATTCCATTTGAAAGCATTTGCCTCACAGTATTGTGTCGTCAACGTATATGTCGTGACTTTCCATTATGGATGTGGTTTTGTGCTCTTGCTATTGCACATTGACTATCGCAATGTATGCAGATAGCAGAGACTGGTTTAGGCCACACGGGAATATCCTCCAGAAAGTTACAAAGCCATTCTGCTTCCTCTCCTGCTTTATCTAAAGCGATAAACTCAGATTCCATGGTGGCTCTGGCTATGCAAGTTTGTTTTGAAGATTTCCAAGATATTGTTGCGCCTACTAGAGTAAACACATATCCACTTGTGGATTTAGAGTCTCTAGTGTCAGATATCCAGTTCGTGTCTGTGTAACCTCTACAACAGCTGGATATCTTGTATAGTGCAGTCCATAATTCAAGGTGAATCTTAGATACCTGAGAACCCTAACTATGGCCTTCTAGCGGTTTGACCCTGGGTTACTCGTATATCTGCTCAATCTGCTTACCGTATAAGCAATATCCGGACGTGTGCAATTCATGAGATACATTAAACTGCTAATTATCCGTGAGTATTCTAATTGAGATATACCCTCATCATCGTTCTTGTATAGATGTAGATAATAATCCATAGGTGTGCTTGCTAGATCGTTATCAGACTTACTAAACTTATTGAGTATCTTCTCGACATAATGGGTCTGTGATAACGCATATCCCTCAGATGTTTTAGTAATCTTAATACCAAGTATAACATCTGCAATCCCTAGATCCTTTGTGTCAAACTTATTGTTCAACAATTTCTTAATAGCTTTAATGGCGTTATTATTGCTACCAATGATCATCATATCATCTACATAAAGACAAATAAGGACATAACCATGAGCAGTGTTCTTCACATAAACACACTTGCCGCATTCATTTATCTTGAAGTCATTTGACAGCATAACATTGTCAAACTTCTCATGCCATTGTTTCGGAGCTTGTTTTAGTCCATATAGAAACTTAACAAGTTTGCATACCTTTTTCTCTTTGCCAGGAACAATGAACCCTTCAGGTTGCTCCATATAAATCTCTTCATTCAAATCTCCATTTAAGAATGTTGTTTTAACATCCATTTGATGAATCTCAAGATTATGTAAAGCCACAAAGGCTATCAAGATACATATGGACGTTATTCTAGTTACAGGAGAATATGTATCGAAATAATCCACTCCTTCAGTCTGCTTGTAGCCTTTGACTACAAGTCTGGCCTTGTATTTGTCAATTGAACGATCTGCTTTCATCTTCCTCTTGAATATACACTTGTATCCAAGAGGTTTATTACCAAGTGGAAGATCTACTAGTTCCCATGTATGATTTTGCAGAATTGACTCAACTTCACTGTGGATAGCGTCTTTCCACAAAGGTGCTTCCGGAGAGGACATTGCTTCTTTGTAACTCTAAGGTTCATTTTCTAATAAATATGTTAGAAAATCATGACCGAATGATTTTGCAACCTTTGTCCTTTTATCTCGTCTAGGTTCAGCGTCGTTTCCTTTATCCACTGACCCATGGTCTTCATCTACAATGGTATCATGAGTCCGTTTAAGCGAACTTGATCCATGTGCAGACTTATACAGAAACTCCTCCTCAAAGAAGGATACATTCCTAGACTTTATTATTATATTCACATGAATATCTGATATTTCAGACTTGTGAACCAAAAACCAATATGCATTGCTATGTTCGGCATAACCAATAAATATACAACTGACTGTGGTCCTAATTTTACCTTCTTAGGTTAAGGAATCGCTACCTTTTCCAAACACCCCCATACTCTCAAGTATTTATAGGAAGGTTTTCGACCTTTCCACATCTCATAAGGGGTTTTGCTAAGTTTCTTGTGGGGTATCTTGTTGAGAACATAGTTGGCAGATAATAACGCTTCTCCCCAAAAATTCTGGGGTGCCCCAGAACTTATCAACATAGCATTCATCATCTCTTTTAGAGTGCGATTCTTCTGCTTAGCAATTCCATTTTGCTGAGGTGAATAAGGTGCAGTAGTTTGATGTATGATACTATGTTCAACACATAGTTGTGCAAATGGTGCTTCATACTCACCACCTTTATCACTTCTTAACACCTCAATCTTTTTGCTAAGTTGATTCTTAACTTCACTCTTGTATTGTATAAACATGTCTATTGCTTCATCTTTACTTCTCATTAAGTAATCGTGACAATAGCGAGTGCAATCATCAATGAAAGTTATGAAGTATTTTTTCCCACCTCGAGTTTGAACATATTTCAAGTCACAAACGTCACTATGAATTAGTTTAAGTGATTCCGTACTTCTTTCAATTGATTTAAACTGAGTTCTAGTCAACTTTGCCTCAACGCAAGTTGCACATTTATGATTAGCATTAAAATCAAGTTTAGGCAAAGATTCTAATTTAACTAATCTACGCATGGTATCAAAATTAACATAACCTAATCTACCATGCCATACATTTGAAGACTAAAACAAGTTAATAGAAGATGAAATATTATTACAAGAAAGCTTAGGAGCGACAATCATTACATTAAGTTTGAAGAGCCCATCGCTCAGATATCCCTTTCCCACAAACATTCCCCCCTTAGTAAATACAAACTAATCACTCTCAAACACCAACTTAAAGTCCTTCTTACTCACCAATGAACCAGAGACTAAATTCTTGCGAATGTCTGGCACATGGAACACCTCATTGAGAGTAAGTTCTTTGCCAAAAGTCATTTTCAGAACGATCTTCCCTTGACCTTCAACCTTTGAGGTTGCCGAGTTGCCCATATAGAGTTGTTCACCATCCACTGATTGGTAAGATGTGAACATCCACTTATTGGCACAGATGTGATGAGTGGCCCTAGTGTCCACCCACCATTCTTTAGTATTGCCAACCAAGTTTACTTCAGAAACTACGACATAGAGATTCAAGTCTTTCACATTGGCACAGATATCCTCGGTCACATTGGCTTGAGTAGATTTCTTCTTGTGGTTCTCTTGATCCTTCTTCTCAAGATCCTTACGCTTGCAACAATCCTTGGCCGTATGACCAGTCTTGCCGCAGGTGTAACATTTTCCTTTGAACCTTTTGAAATCGCCACCTTTGGAACTTTGGTAGGACCCTTGGCCATCATGCTTTCACTTTTGGTTGTTGGGTTTGGCTTGTTCCACCACATTTGCCTTTGACATCATAGAAGTGTTGACAAACTTCTTCTCATAAGCACGGTTGTCTTCCTCAATTCTTAGCCTGACAATAAGTTCCTCAAGCCTCATCTCCTTGCGCTTATGCTTCAGATAGTTTTTGAATTCTTTCCAGGGCGACAGTAATTTTTCAATTATTGCAGCCACTTGGAAAGATTCACTCAGTACCATGCCTTCAGCATGGATGTCATGAAGTATAACTTGGAGATCCTGGATCTGGCTAATAACTGTTTTAGAATCAAACATTTTGTAATCAAGGAACTTACCGACCACAAATTTCTTTGAGCTAGAGTCTTCCGTCTTGTACTTCTTGTTTAAAGATTCCCACAGTTCTTTGGTCGTTTCCACGGCACAATACACGTTGTAGAGTGTATTATCCAGTTCATTGAGGATATAGTTCCTACATAGGAAGTCAGCATGTTTCCATGCTTCCACCGCCACACCTACTTGCTGGTTGAACTCATTCTCGTTCAAAGTAGGAACATCTTCACGAAGAAATTTTGCCAAGTTCAGAGTCATCAGGTAGAACAACATCTTCTGTTGCCACCTTTTGAAATCAATTCCATTGAACTTCTTTGGCTTTTCTCCATGATTCACAGGCACATTTGGTGTATGCACTTGATTCACCGGCACAGACAGTGTCGATGCAAGTGTTCCAATCACAGTAGGAGTTGAAGTAAGAGTAAGAATAAGAGTACTATCAGCCATTTCTGGATTAAACAATTTTATACAAAATTTGAGTACTAATCCAGAAACAATATATAACACGACACTAATTAACATAATTAAAAATTAAGAATAGAATCTGTTTTTAAGATTGTAGGAAAATCTAATTTCTATTTAAATACTATGTGTATAATTAGTGATCACTAATAATAATAACATGAATTTATCTAATTATCAACTAGAAGCAATTTTAACTAGAAGACAATTAGAATCTGAATAAGAACAAACTAAATCGTAACGACTTACCCGGTTGTCGTTCGCAAAAACAGAAAATCTAGAAGTTCAAAGATAAACCGTGTCGAGTGTTTCACACTCTCTCCTTAAAGACAGATTCAACTCCCACAGTTGGTGCTCACGGGATGATGGGCGTCTGACTCCCAGAATAAAATGATCTCAGCAGTCTTTAGGCAGCACTTCAATAAAAACTGCTCGGCGGCTTCACAAGATGATCTGAACTCTCTTAGAAAATTGTGGGAGGAAGAAGAAGAAGAATTCGTTGTATGCAACAATTCAGAAATTCAGAATGTCATGAATGCTAGAATGCTGCTCTTTTTATAGAGCCTAGATGGCTATTCGAAATGCTGATTTGAACAAGTACCAGCAGCTAAACAGCCTTTTACTGGAGGGACACACCTGTTCAGTCAAACCGTCAGAAATTAATTAATTTAATTAATAAAAATAATTAATTGATTTAATTCTGACTCTGGCCCAAAAAGATAAGACTCGAACCGAACCCACGACCCATGCCCACGTCTCGTCCCGACCCAGACTGGATGGGTAGGCGGCGGCGGCAGCGCGCTCGTGTATGGAGTATTGGGTCAACCATTGGGTTTCATAGGTCCTCCCCCTTTCACAAAAGTGGGGTGCCCCTTGGAGCCCAAACCTTACTCCAAACTTGCGTTATAAGTGGGGTGCCCCCTGGAGCCCACTTTCAACTACATAACCCATATTCAAGGGGGTGACTTTGGAGGCCAATAACTCATTCAATCCAACAAGGATTTGAGCAAGTAAATAGTCTAGATTTATCTCCTCTCTGAGGTGAATCCAACGCACCAATGACCCGACACATTCGATGTATGGGTCCCACATTTATATTGGCTTAAAAATCAATAAAATAATGGGTTTACACCCATGTTTTTTTCTAACAATCCCCCACATGAATGAGATTGGTTGAAAATGAAAAACGCAAATGAGAATGCTGACTTGACACAGAAAGAGAGAGAGACAGGTAGAAAGTTGTCGCATTGGGAAAGGTGACTTTTGGCTTTGAACCTTCCTTAATGAAATACCATCGGGTTTATTTGGCTAACCAGTGAACATGATGTCTTGAACTGTTCAGCTCTTTATATAAACCAAGACAATAGCACTCACACGGTTCCTTTCCAATCATCTAGTGATCCATTTGGTTGTATTCATTTTAGCCCTAAACAATGCCTGGTAAATTCATAAGTACTCTAGAGAAGTTAGCCTTAAGAATTTCTCATAGAAGCGGCCCCTTCATACTCATATAGGTGATCTCTTATTAAGAGTATCCTGCTATACTCCACTTGGAATTCCAAGATATAAGAATCATTAAGAGCGAAGCTCATCCTAAACATTATCTACAGGTTATCACTATTTCATCATAGAAATGGACAGCGAAACGAGTTCCTCAGTGATTTGTCCTAAGTCACGCACAATTCGGTTGTCCCGTTGAACCTAGATATTGGGATCTCCAGTCAGCTAGGCTGGGTTGCCATTATGGTGACTTTTTAAGTCATAGGCTTAAGGCCCATTCCCCTCGATGAATTCTCTACTTGATCTTTCGTCAAGCCTTTTGTAAGCAGATGCGCAATGTTTAGTGAAATCAAACCTTACTTGGTTTACTCTAAACTTGGGTTATATATGCACAACATATTTTTTTATAAAAAATCAATGTGGAATAACCCACTTTCAACTACATAACCCATATTCAAAGGGGTGAGTTTGGAGGCTAATAACTCATTCAATCCAACCCGGATTTGAGCAAGTAAATAGTTTAGATTCATCTCCTCTCGGAGGTGAATCCAACGCACCAATGACCCGACACAAATGATGCATGGGTCCCACATTTATATTAGCTCAAAGATCAACAAAACAATGGGTTTACACCCATGTTTTTTCTAACACCCCCTTCCCCTCACTGTCAAAAACTCCCTCTCCCCTCACTTTCAATCTCACTCTGTCTTCCCTCAATACTTTTGAAAACCTTATCTCCCTTTACCTCCTCTCTCACTCCCTCCTCCCTCCCTATTGTTGAAACCCCTCCTCCCTCCTCTTCCTTACTGCTAAAACTGCTTTTCCCATCCCTTCGCCCCCTCCCCTCCCCTCTCATTGTTTTTCTTTTGCAAATTCATTGGTAAATATGACTCCCTTGGTTCAGAATTGGTCTTTACTAAATTATTGAATTTGGAATTCTGATATGAATTGAGTTTTTATCTAATGGTAATTTCTTGAATTTGGTCTTTGTTAGCAACCTAGCATTTCTTAAAATCTTGAATTTCTATTGCATGCTTGTGGTTATTGAAATGAAATAACACAAATGGTGAAATTTTGATGCCTTGTTTGCAGGTAGATCATAAATAAAATACCATGATAGTTTCAATGGTTCAAACTAGCTGTGAATAATGTAGTTCATGCATTGGTGTCTATTGTGACTAATTTGTTCAATTCAGTCTAAAAAAGCCATGACAATTTCACTTTTTGATGACGTGGCATGTTGCGTCCATGTCACCATGACGATAATGACATGACATGCCATGTAGTTTTTTTATATTAAATATAATATATTAAGTTAGAATAGCTAGTGAAGATAAAAAGTAGTGTTGGAGTTGCTATGTAAAAGTAACTCTTTAAAATAGATAGTGCAATATTTTACTATATTTTAGCTTTTCAAAATAGCTAGTAGTGTTGGAGTTGCTTTAATAAGTTTGAAAATGCCCTTTCCAATTCAAACAAGTTGATTTAAAAGTGAACTTACAATCAACTGGTTGTGTTCACTGTTCACACAAAAGATAAGCATCAATGCCTATGGGCAAAAGGGTCTAAAAACAAATGTGGTTAATCTTATGATCCAAACATTATGTTCCAAAAGGCATAAAAGGCTTAATGTAAGGGAAAAAAGTTTAGTAGGGAGGTATTACTAGTTATTAGTGGTAATTTCTATCAAATGGTGACACGTGATGAATGAATAGATCAACAATTTAAGTTAATGAAGTAGTGGAGAAACTTTTAAGAAAAAATACCACTTGGCAAAATCTGATAGGATATTTTCTTAAAAATCTCTCCACTACTCATCAACCTCAGGTTGCTGACATATTCACCCACTACGTGTCACCATTTGATAAGAATTACCATGGGTAATATATTTGGCTTTAAGGTAGCAAAATGAGCTTATAGGCTAGAGATTTCATTTAAGATAACAACCAAATGAGCCTAGTGGCTAAAATTAAATGATTTAGGCAGAGCAATGAGCCTATGGCCTATGTAACACATTGAAATGGGCTTAATGGCCATATTAAAACAACCATAATGATGGCATGAACCCAATGGTAATGATGAAGGGCTAATGAGTTGAAGTGACATTGAAGAGTTTAAAGAGAGCCACTGGTTAAAGTGCCATGCAGAAAATAACATGAAGGGCCTTTTTGGCCCAAATGTCATTTGCTAATTATCGAACTTCAAAGCAATTTTGGTAACCTAATGGCATAATAAATGTGAAAATGACCAAAATTGGCAAGTCAAAAAATAGTCTGAATGGCTTAAGGTTAACATAACATGGTCAAAATGATGAATAGGGGCCTCATTGCCAACTAAACATAGCCAAAATAAATAAATGACCCAATAGCTAACATAAAAGGGTTGAAATTAAGTTACAGGCCTATGGGTCATCACGAAATAGTTTTAATGATCACAAAAGATGGTTAAAATAATAAAATGGGCTTAGTGACTAAAATTGAAATAATTAAAGTGACGAAAAGGGCCAAAATAACAAAGGTTGAAAAAATAACATGGGCCTAGGGGCCCAAGTAATGAATGAAAAATATGGTTTAGATATTTGAGCTCAGCCAATACATTTAAAATGAGATTTCAAGCCTTATGAGGCAAAACAATTTTTCCAAAGCGGAGATTTTGGGGAGTTCTAGCCACACGTGGTGAAAAATAACATGGGCCAACAAGGCACGACATGCCACGTCACCAACACGGCATAGCATGGCACAACACGTGGTAGGCATGGCACAGCACGGCACGACAGGTGGGTCGTGCCGGGCTTAGTTGTTAGAGGCATGGGTACAAGCACGATACAGGCACGGTTAAGGCACGAACACGACACGACACGGGCACGAGCACAAGCACAAGCACGACACGAGCACGGTACGGCACGAGCACGGCTAAGGGCTAGTTTTTTTAAAAATATCCTTAAATGTCAAAATTACCCCCCAAACAACTATATAACGACTAGTTTAAAGGGCAAATGTGTATTTTCATTAAAAATGTCAAAATTTTTAGAAATAATTCTCAAAGTGATTGTTTAACAGTTTTTAGTGAATGGAAACAAAATCTGATTTCTGAATTTTTAAGTTTTGGTGCGACAATTTCTTGTACTTATAATTTATGGACTGACCGCAATAAATATAGTTATGTTTGTGTTACTGCACATTACATTACTCCTAATTGGTTATTGCATAAAAAAATTATTACTTTTCGAATGATAGAATATCCTCATAATGCTTCAAATATATTTCAATATATTATAAATGTATTTAGGGAATATAATATCATAGATGAAGTTTTTAATAATGCTACTGCTAATAACGCATCAATTGATTTGTTTAAACGTCAACGTCATTTGCATCTTATTCATTGTGAAAAAAGTTAGAAATGCAATTCTTTTCATTAGTTTATCTGGTTCTAGAGTACAAGAATTTGGTGAATTATGTAGAATATATTGTCTAAAACCTAGAAAGTTTAAATTAGATATTAGAACATGTTGGAACTCTACTTATCTTATGTTACAATCTTGTGGAAAGTATAATAAAGTAATTAATAATTATCTTACTACTAGATACATTGATTTAGTTTTATCTACAGAAGATTGGGACTTAATTACTAAATTTATTGAATTTTTAAAAGTTTTTTATAATGTTACAAATATTTGTTATAGTATTTATTATTGTATTTCTTACATTATTTTAAATCAGTTACGTAATATTTCTAATATTTTTGCTAAGTACAAAAGTAATAATTATTTTAAAGATACTTGTCAATCTATGGAAGAAAAATTTTAAAAATATTGGGATTATATATCACCTATTTTTTTGTTTAGCTGCAATAATGGATTCTAGAATTAAATTATTTGGTGTAGAAATGTTGTTAAATGGAATTTTAGAAAATTTAACCACTACACTTAAAATTACTTTAAATGATGTTAAGAGTTCACTGACAATCCTATATGAAACATATGAATCTAAATATGCAAATAACAGACTAGTTTCTTCTTCTTTAAGTACTATGAATGTTAGCAGTGATTCATCTTGAGCTTTAATTGCCACAAAGGAAAAATCTATTGTAAGTTCTTCTTCAAGTACTAAACTTTATAAATATGTAGAGACTAATGTTATAGATTTTTTTACCATCGAAGAGGTAGAAAATTTTAATATTTTGACATGGTGGAAAACACATGAAAGGAATTTTCTTGTGCTTTCTATCATGGTACGTGATCTACTAACTGTTCCGATGCTACAGTAACATTGAAGTCTGCTTTTAGTGCAGGTAATAAACAATTGGACGAGAGAAGAAGCAGATTAACTTCAGAAATCTTATAATGCATTGTGTGCTTGAAGGATTTGGATAATGCAAGTTTTAGAGCCCAAAATTTGACAGACGACATAGTTAAAGATTTTCAAAACTTAGATATAGCTGAATCAATTCTATTATTGAACTACGATGTATTTCAAATTCTATTTGGTCTATAATCTTTTTACACATTGTAATTTACTTTTTATACTTATTCATTCTATTTAATATTTGTAAATGAATTTCATCGTAAATAAATGTTTATTTCATTTGTTTTGTTAAAATTTTAAATGTATATGAGTTCAATATTGGTAAAAAAAAATTTAATACGAAAACAAGCACGAGGCATGCCCCAAGCACAAGCACGGGCACGAGCACTAGCATGAGCACGAACTCTGTCGGGCTTGACATTTTTTTCACGGGCTGGCACGAGCACAACATGACTACTAAATAGGTCAGCACGAATACGACACGAAGCACGCTTGGCACGAAACTGTAACGGACCGTGCCGGGCTTTACACCTCTAATGGAGTTTATGCCCAAGGGGGTAAACATGTTAAATAATGATTTTGAGCCATATTTGACAAATGGCAGCAATAAATTCCTTTCTCCAACTTATTACTTAAGAATTCTCACAAGTCTACCCGACATGAATTAGGCATTAATGGAACATTTCACAACAATCTTTGCAAAAGATATGTAACGTTACTATTATCGATGAGGTGAATTTCTCCAACTTCTGTTTTCTCTCCTCTCTCTATTTTATAAATACGCATCCATAAATGAAGAAGAGTGGTTGCCTTAACTTGTTGACAACTTCATAGGCTTGCTTAGAAAACTTCAACCACACACCACTGAAATAGTCTCCAAATTTAGTATAGAGAATGTAAAATGCTAATGTTGGTGAAAATTTGTATGGAAAATTTCAGTAGAATAATGTAACAGTGATATATTTTTAATTAAGAAATATGATAATAGGTGTTTGGTACAAAGTAAAAGACTTTCAATTAACCACTTTATTATGTACCAAAATTTTATATAAATTTTTTGATTGCATAGAAAAATAAAACATATGGGCTCTGCAACAAGGGATAATGTTTACAAAGCGTAAACTAAAATATAAGCAAGCAAATGTTATAATAAGAGTGAAGAAGAAGTTATGGACATAAAGATCTATTAGGCGACATACAATTAAGTCTAAACTAATAGATAAGATCTCCAAACGAAAGGGACTCTACAAAATTAAATTTACAGTGCATCATAGCTTCCAAGCACATCTAATTCAGAAGCCTCAAACGAAAAACCTGAAGGAAACATCCCAAGAAAGCTGTCTTGACCATGAGAGGTGATTAGAACATCATCAAACGGCTCAAACAAAGAGTCCGAGCTTGTGGGTGACTCCCGATGAGGTTCCACCGATACACGATCATTGACGGAGTAGTAATTCAATCCTCTCTCAACAAGGGTTTGTGAATTATAAGCACCGTTAGTCTCCGTGAACCGCGAGACATCGGAGTCCCGCCCGGTGAGCTCTTGCACGAGAGCTCTGAACCTCGAGGCACACGTCTTCACCTTTACAGGGCTCGATATGTAAACGACTTTAACTCTGTCTCTTTTGCCTTTGGTCTTTCTTGTTTTCTTCATCATACGGCCGTGGATGGTACTGCTGTCCATGTACAGAAAAACTCAAAGGGGGTGTAGTAGAGATTGGTTGTGTGTAATGGAAAGACCAGCTAGACAAAGCTTTAAATAGAGGTACGGATGAGGAGATATTTTTTTCAAAAAGGTGGCTTCTTGGAAAGAGATAAGATTAGGATACGTACATATGGATTTATATATTATATGGGAAGTCTTGATAAAGAAATAGGAAGGTGATAGGAAATTAAAATATAGAGAAAGCAATACATAGAAGATTCTGTTCTTAGATGACCCGCAATCTCCTATACGGTGTTTTTATGTGGTTGAGGCTTAATTGGTGACTTTATTCAATGCACCACGTGCCATGACTTTTGGGAAATTTTCCCCACAAAAAGCCACAAAGATCCCCATCCAGAAGTGTGGTTGGATCAGGGCTAAAACTGAATATACATATATATATATATATATATATATATCTTACCTGTGTTGGACCCGCGGTAATCTCGTATGGTGTCGTCAGCAGCTTAATTTATACAGGACCCTAAGCTAGCTAGCTAGCTAATAATTATCTCTTCAGTTTACTGTTTTAGAGCTACATATATACTTTATTAGTATTGGAGGGACAGAATTATTTGGTTTTCTAATGTATATTGACTTCAAGAAGGGAGCTAGGCAGCATCCCACAGAGGACGAAACCAAGTAACAAGGTGAAATTTTAATAGGTAAAGGTAGAATTTTTTTAATTTTGTGAAGGACCAAATTAAAAAAGTTTTGTATTTTAAAGGGTTAAAATAAATTTTTTTAAATTTAGAGGGGACCAATACACTATTTTTTATTGTATATACAAAAAATTCATAAGACTTATATAGAATTTTGCAAAGTAGGGAGCTATGCCTCCTACTATCATAAGGTAGGGTACTCCACTTGAATAAACATCACATTTTAAGAAAAAAGGTACAGAATATAGGTAGAGAGCTTTTTTTTTAAAAAAATAAACTTGTAAAACATAAAAGTAATACTATACAATTCTGAAATATTTATATAAAATTTATGTTCAGAATAATATGATTAAATGACAACCTTTTACTTTAACACAAAATTTATTATAATAACTCTTAGATATAAAAATATTATTATTACATTATTTTGATAAATTTTTTTTAAAGAATAACATTTTTTCTAACAAAAATAGAGGCGGTGCGTGTCAATCAAAAAAAACTTGTGATGTCAGCAATGATGAGGGCATATATAATTAATTTATGCCATCAGGTGTTTGGGGCTCCCACGATCAAACTTTCTAAAATTCTGTAGAAGTTGAACTCATGTCCAGTTGCTGTTGCAGAATATTCAATTAAGCAGACAAAAATGACTAGGTAGTCCATTACTTTGGAATTGCCTTTTTTCTTTAAGCATTTTATTATAAAAAGAATATGATATTATAAAGAAGCTCTGTGGTCGCCCGGCCACGAGGCACACAAATTCTTGAAATCAGGACACACCAAAAACAATAGCCATCTAGGCCTAATCTAACCCGGAAAACGAGTTTTTTTTTAGTCATCCCAACCGTGGAGTCCACGAATACTTTGCATTCTGAAAGTAATAGCCATCAATTTATCTTCGTGGTATGTTTAAATCTTAAATTTATTAAAGGATGTAATATTATTGAAATCAATTAATCATTCAACTAAAATTAGTTGTAGATACAGTCTAAATTAATGGGTGATCAATTTGGGGAGCCAACCCAGCCAATCGATAGTTATGGAACACTGCCTGAGGTTGTGTACAGTATTAAAATAAGACAAATGCTAACATGTATTTTTAGGATATATTTTTAGCGTACTTTGTTTAGTTATATAAAGTATTAAAAATTGTATTTTTAAATTTTCAACAATAAAAACATAATTTTTAATATTCTGAATAATTAGACAAAATATATTTAAAATGTATCTTAAGAACACATGCTAGGAAAATTTTTGAAATAAATTTTGAAACAATTTCAATTGTACATATATAGAATATGAATATATATGTTGTACATAGCATTTGTCCTAAATAATTTAACTCCAGATGCATTTCTAAGCACTGATCATTAATTGTCCATTTGTCTGACAAGTACTCCATATCTATCTACCTACATTTAGGATTAATAAAATCTAAGAATCTGTTTGGAACTAGGGCAAGGAAATAGAAATGAAGGGAAATAGAAAATAAAGGAATGTATTTTTTTTTTCTATTTAGTTTTGCAAAAAAAATACACAGAGAGAGAGAGAGAGGGAGAGAGAGAAATTTTCCTCCTATTTCTCTTCCCTTTCTCTCATAAGTAATATCAAACAAAAAATTGATAATAATTTAAAAATTTTCCTTTCTTTTTTCTCCATTCCCAAGTTTCAAATAGGCTGTTACAAAACTAAAAAATTACTTTCCCTTCTTTTTTTTTTCTCTTTCCCAAGTTTCAAACTGACTATATTTCAATTAATTAAATACGTAATGCAGAAGGTCGCCACTTCCCCCAATAGATTTTCATATTTTCCCTCAGAGCTTTGGTTATTTAAGACAATGAAAGGTTAAGACCAAATCTCTTGTTTATTGCATCATCGTCGCCAACATGCTCCTCTCTACGAAGGATCAAAAAATATTAACCAAAGAGAATAAAAGGTTTCTTGGTAGTCAAAGAAAGTTTTATTTATTTATTTTTTGTCATAGTTTGATAATTGCTAACTAAGAATTAATTTATTGATTCCCAACCCTGCCAACTTAACTATTAATATTTCGTGCTGATGGTAAATCTAAAATCAAAATTCTGCTTTTTAATAGTGGGGGAGAGTACTTATATATATATATATATATATATGTGGGTAGAAGGAGGGATATCTCTTATATCATTGTATCTATCTATCTGTATATATTTATTATATATACAAAAAGAAGAAGTAATCCATGAAAGTCATGCAGAGGTGTTCTTTGAAAATAATGAACTCCAGATGATACCTTCATGCTGGGAAAATATTTTTGTTTTTTTTTTCATTACTAAATTTTTAATCTACACATAGCCTAATACTAGTTTGAGAGCTCTGAGACATGATAACAACAGTTTGTAGAGTTTTATAATGGGGAATTCAATAGGCTTAGGAGGGGATTTGATTTAGTACTTTTCTTTGCATCTGCAAGAAGAACCTCAATTCGTTCATTCATTCGTGCCTTAGAAAATATCTATCTACGTATATATATATATCAGTCCTAATTTTTTGAATTATGCTTGTGTGTATATATACATATATATTAAAATAATAGCGCGCACTATATGTATGTGATACATTACACTCAATTACTCTTTCTACTACTAAATTAGTAGTAAGAGGTTACAGAATTTAAAGAAGCTATTTAATTACAAGTATTATATAATTATCTTTACGTGTATTACATGTAAACCAAACAAATTTTCTACAATGAGTTATTATTATCAACCAAAAAAAACCTCACCAAAGCCGAGACTTCATCAAAAGCGTTTGTTGATAACAGTATTTATATATATTGACAGGGACTATCAAGCAGTAAGTTGGCGAAATATTCCAGGGATTATTTACCTTGTGCTAGCTAGCTGTTTTATTATTACTACGGCCAGCCAGATAGTGTTATTAATATTATTAATATAGTGTTATTGATATTATTAATTAGTGCTAGCAGGTGTTACTTATTGACCAAAAAAATTATAAAAATTGACTTCGGGCAAATTCGTAGATTCAACGTCTATCTAAAGCTTAGTTGCCAAGAAACATCTGCTTGAAAATAAATTTTTCTTGGAAGGTTCTGCCGCAAAATAATAATATCCGAGAATTTTAGGGAAAATTCTGTTATTCCCCATTCAAGGGTAACGTGAGAGCAATTCCCATAATGTATAATTGTAATAACTGTGACAACTAATAATTTTGTATTTTAAATTGTATAATCCAAAATTAGTAATATAAATATGTTAACATAAGAACATTACAGATTCTTCTACAGAAAAATATACAACACCGTTAATACTTACAGTAGACACGTGAACTCCAATAATACTAAAACTATAAGGCAACTAAAACTGTTAAATATGCAGGAAATATGGTTTTGATCAAGTCGAGTTAAACCGCTCAGTCCTTAATACAGATTCGCCCTTCACACAAATGCTAATGGGATAAATGGGTGTTTGTCTTCTAGGATAAAATGATCAACAATAACGAAGAAAAAGCACTTCAATCTTTATGCTCGGTGAACCAAACACTGTTTTAATTCTCTCTTAATGCAATAAAATTCCAACAAAATCAAGCAATATGAATGCAGAATGTGAAGAGGAAATAACAAAATTTCTGCCAAGCAAGTCGTCCAGAGACTTTGTAAATTCCCTTGAATATATCAATATGTCTGGAAACTCAATGGAGAAAACTGGCAATGTTCTAGTCTTGTACAAATCGTGCAACATGTAGACTTTCACCGATAAAGAATTTTACAAGAACAGATCTTGAAAATACAAACAAAAATCAACGACTGAAAACAATTGTCATCGGCAACTGGACAACACGACAGAATTTCGTCGTGTCTAATTCTGAATCTGGCAAGACAAATATCTCCAATTTATACAAACAGTGAAGTGCCTATTTAAGGAGGGACACTAGCCAAACGTGCCCTTATACCGAACAGACACATCTGTTTGAATTTAAAAAAGTTATATTAAAAAATTGGCACAAAAAGAATCGAATCAGGATTAGGCCCGGTTTGGTTATAAGCACCCGCATTCGAGCCCCAACCAGGTTATACACCTCATTTACAAAATTTGAGTGCCCTTTGAGACTCGAGCTCAACTTTAAAGGAAGACTTATATGCACATCATTTCTTTTTGAAGAAATTAATGTGGGACAACTCACTTAAACCCAAGTAACCATGGTCATGTTAGCCATTTAGAGAGCCATTATCTTATTCAAATTTTCATGAATTTGAGTAAATAAATGCTTAATTTTTATCTCTTTATAAAAAAAAATTTAAAATACCTTGGACCCACTTCAAAGAATGTGTGAATCCTACTTTTTATTTAAAATCAAAATTGTACTAAACACAACATTTTACAACAAATTCAACTTCTAGAAGCTAGCTATAAGGATACGCAATTGGAACCTCACAAGAAATACATTCTCTCATATAAAATTTTCTTCTGTTTCCATTTAATTTTCTAGGCACGGGAAGCTTCCTAGCTTTCTCAATCATACTATATAAAAATGGATATACGATCTTAATTACATATATTTATTAGCATAAATACTTAAATGTATTAATGACGTAACCACACAAATTTAGACATCACCTTTCATCAAATCGTCAGCCTAGCTTGTTAATTTTAACGTTATCAGTTAGGTCTCACTTTCACGTGTACCATCCAGTTGACTTCAAACTAGAACCTTTGTTGTTAGGCCCCCCGGTTGATTTGATTTTGAATTATAGTCTATAATCTGTATCTATAGGTTGGCCTTCCAGAAGGGCGCGTTCACACTTGATATTTTTGAGACGATGACGTTCGCATACTTCTGATGATCGAAGCAAACTCTGCTTGAACGGGCAAGCTTTCAGATTCCTTGCTTTAGTAGTGGTTTGGTTTGACTTTTGTTTTATTTAATTGGAATAATTTGCAAACGAATACGTCTTCATAATTAATTGCATTCCAGGTTCTATCGTTTTCAAGAAAAAAAAACTAGTTTAACCAACAAATAGAGAAAAAGAGTAGACAAATAGTACAAGTAAAAATATTTTTGAAGGCTCCAAAATTTTTAAACCTTATATCTTATAGTTAAGGTCATGTATAGATTCTATAATTTCTTTTTTTAAAAAAAGGTTTCAATCCAAATGATCCAAAAAAAAATTATAAAAAGGCCCAAAATCCACTATACTAGTTAACTTTAACATAAACAAAATAAGAGTTTAACCAAAAAAATAAATTGTGAAAATAAAAAAGAGTTTGAAGGTCTCAAATTTTTTAAATCCTTACATATTATATTTGAGATCCCATATAGGTTCTACAATTTGTTTTGGAATAAAGTTGCTGTTCAAATGGGAAAAAAAAAAAACTCAGTTAAGAAAATAAGCCCAATATCAACATACCAGTTAACTTTAAAAAAAAAAATATCAGTTTAAATAAAATTTTAAAATTATAAAATTTTCAAAAAATATAAAAAAAAAACTTCATTTAAAGTAGACTCTTTGCTCTCAAATTGTTTCAAGCTAGTCTTAACCTAATTTTTACCACACCTTACTCTAAAGATAGAGGTATTAGAATCCATTCCTCTGAATCTCCCTAGCTTCAAAAGACCAAGTACATTCTATGCGCTTTGTACCAATAATCCTTTGGCAATTTCTAATGTAGGGCGGTTTAGACCCGTGTGACACGAGGGAATCAATTCAGGTAAATCGGGCTTTCGGTGTGTGGGCAAAAAGTAAAAAAGAAATGATCACCTAATATAAATAATAAATAAATAATAATAATTATGTTAAGTTACAATATCGGTTTATTTGTGAACATTTAAAATTGACTTTAATTTTGATGCACCGTCAATATAAAACTTTTTTAAACAAGTAGAGTACCAAATTGAGGCACCTCACTACTTTCTTTCTTTTGCTTAATCTCTTTTTATTTATATTTAATAATTATATTTTATTGAAAACCATATAAGATAAGAAAACAAGTAAGACTCTTTTCCTTTTCAAACTCTTTCCATTTGTGACCTCTATAGGTTTTTCTTCTCACATCTCTCTCCTAGAGTTCTTGCTAGCACAGGAAAAAGCGTCGCCTCTCTCTCCTCCATTAAAGCTTCTTATTCCTTAACCAGCACTTTTGGATATTTTTTGAACCATATTCGAAGAAACTACCGTTAATTAAAAAGAAAAAAAAAATGCATGCATAACATCCACATCATACGTTAGTAGAGGAATTGTTACAGTGACTTATTTTTTTTTTATTATCAGAGTTTGCAAATGTTGCCTTTTGCAACCATTGCTATTGTTTTCGTTTGCCTAGGTGAATGTTTGTTGCAGTTATATCTAGCAGCACTCTCTGGGTTATTTTCTCTACGGTTTATGGTTATATTTCCTCTTATGGGATATTTTTCTTTGTCTCTTGAATATGACTTTCAAATGACACCATTGTTTCATTTGTTGTACATGTGACAAAGGTTGTGGAATGAATAATAACTTGGGGGTATACTTCTGATATCTACATTGTCTTGAATTTTGTATAATGGGTTTCACGAGAGTTTTATCTTTTAGATAAGAAGTTGTTTCTGCCACCACTAAAATTTGCTAAACTTGTTAACCTTTTGCCTGCGTAAAGGGACATGACCAAATTTTCAGAAATTTCAGGGGATATCAAATTGTGATTCTTTGATTGGTATTATCTTTTGCCTGTGTGATTGGATTTCACGAGAGTTTTCAAGGGATATGTATTAATTGTTTTGGAAGAACGTTACATGATTAATACTCAGTTTATTTTTCTAGCATGAATGATTTCTTTATCAATGATGCTTGATCTTATCAAAAGAGAGAGTTCGTCGTAATAGTAGAGTGAGAAAGGTGAGAAGTTTGATGTGAGGAGTAAAATTGAAAGAGTTTGGAAAGGAAGAAATTGTGAATGAAAAGAGTTTGAAAAGGAAAGTTATCTTGCGTTGTTTCTTATCTGATAGGATTTTTAATAAAATATTTTTATTAAATATAAATAAAAAGAAGTTAAGCAAAAAAAAAAAAGTAGTGAGATGTTACAATTTGGTGTTCCACTTGTGCAAAAAAATCTTTACACAATGCATCAAAATTAAACTCTTTAAAATTACATAAAATTCAGGTTTGAGCATAACGCATTTTGTAGCAAATTTGGGCCAATACGTAAAAAAAAAGAAAAAAAGAAAAAAGGAAAATGTGGTCCGTTTGTTAAATGTTTTCTATTTTTGTTTTTTGTTTTTTTAAAAATAAAAAACGTAAAAAAATACTAAAATTGGTGTGTTTTCTGTTTCCAAAACATTGGTCTGGTACTATTAGCAGAACAGTAACCTACAAATGCCATCATCAGACCATAAAAAATAAAAAACAAAAACTCATATCTATAGCACATAACAAAAAATAAAAACTGACAATACTTCCAAACGTACTCTAACAGTTAGGTAGGGTCACGACAATACTTCATTGTCATTATACTTATTTAAGCTAGCTTATCTAAATACGGAACATAGAATTGGCAAAATATCCTCGACTAGATCAGTAATAACATTTGCCCTTAATCAAACTAAAAATATAACATAGCACACTTTTTATATTTATTCACAAATATATGTGTGTAATAGAAATAATGGTGATGGCATTAATTAAGTCTCCAAGTAACAAGTCATGATAAGTCAGTTTGTCGACACCCAATTTTACTTTTGGCAATTCTATACTCAAAAGTCATTGACTTTGGTGACCCAAATAATTTTTTAAATGATCCAAATAAGCATCAAGTTAAAAAATGCTCAAGTTAATACGAAGTATTAAGTTCAATTTAGATTTGCCATCACCATAATCTAAGGGGTGATAGGTCACTTTCCAAATTAAAGCAAATTATTTTAAAAAATGTGCATGGAAAGACTCTTTTAAAGTCCACAAAAGTAATAATTCTAAGTTTAAATATCCGATTGTGCATGAGCAATATGTCAAGTACCCATACGTTTGTTAGGTACTCGTACATTTGTCAAGATAATGGTTATAACTTTTTTCATAATTTTTATTAAATTTCATTGATAAGAAAGGTCCCCTTATATGTGTAACATGGAATTTCCCATCCTGTTATGCATGCATCATTTTCGACGTACATGTGGAGTGATAAACATTGGAGAAATTCATATTCGTAGATAGGGATGGAGATAAAAGTAGGGATTTAATTAAATAAGATTTGATCTTAAGACTTGCAATCTCACATAGTAGAGGAGAACTCAAAAACGCATCTTGGATATCAAATAGGGACAAATCGGTTTGTTTTGTTTCACACTCTTATTGCACTTTTTTTTTTTCTTTTTTCTATACATACATATACAAACAACGTGTCACACTGGATTGGACTCTATATGGCCTCGCATAATGCCTCGCTCACCCATACATCTCGGGCCATTCTATATATATTTGTAGATGTGTACAGCTCGGCCTAGGGCTATAAATTCCAACATATTGGCCAACTTGCTTACGAAGAGCAAGTCACCCCCGCTCCAAACATCGTCACTATACAAGCTCAAGCCCTTTAGCGACTCTGAACTTTTTTCTCTCACTTATCAAAGCTTAAACCATTATTTTTGGATTAAGGGGTATTTGGATTGCTCTTCAAAAAATTTTTAAGCTATAAACTTAAGATAATTTTAAAAAGTCACTTATTTAGATGGCTTTTTAAACTTAAACTAGTTTTAAAAGTCACTTATTTAGACGGCTTTTCAAGCTTAAGCTAGATTTAAAAAAATCACTTTTTTTAGCGAAAGCTAAATACAGTTTAAAAAAGTCATAAATTTAAGTTATAAACTACTAAAAAAATCACTATCCAAACACCCCCTAAAGATAAAGGGTTCAAAGCTCCGAAACACATTTCTAGCCTTCCCATAAGTTTGATAATATACTTTTGGTTGAAAAATTAATTAACCAATTTTCAAACCATATTTTCAAATTTTGGGTTTAGAAATAATATGTGAAAAACTTGCCAGGCTATAGCTTTGTTAAAAGATACCTATTAGACTAATATTATAGTAGTATGACTATGGTTAAGTGCATCCAGTGGCGGATGAAGGGCGGCCCCCCAAAGCTTTCAAAATTCTTCATAATACCTATGATTTTTTGAGTATTTACAAAAAAAAATAAAAATTCTGTCCCCCAAAAATTCTAAAAAATTTACCTTGCTCTCTACATAATTAAAATTTTTTTTTACCTTAGCCCCTCCTCCCCAACACAAATTTTGAGTCCGCCACTGAGGGCATCCACAACACATGTTTAGATAAGTTAAGAAAACAATCACACAATTGACACACAATATTTTGCTTGAAAAACCATGGGGTAAGGTAAAAAACCACATGTCCACTCCGCCAGACAAATATTAAGCACTAAAATTAAAGTCAAACGATTACAAGAATACTTACAACCAAATTTCCAATACTCAAATTTATTGGTTAACTTGAACTTGCTTGACTCCATGATTTACTGTTATTGTGCTTGGTCACCATACAACTCTCTTAGTACAAATTTGCCGCCTCGAACTCCATCAAGATTTTGACTATTCAATGATGAAGTTAGGTTTTGTTGTTAAGAATCAATTGTGAGCTCTTTAGACGAATAGAGAACTTTTAAAAACTATTTCTTGTGTGGTTGCTCATATAGAAACCCTAGAAGGGTGTGCCAACTTTATAGGAAACTCAAAACCATGCGAAAAAAATAACTTTTCTATTTGGCTTGACTTACTAGCACGATGGGGATCCAGGTCGATCGAAATAATCAGTCGAAAGTGTCCCTTGATAAACTTCAATCGAAGGCGATCGAGATCAATTGTAATACTCTGTTTAACAACCAGTCGCTGATACTTCCATCAAAGTTTGTCTAGATCGACCAACATGTATCGAAACTCTCTGATTATCACTATTCATTAAATCTGCAATCAATAACTATTGAAAATGATAACTTCTTCAAGTCTTCAATTAAGCTTTCCACCCAAGCATTTCTTAGCTAATGTTTGAGCGAAGAATTTTTTAGAGCTCAATTTCTTGTCAAGAATGCTTGTGATAGACATCCAACAATCCAAATTACAAGGAATTGAAAGAATTATAAAATTTGCTAATTACATGACTTTTCAATATTCTACCACCATTTTCAAAATACTAGTTTTGGAATAATATTTTTAATATAGTTTCCAAAATCATTTCCCTACCCGGATTGGAAAATAATAATTTTTCAACTATTATTCAAAATTGGAGTTTTGAAGAAGAAATGTGGAGCTTGTGGGTCAGGCCCTTGCATGCCCAACACAATAGTTTCGAGTTTGAGCCCCAACATCCACCCTCCTTAGAGATGGCAATGGGGTAGGTTTGGTACGTATTATACTAAACCCTACCCTTTCTCTAATAGAAAAATTCTACCCATATTCCATCTCAAACTATGACGAACCTCCCCTCCCTATTCCACTCAATCTGATTGGGTTCAAGTTAAAACGAGTAAAACCTCAAAATAAAAATAATATCAATTATACGAACACTAACTCAATATTAAATTGAGAAAGAAATGGTTAAATTCCAAGAGTAAAAATTTGTTAGGTTTAGTTGGTGAATTGTGCTCAAATGCATGTATTTATTTCAGTTATATCATTCTTTGTTAAAGTTTATGTATAGAACAAGACAATTTCATATTAACAACAATGACTTGCGAGAAGTATGAATGCCCGAGCAATTTAGAAGTTCTTCAAAGATTCAAAGAACATCGCTCAAGATGGGCTCAATAATGGCTTGAACGAATCAGCACATGGCTTGAGCAATATAGAAGTCACAAAATTATTCAAAAATTCAGAAAGTACCGATCAACACATGGCTTGAAGTTGGCTCGAGTGAACTTACTATGACTCAAGCCATGTGAAACGATCAATTCGAGGAGTCCATACTTTGTAAAAGAGTTGTATGCTTTAGGACTCTTAAGCTAAGCACAAAACAACCGATGTAAGGGGTGATCTAGACTATATTTTAAGGAGAGAGAGAAGCTACAGATAAGACAAAAGTAGTATGTATTGGAGAAAACTCTCTAGATATACAGAAGGTGGTACTTGAGTTGGCTTCCGCAGCCGGGTTTAGAACTTTGCTCTTCTCTCAATGGTCACGTGTTCAAATCTGCTTGTAGTACTAGTTGTGTAAACCAAATGCTATTAAGAAGGGGCTAAATGTCACTTGCACTTTAGTGGGCTTGCGGTGACTGGTTGGCCCTTCTTGGGTCAGTAGCTAATGCTCAAACCGAACATTCCTTAACGAGTAGAAACTCCTATGATCACGCCCAAGGAGGGTTACTACGCTAGTTGTCCATTCCTACCTTTTTGTATTGGACTCAGCCAAAAAAAAAAAAAGAAAAAAGAAAGAGATAGAGAGATACATGTTCAGAGAACGAAGATACAAAGAGAGATTTTAGAGGATTGAACGATGTATCAATATCCAGATCATCAACAAAATTGTTATTTGATTGAAGAACATTTGGAGAGTGGATTCTAAAAGATAAAGAATAGCACTCTGATGATTCAGTGTTAGATTTTAGAGCTAGAAGAACAAAAAATTGAAGAGACAAGCAAGAAAGCTTAAGCTAGAGTTCGTGGGGATTCGAACAACATTCATGGAGTTTCAATCTTATGGTTATGAGTCACTATTGTGTAAACTATTCTTGATAGTGCTTGGCTGCCTGAATGTGATTTTTGCTTGAGTTGGTTTTTCACAAGAAATATTGCCTCTTTGTTTTATCACTTTTTATTGATGCTTTGTATGAATGCATATGAATGATTATATGGGTCAAGAGAACTGTCTTAGAGTTCATATTAGTCATTATACTCCCTTACGGTTAAAGAATTTTCAGAAGTACTATTAAAACCGTAATATTTACTTTTTTATATAAAAATATGTTTGTTATTATTAAAATATAATTGCAATATTTAGGGTATTTCACATTGAATTGGGGTGGGCCATGGCAACCGTGTTAAAGAAGACGCATGAACCCAAACCTAAAATTGGCCATACTTACTACCTGATTATTTCTTAAATGGAAAAACTTGATATACTTTTGCAACAGACTTCGAAGATAAGGCAATTGTTTTTCTGCGGTCACTGTGCAATAGGATTGATGTATCTAAAAATATTTATGTATCTTTAGGACTGTAAACGAATCCAATTGAGTTAAATAATGGGTTATTCAAGCATAACTTGAAAATTTAATGAGCTTTAAAATATGTTGAAACTTTGGCTCATTTTTCTTATGAACCAATCTCAAATAAGTTTTAATGGAATTGATTACGAACCACACTTAAGTAGTTAAGTATTTTTATTTTATAGTCTGAGAGCGTATAATTTTATTGAGTTGAGTTTGAACCAAGCTTAAAAAACTAATAAGTTTTAAAATGTGTTCAAATTCGACCTGTTTAGATAATGAGTCAATAGTTAATTAATTGTAAACTTGACTATCCAACCTTTTTAGGTAGGTATAATTTTACAATGTCAGCAATAAAATCAACTTAAGGATAGTTTTCTAAGCTTAATTAACTCAAAAACAATTATGCTTTATAAGAATCACGTTAACCTAACATTGGCCCCCATAACATGACTTGGCTGATTATTTTTTTGTTCATTTTATGTTTTTATCTAAGATACTTTAATATTTACTTTTTAATTCATAAACCTATAAAATAAATTGTTCATGGGCATCTTAGTTGGCTTGATGTTTAACTGAAGTTATTTTTGCCATTTATTCTTATTTTTTAGTGTAAAATGCATTAAAGCTATCATTATGTTCTATTTCACTCCTCCTCTTGAATTACGTTAGGTTGAACAAGTACAATAAGTGTAAGCATATCTAACCCAAGCAAAAATTAACTAGAGGCCTAAAATATTAAAGACATAGTTCAAATTATAAACATAAAGTATAGTATGATTTACTTTACACTCACTGTGAGAATTTATTTGTAAAATAATTCAACATATTATTTTATTATTAAATTATAAATTATTCTTTTCCCCATTGATCGCGCAAGTCCACTAGCCCAAATGAAGAAATGCAACTGTGCCAAAAAAAAAAAATATTATAGACAAAAGGAAAATGAAGAAATGAAATGCTAAGCCACATTCTATTAGTGAGTCATCCCATTTCTTAATTCTTCATATTGGTATGTCAAAGCCATTCTTGCATACCAATCATAGTTGCAATGAAAAAAAGCTTGGGCACACTCCGACTTAGTTTGTAGTCCCTGCATAGTACGTAATAAAAACAAACAAGACATACCCTAACTTTGCCGACAAAACCCTATGTTTTGAACCTAATCTTGAGCAGAAAATTTTTTCAAGTGGGAGCGTTTTAAATTAACTTTTAAGTGCTACTTCTATTAAATTCTCATATTCCATAAAAGACCTTTGTTTTGAGAGCAAATATTCACTAGTGTGGATAAAATATCCTACCTAACTCCTTAATTTTAGGTGATGAGGATAAAAATTGTATTTTAGTACATTTCTATTGGCTTGTGATACCACATCAGCATGATGGCGTGGCATCACTGTTACTTTGAATATTTTCTCCTATTTTGAGGCCTCTTGACTTAACCCTTTTTTAGTTACATAAAAGATTATCAGTGTAATCAATGCAAATATAACATTTTAACTTTTATAAAGGAGGCCGATAAACATATGGTTTAGTGACATCCGGTTACCCAATCCAGTAGCTCCATTGTTGAAGTGTTCGATTTTCTCTTTCTATAGTGGTTTAGGGGTGATTGTTGAGTTTGATGTAAGACTGTTGAGTTTTTTTTTTATTTTATCAAATCAAGGTTGTTGGGAAACTTAATCATAGAACCTAGGCTATTTTAAACTTATTTCCCAATCTTAGGTTGGCCGTAAAGTCGTGGGATGAAAACACGACTTCAAACTTGAACTCGTGTTTTCATCCCACGACTTCGGAGAGTCATAAAGCGTTAGTGTTCTATTTTAGATTGTTTTACTGTTTGGGGCCGAAACCGGAGCATTTTAGTATTCGGTGTTGGAAGAGAGTCATAGAACCCACTCGATGCCCCCATACTCGGAAGAAGATAGCTCAAATAGACCCCCCAAATTCTCTCTATCTCTTTCGCTTTTTCCTGATCAATGTATACATACACGTACCCAAATATATATATATATATAACCCATCCGTGCCCCCACTTTTGGAAGAAGATAATTCAAAAGACTCCCAAACTCTCTCTATCTCTGTCGCTTTTTCCATACATATATATATATATATATACTTACAAAAATATATCTATATTATGAAATGAGAAGCACAATTAGTTTAAGAAGTTGTATAGATAATTTTAATTCTAAAAAAACCCTTAGTAAATGACATAATTATTTCAACACAAATTCTTCTCACATTTAAATTTCATAATTACAAAAGTTTCATAACTTTAACGATTTTCATTATGTAATTGTTGTGTAAACAAGCGTGTGCACCCATCTCTAATATACAATAATACACCCCTTATATACCCATATTAAGTTATATACATTTTCTAATTTCTTTTCCATTCCATCTTCGATTGGCTCTCCGATTTATGTTTAAGGTCAAGATTTGAATCCCTTCATGCATGTTGTTGTGAGAAGTCACCTGTTAGGAGTAGAATGGTTAATTGCCACAGTTGTGGGTTGTGATTTAAATCGTGTGTGACGGAGTAGATTTGCATAATTTTTTTTTTAAATCATGGAATGAAAACACGGTTTCTTTTAAAGTACCCACGACTTTATGAGCGAACTGAGGTTGAGAAACAAATTTAAAACATCATGAGTTTTACAATTAAGTTTTCCAACAACCCTAATTTGATAAAAAAAAACTCTTATTGTGGCACTTTTTCAAATAGATGAGTATTCAATTTGATAAGTTTATTTTAATATAATTATTTCCTATTAATTGTCAAAAAAAAAAAAAAAAACCTTTAAACCCCTTAAACCGTCTTGTGGCTCTTGAATTTGGGCGGTCTGGTTGAGGATCCGGTTCCACGGATCTCCGATTCGCCGCCCCGGCCTGGGTTTAATCACACTGCTTTAGACAAACTAAAACCGTCTTCTCTCTTCAAACCCCTACTCCTCTCTCCTCCTCCGCCACAGTTCCTCCTTTGCCCTCCTCTCTCTCTCTTTCTCTCTCTCTCTCTAGATGTCATTGGGAGCCATTTGCAGGTCCAAAACTCCATTGTTTGCTGCAGCACTAGTCCTTCGGGACATACTGAGAATACCCATCATCAAAGGGTCTTCTTCCTCTTCTTCTTCAACACCCCAAGCTACACATTCCATTTCATGTGACCCACCCTTCACGAGTGGTCTCAGTCGCTGTTACTACCATGACGGGAGGCCAAGAGGGCCCCTCTGGAGGGGCAAGAAACTGATTGGCAAAGAAGCTCTTTTCGTAATTTTGGGTTTGAAAAGATTCAAAGACGACGAAGAGAAGCTTGACAAGTTCATCAACACTCACGTCTTGAGGCTCTTGAAGATGGACATGATTGCAGTCCTCTGCGAACTCGAACGCCAAGAGGAGGTCTCTTTAGCCCTCAAGGTCTTTCTCGTCTCCAATTTTAATTCCTTATATATACATATATACATACATATATATATATATATATATATATATAGATGCATAAGTTTGTTCCTATATATGTATACCGTGTTGGTTTTGTATTTAGAATTGTTTGTCATAAATGAGAATACATCCATTGCAATTTATTTGTCGTTTGTTTTACACAATGTGTATCCTGTCAGTGTTATCTCAATTGTTCAAATTCTACGCTGGATACAGATAAAATTTCATTTTCTGAAATGCCATCGGCAATTTTCTTCAATATATATGTGTGTGTATATGTATATGTGCATATATGGATTCATAAGTTTGTATATACTGGTGGTATTGTGGTCTATTTCATATTTTGAGTTACCATTTGTTAAAGTCCTGCAAATGTTAATCCTATTGTTTAAACTACAAATCTGGATTGAATAGAAACTTAATTCTCTAACTTGATTAAAATTTGTATATACCCCGTACTTACATGGATATCATGTGCAAAGGGATGGCAAAACAATCTGACTGCCCCGCCCCTATTAGGACGGTATGGGGTAATACTAATTGGGGTAGGGTTGGGTTTGGGGACAAGGTGCAACAACCTGCCCTGCCCCCAACGCGCCTTGTTTATACATCTATATTATATTAGAATGTGAATATTGTGATTTTTTTCTATATTTCTATGAATTTGGCTTTTGCTTTGCCCATGACGTGTTTGAAAAAATTACTAACATAAAGGAGGCGGGACGGGGATGGGGTAGGGGTCCCCCGACCCAAACCCGTCTTTTTGCCATCCCTACACGTGCATGCCACGTCTGCATGGGCTCGATATAAATAAGGTCCTACACACGGACTGTAAGGCCATGCAACGTTTTTAGGACACTATAACAATACATGTCCATGCCTGCGCATTCATAATGTTGAACGGAGGTCACGAACTGTACACACAAAGGACCACAAGCACTTTGTGTGTGCTCTAGCCCCCAAGCATTGTTGGTCAACTAAACGACCTCTGCTAGCCTAGGCTTCGAGGCAAGCCTAGGTAAGCCTGAACGATCCGTTTGACAAGTTCCGCGAGAACTTTGAGGACTTATTGGCTTGGTGGTTTGGAATAAAGGCTTCGCATTGGCGTGTCCCTCACATGGGTCTAAACCACCTTCATGTCAGTCCAACTAAGAGAGGGAGACTCCTCCATATGGAACGTTGTTTCCATGGCCTATTGGAGCAAGGACTCTTATGGATAGGCCTTATCACTAACAAGTTTGATTTTACTTGGGCTTTACCATAATATAAGAGACCCTTGGACTCCCCTACCAAGCACTCATCCACTCATTCATTCGCTTATCCACACTTGTGCTCTTGCTCTCCCTGTCTCTCGTCCTTCACCCAGTGTCATCTGACATCTTTTGTGAGTCCTTCAACGCATGATAACCCCGTAAATGGCCATACAAAACTTGAAGGAAAGTTGAGTTCAGTGACATTCATTCCTAAGTATAGGTGTGAGAAGTTTGGGAGGGGTGTGTTACAGTTTTGGCCCCTTGATTTCGGTCACATTGTTATGCATAAATGAGCAGTGAAGAAATATGGC
The DNA here is from genome assembly GCA_033060915.1 of Euryodendron excelsum. Lineage (NCBI taxonomy): Eukaryota > Viridiplantae > Streptophyta > Magnoliopsida > Ericales > Pentaphylacaceae > Euryodendron > Euryodendron excelsum. The sequence goes on along the minus strand of CM065377.1, from coordinate 63,581,452 downwards.
CTAATTAAGAAAACTAGATGCCATACAAAACATTGTTATGCATTTCTTGCTGCTTAACTATATGGTTACCAGTCATTCCTCGATACATGCTCCTTGAGTGCAATTATTGTGGGATTCGACTTTTGTTTCTTGCGTAATAGCTAAACCATTCTGGGACAAGTGGCTTGCCGCAGTGGTTGGAGCCTTGTACAACCAAGCTCATGTGCTGGGGTTCAAACCGCAGCAGACACTCCCCCTTCCCCTGATAAATGAAAAAAACTCTTACCTATGAAAAAAAGAAAAGAACAGAGAAACCATTCTCTGAATTGTGTCAAGAAAACAATTCGAGTTTGTTCATTTTTTATTTCTCTTTGATAGGTGATGGGGTCCAAACCCTATGAGTTTTATTATTCAAACTTCATTTTTGTTTGTTCATTCAATGATGTGTTTCTTGTTCTATCATGCAAATTCAAATTATCATGCTAGATTGTTTGATACTCCATGTAGGACACCACAAGAACAACTTGGCTAATTATTTATAGCTTCTGCACTAGAATTTCTTGTTTATTGTTAGTTGATTGATCCTAGTAATGAGTGGTCCAATGGTGGACATGCAGCCTCCCCGTGCAGGGGTGGTGGAACTCCCAAATTCTGTTTATCCCGTGTAGTTTTTAGGTATTTCAGATACAATACTTAAACAAAAATCTTGAGTCTGCCACTGGTGTAGTCAGTTGGCTGGGACTGCCGGTGCATGCTGACTTCAGATTATCCATGCCTTATCCTGCAATTCCTTGCCATTAGAGTGAATTTCCATTAGATTTGAGGATTTGGTTGATCCTACAATAACTTACCTATAAAACAGTGAAATTACGTGAGCACTACTCCAAACTCCCATTTTTCCTTTTGTTCTAATTTTTGGTAATTTTTCCCTTTAATTTGTTATAGATCTGTCGATTACTTTCTTGATTTTTGTACTTTAGTTTTTCTTTAATGTTTTTAAAGAAGTTATAGGTTGTATGAACAAGATTGGTCATATTGAAGGTCCCTTCAAAAGGAATTTCTGCAATCATGAAGATACAGATATGCACCACAGCACATACATTTGCGTGTGCATGGACAGGCGTGTGCACTTAGGCACACATTCAGATACAAATGCGCACATGCATACAGAGGGAGAGAGATTATTAAATCCTTCTACAGTTGTACTGAACCTCTTAACCAAAATCCAAAGCCTTTTGGCACATGTTATGGTTAAGAAGAAAAAATGTAGACTTGTGTCCCTTGGCAAAAACAAAATGAGATACTGAACTCAAATATAAGGTCTGTTTACCGTGCATTAACGCAAAGGTATTAGTAATGAATACTTTGCATTCACGGATAATTTGGTAGGTCATGTTGCAGATTAGAATTTCAGATATATTAAGGAAAAGATAATTTGTATTTGATTCAGGTTGAGCCTATGCATTTGTTAGTTCTTTTGCAAACTTTGACGTTGCTTTGCTTGTATTTTTGCCCTGTATTCCATGACTTTGAAAGAACTTTTGATGGGCCAGTTCATCTGGGTTTTTTTTGTTTGTTTGTTATCCATTGGAACCACCCAAGGCAGCAATTCAGTTTAACTTATATCGAGTTTTACTGTGTTTCATTAACTACGCAGTGGAAGACCAAAAAATTCTAATACCTATTTCGTTAAGCTCTATTCATAACAAATTGAAATTTTTAGGTTTTAGAATTCTTAAAATTTAAAAGTCTAAAGGAGGAGGGATTTTGTTGTTTTTATTTTGTAATTGGGTCCCAAGTGATTTCCTTCAAATTTTCAACGTGTTTCATAAATGTCTAAGTGATGTACACGTGTCCCCTAAATGTCTGAAGCATTTCCCGTTCTTAGAAAATTAAAAAAATGATAGGACATGTTTGGACACGTATTTGACACGTGTCAAGGAATGTCCAATGAGTGTTTGTGTTTGACATGAGCACAACACTTGCTTAAAAGTGTTTGTGCTTCTTAGAACTTAAATATGTGTGTATCCAAGAGGGCCAAAACATCAGTTAGTTTGAGAAGATTATGTTATTTACTTGGCATGATTGCTATGCTTTATAGCTGAGATTTGATTTACATAGTGGTGATTCATGTTTCCACATATGCCCTTTTTTTTTATAAATATGTCTCGATATATGCCCTATCAAACGCTTATAGCCGCTAGGCTTGCTCAGACATCAAACTTGCTTATACAAAGATCGAGAAAGCTTGGAAAACAATTTAGTTTCTGTTTTATACGGTTGAGAACATTTATTACGAACCTATGATTAAACTGAAATTAACATTTAAGATTATTTCAGTGTCAAATTATCCATCTCATGTATGGTGACTGCTGAGCTAAAGTTTAGCAAGGAATGCTATTACTTATTGATTCCTGGTTTACCAGCGAGTGCAAAGAGATATGCATATACATGCAACTATTTATGAACTTTTTTCTCAATTGATTTGAAGATGTGACCATGGGGTTCATAAACAATCTGATAGCAATTTTTTTTTTTGGGGGATAAGTCTTCTATAACAAAACCTGTAAAAGGAGAAATAAAACTTTGATTAAAATGTCCTATGAGTTGTGGCACTTTGATGTCTCCTATATGTATAATTATCTACATAGTAAACAAATTGATTGCCTAGATGACTGGTTTACATTTTCTATCTAATACTGTCACTTGGTACAAAGATACAGACCAATGTCAGAAGTGAACATTTAATTCCATTGACAAGGGTTAAATTAAAAAAATTATAAAAAGGCTCTGAAATTGCAATTAGGATATGATGCAAGATAGGATGATTTGATCAAAGTGTATGATTCACTTCATGGAGAGTCTCTATACTTTGGGCAAGAAGCTTAATTTTGTGAAGGTGGGATTTAATGAGTTGTTAGGCAAGGTCCCTGGCTGTTTAACAATCAGTGTAATCATAGTCATCTGCTCATTCAGCATGTCATTTTCTGGTCGCATTTGGCAGCAACATGCAGTACACTCAATTGATGGTTATTTTGCTACAGTTTGATGGCGTGATTTTTGGAGATTTCAAGAGTCTCTAGTCCCCTGATTTGCTATCACACGACATCCATGCAGCACACGTGGTTATGATGAATTTTTAATGTAATATGAGTGATTTCTTCATGAAGGATGAGCTATGTGTAAAATATGAATCAAAAGGATATATCTATGCCTTAAAGGTACAATTGATGCATCTATTGTGATTATGCTGATTGTGGATGTTTTACTGCTTGACTATGAGAGAACTTGGCACCAGATTGGGTTTTAGCTTAGAAGCATGGACATGTACACATGAAATGAACATGCTGATACGACGATTTAAGAAAATATAGGACATGGCATGGTGGGGACACGGCAAAAGTATATATTTTAATTTTTCTAGACTGATATATATATAAATATTCTACTAAAAAATAATTAAAAAATTGCATGATAATGTTAATTAAAATTAAGAACTTTGTCATCAAATTAGGTATAAAATCACATTGCTTTTATTTTACAATTAGATCCCAAGTAATTTTCTTCAACTTGCAACGTCGAAATAATGAATAGAGGTGTCCAAATGATCGGCATGTGTAACCCCAAATGTCCAAAGTGTTTCTAGTTCTAAAGAAATTAATAAAGTATGTGACACGTTTGGATGCGTGTCCAGACACGTCTTAATGAGTGTCTGACAAGTGTCTTGTCTGACATGGACGCGGAACTTTCTTAGAAATATCCATGCTTCTCTGGCCCAGTTTGTTTACGGGATAAGAAAATGTGGAATAAGTAAGACTATGGGATTAAGAAAGTGATGATAGATGATAAGTAATACTATGATGTGATGGGGATTACTCCTACGATGTTTGGTTAGAGTAAGATAAGGGATAGGATAAGCAATACCATGTTAGTTGTGTCCTAGGAAGCACGGACACTTCGTTTAGGGTGCCGTGTCCGTGTCGGACACGTGTCGGACACACATACTCCTCGGACACACCGGGACACGTGTCGGACACACCAATTGGCGTGTTTAATATTTTTATTAATATTTTTTCTAGTGGACATTTATTAGACACCTTAGGGACACGCGTGTCCAACTATTGGACACATTTTGGGACACGTTGGAGTTAAAATGTTATTGTTAAAAGAATTAAATAGAGTCTAATTTATAAATTTCAAAACTTTAAAACACCAAAACATAAAACACCCAAATCCAATTCTTCAAATCCTTAACTTGTTAATAGTTGTATTATAATTGTGAACTTATTTAGTTATTTTCATCTTATTTTTGGTGATTTATGAATTTTATGTTCACATACATAACAAACAAAAAATATATAAAAATATTTTTTTTGCCGTGTCCCTGCCGTATCCGTGTCCTCATTTTTTGAAAATGCTGTGTCCCGTGTCCGTATCTGTGTCCGTGTCCGTGTCCGTATCCGTATCCGTGCTTCTTAGGTTGTGTCTAATGGAGATGGGACAAAAAATGGGATAAATACATAAAATTACTTGTTTGCCGCTAAAATATAATATAATATAATGTACAAAAAAAGGGGTAAAATTGGCTTTTTACATTTATCCCCTCTCATGGGATGTGTAATACCACCTCCTATGTGGTATTGCACATCCCTCAAGGGGAGATGCAATCCCCCACTTTTTTGTATGTGCCAAACATGGGTATAAGGGGCCCATAGGATTTGCTATCCAATCCCATGGCCCTTATACCCCAAACAAACATGGCCTTAGAGTTTTAGGAGGCTTGTTGGATTTTAATCTTAAGGTGTAGTGGATATAGAAGTTTGATTTTTAATTATTTTCTGCCTAAACTCAATAGTAAGATTTTTCTATTGTTTAATTGACATAAATTCTTTTCTTATATTTTTTTGTTTTCGTTGGTAACTTTCTATGCAAATCAACTTTGAGTGCTCGAGTTAATGTGATTCAGGTAACGGTATCTAGCTGCATCTTTGTCAAGGACTTGTTCTAGCATTCAAGAGTTCTTTTTTGTTGCCTTTATTTCTCGTTTGTTTTTTAATTTAAGAAAAGTTATTGAATAACATCTGTTGAATCAATATCTGTTGGGAAATTATTGAAGATAAAGCCTGTGAGTAGTTCGGAAATTATCTTGTAGAGACTTGTTTGTTTGCAGAATTATCTTCCTTGGACTTACACATCAGATTAGACTAGTATACCATTAGGCAACTTCTAGACTGGCATATTCCAACCTGAGTACTTCAGTCTAGTTTCTAGTTGTTTTTTCTTGTGTGTGTGTGTGTGTGTGAGAGAGAGAGAGAGAGAGAGAGAGAGAGAGAGAGAGAGAGAGAGAGAGACCTCATACCTGAATGGATAGTAGCATTCTATGTTATTAGGAAAAACTAACTACTCATCCACCTTCATATAGACTATATTTCCAAGGAGGGAGCACCCAAAGCCTGGAAGTCCATTGCACCAATTGATCCATAAATTGTGTGGTTTGTATCCTACTATGCCTTGAACTAAGTTATAAGGCAAAGTGCCTCTCTAGCCACATAAATTTGTGCTAGGGAACTTAACCCTTTTTCTGAATGTGACTCATTTGCAGGTAAGACTTTTATTGTGCCATGCTATTGGCAAGTTCTTAAGATCTTATGTAGATAAGGGTGGCAAAGTCCATGAAAGATTTTTCGTCAGCACTGGCTTAGCTTACGATGTGTTTGGAAGCCCTCGGCCAAACGAATGTCACAGAGATCAGACAAGGAATTCCATTAATAACCGGCCTTTTTGATCCTTTGGAACAACTCGATGAATTTAGTAGATCCTTAAGGAGGCCTCAATGTCCATAGATCAAACCTATCCAATTTTTATAGTGCGATGGTTGGCTGTTCTGGACTAGTTGTACCTACCGTTTCTTTTTTGGGTGAATAAAACTAAATTAAACCTTAGAAGATGAAGAATTAGGACATCATGCTTAGAAATTACTAAAACTCTGACCGCCTATTTGATTTTCCTTATGGTTAAAGGTGAAGGGACCTTTGATGCAAAACATCAAAAGCAGAAAAGTAAAAAATCTGAAATTTTACATAGAGCACCCTTTGGGTTTAATATGATGTTTAGGGTCCATTTGATTCTTATTTTATGCATTTTTTAGAATGTTGAGTGGGTTTTTCTTACATCTTAATTTTAATAGTTAGGGGTGTCTTAGTAATTTTATAATTTTTAGACATGGGCCATATATGTCGCCCATGGGTTGTATTGCAGATAAAACTATGAGTTGCCTATGGGTTGCTAGTCATTGTTCTAGTAGAATTAGGAGAGCCGAGCATAGTATACATACTTATGTAATCTTTCTATTTATTATTTTTGGATAATTGTTCACAACCCATAATGGTCTTTTTTTTTTTTTTTTTTTTTTTTTTTCAGTCCAAAACCTTAACCTATTGATTCAAATTATTCCCAACCTTTTCCTCCATTCTTGGGCAATTGATTGCACGCCTAAAACCATTAATTGTCGTTGTCCAGAATTTCCTTCAATCATTAATCTGTAAATCATGCAACTTACCTTTTAGAAATCAAGCCAAAATTCACCTTTTTCAATATGAAAACTGCAGAAGCTTTCTTCCACCTTGTAGAACTCAGACCTTAGCAACTTCCACAGCCAAAACCCACCAAAAAAACCAATTGCAGGTGGTATTTGGTCATGAATGTGGTGAAGTAGCAATTGAAGGTCTGCGACTACTCCTAAATCAAAATTTCGAGCATTTTGGATATTAATTAGATGATCAATAGCTAAGAAGCACAAACATAGATATGTGATACGGACACGACACGGACACGCCGACACGACAATTTTCAAAAAATGAAGGACATGACATGGCGGGGAGACGACAAATTTTTTATATTTTATATATTTATATGTGATTTATATGGATATTTTACACAAAGATATGCAAAAAATTGCAGGCTAACATTACTTAAAATTAAGAAACGTGTATTCCCTAGCTTAAACATCAAAGTAGATATAAATTCACATTGTTTTCACTTCACAATTGGATTCCAAGTTGTTTTATTCAAACTTAGCAAAGTGTTCATGTGTGTTTAAGCAATGACTATGTGTGTCCCTTAAGAGTCCAAAGTGTGTCCTGTTTTACTAAATTTAAAAGTAATTTGACACTTTTGGCCATGCTTCCAACACATGTCAGGGATGTGTCATGTCCGATAAGGTGTCCGACAGGGACACGACACTTTCCTAGAATTGTTCGTACTTCTTAAATCAATAGGATGTGTCAAATGTTGCTTGCAGAATCGCCATCTCATAACAGTGGAACAGATGCATGTGATGACTCTAGTTGGAAGGGTAATATACAAGGACATCAACCCTATTGTCATGTGGCTTTGTAAACTCAGTTCCCGTCTTCACAACCTTTCAAGCATCCTTTTTTGTAGGAAGGCACTTCATCAATTGACTTGTCAATAACTACTTGTTACAAGCAGCCCATATAAAAACCTATGCACATTTACAAGCTCTCTTTCTCTCTGAGCAATCTAGTTCATTTGGACATTGTCAAAATTAGCAAAATCAAATGTCTTTGGATCAATATTCCTCCTTAGCTTTGTAGCTATTAATAAAATTGATAGCAATGCAGGTTTGGGTTCCAAACATGTATTTTGTTTGGGTCATGCATTAACACCAGAGAGTTGACAAATCACAGATTCACAAGTCATTTTAACCAAGTCTTCCTTTTTTTTTCCTTTTCAAAAAGATTTTTGTTTCACTCACGCTTTTCGTTGTTTCGAATAGGTTTCTAGATGAACCATATTAACTTCTTTTGATTCCTTTAAACAATTGATACAAGGTTTGGAATCAATATCTTAAATTGGTTTCATCTTCAGTGAACTGATTCTTTCTTTGTCTAATTTTGTTTTGGACTCTTGATTTATAGTGTGACATTTGGTGATCATTTCTCCTACTTCGCCAGCTTGCCAGCATTTTCTCTTGATTTTGGCCTTATTTCTTCGTCAAGCTAGGATTGGCAAAGAACATTTAACCACTTTTGGTAACCCTTCTTTATTTAGCATTTCCTTCTACCTCAAGAAATGAGTCACTATCAACCTCTGTGACCTATTTTTCCTTTTTATGGCTGCTAAAACATTTCTTTTATGTGGTCCCTTAGGTGGGCTTTGCAGTGGAACCTATTAGACTATTAAGAGTGCAGTAAGAAAAGGGGGAGACTAAAATGCAAAAGGGAAGGGAGGACTATAGGCCTAAGGTCTAGATCAATAAAGGAGAGAGGGAGTGTTGAAGTGGACTAGCTCTAGGAAGTATGAATGCGAGGGTGAGAAGGGAGAGAAGTATTCCAAGTAAGAAGGTAAAGGGGTTACTGAGCCTTTCTCCCCCAAACTTAGAATTAGTTGTTGAAATGTTCATGGGCTTGGATGACTTAGAGGACAACAACATTGAAGATTTGGTACGAGACAATCTCTACTTATCTTAATCATCAAATGGTAAATGGCTTGAAAGATAGGAGAAACTAAAGATGTGTTTTGTATAAGGGAATGGACTGGATTGGAATGCCCATTCCACATCCCATTCCCATTCTACCTTTTGGTCCACCATTTGAAATTGGAACAACCATTCCCACATTTTGTTGGAATGGCTAGAGTGGTCATTCCATTTTCATATGGAATAAGGGAGAGGAGAGAGAAAGAAGAGACAAAAGATGGTGGTTGGCCATCTCCAACTGCGACCCCTTGGAAATGCTTGTTGGGATCAGTGTTAGTAGAAAATGCTAGTACCTTAGCCATTAACATTTTTTTAGCGGTGTTCGAATCATGGTACACTATCATTTCAAAATGATGAATTTAGCAATCCAATGTGATTCTAAATATTAATTATTTTTTTATTTCCTAACGAAAAAAATATCAAATATAATGAATGAAAATCTAGGGAGAATAAAGTTTGCCAAACAATAAGCAAAAAAAATTGGTGATAATACTCCTAGAAATGTGTTTTTACATGATTAATTTAATAAAATAGACTATAATTTATTGGATGTCTAATTGGTAAAATTGCTCTAAAAGTACCTTAGATTTTTTAGTAGTATAATTTACTCAAGTCTACTCTTATCATGCCACCTTTTAGAGTATCTGGCATACCATGCTCCTGTTTATGTTCCACGTACCAGAACAATATGCATTCTAGGTGATATAAGTTGGGATACGTTTGTTTAGCTGGTTATTATGATTTTTTTGTTCCTTTTGTTTGTTGAATATATTGTTATTTTTTTTCCATAATTTTGGTGGTTTGTGAATGTATTATATTCATATACATAGCAAATAAAAATATGCAAGGAATATATTTTTTTAGAATATTCCTGTTATATTTGTATCCGCGTTTTTTAAATATTGCCGTGTCCCATGTCTTGTGTCTGTATCTGTGTCCATATCCATAACTATGTTCGCATTGGTGCTTCTTAGCAGAAGGGAAATGAATCCACTATTCACTCAAATATTTATGCAAATCATCTGAATGCTATTATCACTATAGAACCCTAACTTGAGATTGGCAAAAATGTGAGGTTGAGAATGAGAAGTATTGGTGGGCTGCCTATCCTTTTCTTTATCCAAGATCATCAAAGGTTTAGAATGGTCGTGTATATTCATCCTTATACGTAAATACAGCTAACTTTGCTGCAAGTTTCTGTTGTCATTATCTCACTCCTCTTAGCTCAACTAGTTCTTTTTCCTTACAATTTGGGTATTTGTCAAGATACGAGGGTTCATTTCAGTGCGGAAAGGTTGAGGGAAGGAAAGGGGATTTTGGTTTGGCCCGATTATTGTTCATTTGCAATTTCATCTATAATTATTATCACGGTGTTATCCTGGAGAAATTATTTGGTAAATAGATATCTGGGTGTTATATCATATTATCATTGCATCGTGTTTTTATTGTTCTTGCTTTCTGTCAAAGCCACTTGAGTTTTGCTTGGTGTTTGGATTATTTTTCTAACGACCTCATCTCTTAATCTTTTACAACTATTATGTGCTTTGCACTTGCAAACAATTTGAATTGTCAGATCTTTAAGGTGATTCAAAAGCAAGACTGGTATAAGCCTGATGTCTTCCTCTATAAGGACTTAATTATTGCATTATCAAAATGTAAGAAAATGGATGATGCAATGCAATTGTGGGAAAGCATGAGAAACGAAGATGTATTTCCTGATTCTCAAACATACAGTGAGGTTATTCGGGGCTTCTTGAGGTGTGGCTCTCCTGCAGATGCTATGAACATTTATGAGGACATGAAGAAGTCTCCAGATCCACCAGAGGAGTTGCCATTTAGGATATTATTGAAGGGACTTCTGCCTCATCCCCTCTTGAGAAACAGAGTAAAGCAAGATTTTGAAGAGATTTTTCCGGACAGCCATGCTTATGATCCTCCAGAAGAGATATTTGGATTACGCTAAGGTATGTATTTTGTGCGCTGGTTGCATTTTTATACACTGCTCCATTATACTTGTATCGGATTCCTTTAGAAGCATTATTTTATGCAGCAACTAAGGTTTCATTAACCTGGAAACAGTGTCTTTGGGACTGACATAGATGAACTATTTCTTGAAATTATTCAGCTGTCCCTTGTTCTTTAGCACCTCTAGAATTACCGTGGGTTAGACTGTGGAACTAGCTGTTCTAGTCCCAACCAATCTGTTAGGCCTCCTTCCAACCCAAACTATATGGCATTTAAGTTTTTAAAATATTGAAAGAAAATTTGTTTTCCTGGTTGTAATGCTCTGAAATTTTGAAAGCACTTTTAATTTCCTATGTAATTTCCAAGGAATGGGAAATAATTTTACGGCATAAATAAAGTGGTACAAGGAAAGAAGTTGGAAAATATTAGAAGTAAAGACATTGGAAATAAATGAAGGGGCATGAATGGAAGAAAAATTAAGAAAGGAATTAGGGATTTAAGGGAAGGACGGACATAATAGAAAGGTAATTAAGGTCAATGTAAAAATTAGCAATGTTTTCAAGGTGGTCCAAAGAAAATGAAGTTTTGCACTTCGGGCCCCACATGAAAAATGGATAGCACTTGTCTTCACTACAATGCACCCATTGGTTTATTAATGCAAGGCAATATTGCCTTGCATTTCCTTCACACTTTGCGAAGAGAAGGCTTAGTTGAATAGAGAGCAAAACAGAGAGAGAGAGAGTTGTGCGTGATGAATGTGAAAGACGAATGTGTTCCTTGGGAAGAGAGAATGTGATGAACAGTAATAGAAAAATGGTTTTGTTTGGAGTTTCAACATTCAAACTAATGGGTGACAGATAGATAAAGGGAGACTGTGATTCGGTGGGGTTGAGTGTGCAAGTGTGTACACGTATTGTGTTTTAACTTCAAGACTTTTGAGGTGAATCATTTTCACTAGTGTTGTTCCAAAATCCATCCAATCCGGCCAGACCGATCAAAGACGGCCCAAACCTGATCCGACCCTATTTTGGGCGGATATCAGTTGAAAATTTTAAGACACAAGCATATTCGGTTCGGCGTTAGACCTTTATTTTATCAATCTGACCCGACCTGGCCACTTTGCACCCAGAAATGAATTTTCAACCAAACCGGCCCCAACCCGAACTTGATTTGATCATCTGTTGGGTCGGAATCGGTTTCAAAATTTTTCAACCCGATAGTTTCAGGTCGGGTGGCGGGTGACTACCAAACCCGACCCGTGAACAACCCTAATTTTCACAGAGAGAGATCTTTGAAATTTTTGGAAATTACCCATGTCAATCCTTTCAAATAAAAAATAAACTCCAACCAACCATCAGCTTTGGAATCTTTGTAGTTTGTCCCGCGTTATATTACCTTTTAATCAAAATACTGAGTTATGAATTCATTAAATGCTGAATAGAAAAAATTAAATTATTAACCATGCACTATTAAGTCGTTGGAATATCCCCGTACTGATCTCCCAGTTTTGGACACTTTTTGGTTGAGTCCCCATATCTTATAAGTTGAGAGAGAAGCAAATCTGGCCTCTAGATATGTACCCGAGTCTGACACTCATACCTGAGTCCGGGTAACATAGTGCTAGAGAAGAATGGGAGAGAGAAAAAGAGTTCGCGGTTGAAGACCAAATCAAGTCTAAGGAAGAGTCAAACCAAGGTATGTTTCTTCCCTGAGTAGAGTTGGTTGAAATTCTTGCATATTGGGCATACTAGAGTGTCTGGAAATGGCCGGAAACTAGACTGAGACCATGGTTTCCATTAAAATGGAAAATGGAGTAGAAATTGGGATAACTTGGAATCTATCATTTACACTGGATTTAGATGATCCAAGGTATCTATTGAGTTGATTGAAATCTCTGAAGAATCCACGAGGCCCCAGAAGCTCAAACAAGAGCTACACACCAGTTTTCTTTAGAATTGGGTTCCACGGTTTGATTATGTAAATAATAGGTTTTTTTTGTGAATTTTATACCTTAAGACTTGTTGGGTCATGTAGGACTAAATTAATGTCGTGTTGGCTTACGCGGCTATGGGTAACGAGAGAAAGTGGGAAAACACTTGGTTATGGGTCACAGCACGCACAGTCACGAGCAGTGACTTTCAGGTGATGTTTTGGAAACCCAAACGTGGTTCGATGACAATTCTAAGACCACCAGGTTGTAGAGCTCAAAGATATCTTCAATTTCAGCTCAAATTTTGTCCAAATTGGTTGAGAAACGAGAGATGAAATGGGAAAATTCGAAACTAGGGCAAACCAAGGTCGCGCGGGGAAGAAGAAGATGAACAATGTCCATTGGGCAAAGCCCACACGCGGGAGGGGTCGCGTGCGGGCGCGTGCAATGGAGTTTGGCACTTCGGTTGCTTCCAGCATGCTCCTCACATGATGAACAATATTATAGAGTCCTGTTTGGCTTGATTCTGTAGCCGTAGCTATTTTCCATAATTTTTTCTTTGAAAATGGCCCAAAAATACTATTTCCAAGATTTTTAAAAATTATGAGAAAATTGTGGTATCCTATGTTTGTCCTTTTAAACAATCTGGAAGAAGAGTGGGGAAAAATATAATCTCTTGCTATTATTCTAAAATTTATGTTAAATTTGGACCCAAAATTACCTATTTTCAAGATGCATTATATTTTTCCCTAAAAATTTAATAAAACCTATTTTTAATTCATATTCTAGACCTAAAAATATTACATTAATTTTAAAATGGCTTTTGGAATTTCTTGAAAAGAAATTATAATTTTTTGATAAATTTCGGTATCAGGCCAAACAGAACAGTCCAATAATTACTCAGAAATACCTGTAAATGTGTCAGGACCTACAAAAGGTCAAATAAATAAATGTTAGGCCACATGCATAATTGAGAAATATCCTAGAAGGCTGACAAGACAACAGTTACAATTGTACAGAAATTGTGCATTTCTTGGAAAACTGAGCTACCTGATGTTGAACCTATAAACTGGGGGGTACCAATCCAAAAAATACAATCTGCACTATTTTCTTTATATTCTCAATTTTTAACTGCTAAAATATTGTTCAATTGCAATTTGCAAGTATGCTATTCTGTATTTATTAAACAATTTAAATTAATTGAATGAGATAGAGATGAAATATTTTTCTTACAAATATTATTGGGCAATGGAAAGTGAGTATTGGATGATGGATAGTGGAATGAAATGCAATTGAGTATTGGATATTGAATGAGGAAATTGAAGGGGAATTCAATAGTGGGTATTAGACATTTGATTATGCCCTGCTGCCAGTCTTTTGTGTGAGCAGCCAGATAAATGACATGCGTTGGGGATTTGATGGTACAATTGATTATGCCGTGCTGTTAGGCTTTGTGTGGGCAGCCAGGTAACTGACGTGTAGGAAATTTGATTTTCCAGCTGATGATGCCTTGTGGTCAGGCTTTTTGTGGATAGCCTGATAAATGACGTGCTGGGAATTTGATTGGTGTTGGTTGGATAATATAATTATCTTAATTATCCATCTATATACAATATAGAAAAGGAGGCCGGTATCACTGTGGTTGCGACTAGTGGCCGATTTTGTGTGGCTCTAAAGTTTTGTTTAAAAAGTTTTTTGTTTCAAAAATATGGAAGGATAAATAATTATTTGGTTGTTTGTTTGGTTTTGTTTTTGGACTCTGATTTACTGTACTTATTCAATGTAATAATGATAAATAATTGTTTGGTTGTATCTTTGGTTCAATGTACATGTATTTATTTTTTGGACTATAACTCACTTATTATTCATTGTACTTATTAGTTACTTATTTAGAATTTATGGTGTTTGTCTAAATAAAAAGTATGATGTTTTGTTTTTCATGATTATTTATTGTTGGTTTGATATTCACACGACTATATGTTGTATTTATAAAATTCAAATGAAAAGAAACTTCATTATTTTCCTAGCCTTTTCAATTATTATCTCATTATGTTAACCATTCGTCTTCGTGACATGTGGCTTACCATAAGGTTTTTCTTTTTACTATACTTGATAATTGTTATATTTTTTTATGTAGCTATTGCATTTTTTTGGTTCATTTATTTATGCATGATAGTACATTGTTTTAATATATTTATGTTAGTGTACATAATTTAGGTTCATGTACATACATTGATTAGTACATGAATACAAGATTCATTGTATTTGTGATGGTTCATATATGTTATGTTCATGAACTTACACTACATCTGTGTAAGTGTATAGATTATTACTATATAGACATAAATAGATTAAAGAAAAATTATTATTAATATACTCATTTATTTGGATAAATATATAATTGAACGTAAATAGTTGGATATATATACAATTAATTTACATAAATAATTAGATCAATACACAGTTAAAGTAAAATAAACTATACAAAATATTAAATAAATATTATTATATTTATTTTATACACAAAATCACTACAACAAAATAAGAGAACTAAAAATTAAACAAACAAATATTGTGCATCGACTAGTGTCGCTCTGATTGAGTGCCATTTAGATCAATACACAATTAAAGTAAAATAAACTACACAAAATATTAAATAAATATTATTATATTTATTTTATACACAAAATCACTACAACAAAATAAGAGACCTAAAAATTAAACAAACAAATATTTTGCATCGACTAGTGTCGCTTTGATTGAGTGCCTCTTCCCCCCCTCCTTTGTTTTCTACTTTATCTAGCTTATCTTCTCTATGCAAACAACATTTACAAAAAAACGAATGTTAAATCATTACAACAAAATGAGACCTTAAAATTAAAAAAACAAATCACGTGAATTGGCCATTGTCAATGGCTCAATTTAAGTAATTATCAAAAGATACTTCTTCTTTACACCTTTTAAAATTTATTCTAAAATGAAATGCATCATCATTTAATAAGAATTGTAAAAGTCAATAGACTATTGTCTTAGTTTACCAACTAATACTTAAATACATGCATTCTGAAAAATCAAGATTGTAACTACATTTAATAGGAATTTTAAGATTCAATTGACTATCTTCTTAATTACTTGACGATTACTTCAAACAAATTCATTTTTTTACTTAAATAAATACAAAGGCACATGTCAAGCATGCATCATTTGGTTGTACAAGGTGGGGGCTCACATTTTTTAAAACTTCCAACGCTTTACACAACTAGACTAAGCAAGTCCCTTTAACTTATAGTTTTATTTTATATATGCGATTTTTGCACAAATTGAACATTTGAGTTCAATAGAATTCGAAAAATCAATTCGACTATCTTCTTAATTTCTTCAGTTATTACCTTTGAATAACTGTGTTCTACATATTTGTAATAAATTATTTCATACATGTATTTTTTCAGAAAAATTGAGTAAAAACTCATGCTATTATAAATTGTACTCAATAAATTCAAATGAAATGCATATTCTCTATCTGCTCAATTAGTTTTTTTACTTCAATAAAAATATCATATATGTAGTATCTACTAATCGGCCATCTTTTTCATTACTCTCTTTGTGTAGATAATTAATTTTTATTTTTAGGATAATTACGTTTATGACGTTTATGTATTTTATAGAAAGTTATATCATTTTTAGACTTCATAAATAGAAATAGAAAAACAGTTAAGTATTATAATATTCAATTTATTATAAGCATATATGAATAGAAAAATACATAATACATTTAGTTAAATTACATAAAATTTTTAAAAATATAACTAAAGAAATTATATTTAGTTTTTATTTAAAAGTATTATCGTTAAACAATGGATCTAAAGAGATACTCCAATCCCGTGCATCGCACGAGCCTGAAACTAGTTATATACGTACAGGGAGACGGAAACTTTATCAAATATTGTTTTATCTACAACTATCTCTTCTTCTGTATATTTTCACTTAAACGTTAAACCTATTGTTCAATTAGATATACTCTACTGTTGAGCTTTGCAGCTCACCCCATTTCATGGGTTACATTACAGATGAGTGATTAGGAAATAATATGGAAAATGCTGAGGAACTAGGAACTCGCAAGCTGGAAATAATGTAGATAGGTTTTGGAGTTTGTAATAAGCAATGCGTAAGCATTGAACAATAGTAATTTGAGATGATAACCCTTGTTATTAGAAATGTTTGATGCATAGTGAGTATCATGAATGATTTCTACTACTTATTTCACTCACGTCTCGAGTTCTTCGAGGGTCGGAAATCCGGGTCGTGACACCTGCTACCTAAACGGATGCGACACATCATGCTTGCTCCCGAAATATGTTACCATTCTACCGACCAACAATACAAAAGCGAGTTCTACTGTGCGGACTCTAACCTCCACCTTAGCAAAAAAGGTCAAGGAGCTATATCATCCTCTCAAGCATCAAGGAAGAAGGAGCCTCTCTTCAAGCAACCTCTTCACTTGGGATCACGAGAAAATATTCAATACAATGGTAATACCATGTCATCATTGCTGATGTGGTATCACAAGCCAATGATATACACCCATATGAGCATGTTGTGATGAGATGTCATATCAGTTAGTGGGGTAGTACAGATAAAATATTTCTAGTGGAGTAGTGCAGATAAAATATTTCAACTAACTCCTTCATTCTAGGTTATATGGATAATAGCTGTATTTTGGTGTAATTCTATTGGCTTGTGATACAATGTCAGTCTGATGACATGGTATCACCGTTATACTGAATATTTACTCTGAGATCACCCATGGAGAATGCCTAGAGATCATCCTTGAAATGGGATCCAACCTAAACCAGCTGTATTGAGAGTCTGAGATGACCTCTAAGCAATGGTGTGCTTCCCAAGCCAAAGAAGGAATTAGTCCCCACAAGCATTGAAGCCTAAGTAAGTCTTTGCGACTACCATCGCGGCAAAGAATGCCCGGACTGGACCTCTGGCTGAAAGAAATAAAATGGCTTTCATTGTCCCATCGGCTTGAGAAAATTAATACATCCCAATCAATTAAAACTCGAGGATCTTTGGACGATGAGCCCTTCAACGGTCAATGTCCACTGTAAACTCCCCAATGTGTACACTAAATGAATCCTCAGAAGATTATCGGTCAAGCATAGATATAACACTAATCAATATTGCTCATTATCAGGACCAAGCTCCAAGTCATGACAGTTCTAAAGGATCGATACGTTGTTTTGGTTGCTAGGATCACGTCACTCATTGCTCGGATTGCTTGTTGCCCTTTTGGAAGGTTTTATCCCTCTTCAATCAAATGACTTGCTTAGGCAATTGCATACGTATTGGTCTAAGCACTCTAGTTGGGTTGCTGTGTACCTGTGGCAATTTGCAGTACTCCTCATGTTATGACTCCAAATCCACCTTATGCGAATTAGGGATAATGACCGGCCAGTAGTTTAGCTACCAAAGGTCGAACCATTCAAAAGGGGTTGGACACTTGTGCAAATGTTGGATTATAGCGGAAGTTGATTAAAATAAATAAAAGTGTCATGCATTTCATTCCATCTTGTTCATAGCAAGTGCCTAAGTCTCAAATTTTCATTACATATACCAAAACTCAATCTCTTAAGATATTAGAAATATTAGGCCATGTATAAGGCCGTACAACAAATACATGTCTTATCAAATATTACATCACATCTTTTTACATCTCAATGTCTTCCCAGGATACACCAATTTCATTTAATTTATAGCAATAATCTTCCCCAATCGCTTAGCGCAAAGCCTCAATCATTGTCCATAAATGTAGCCACATGCATTGGCCTTAAGTCTTCAATTATAGCAACATGCAAAGCCTCAATCATTGTCCATAATGAATGTCTTCTAAAGCATTGCTATTAAAATGCATAATGTAGGAGTAATCATCTTTTTTTGAAGTAGTGGAGAAATATTAACGTCTATTACAAGGGGATAACCACAACTTTCATCATATAAACCCTGTATTTGTAATGTATTCACACCTATTGAGCACAATGAGTTTTGCCCCTGAGCTTGATTCATACATGCGTAGCACCCACAATGGATCATGTGGCCCCTAGGGGACATCTCTCAATAATTGGGTCAGTTTATTTTGAGTCCCTTGAGATAGGACCCTCGAGTGTGGCACATAATGCATTTCACATTAATTTTTGAATAATTTCACAATTGAATGAGTCTATTGATTTCTGAACCACATTGAAATACCAAAGTATGATATATAAAGTTGGTGTGTAATAAAATAGCATTTGCAAATAAATCAAAGTTGGAAAGAATAGCACCAAGTATCCTCATTGGCCATCGCTCTCCTTAGGTGCTTAAAAGCTTTGAATTCTTCTTTAGTTCCTTAATTTAATGATCCTCAAGCTATTAAACACTTGATTATTAATGATCCCATACAATCAAGGACTGCATTGATATCAAACATGGCTAAAATAAACTCATCAAATGGGTCCCCCCTAAAGTTCGTTGGAAGTTTGTATTTTCCTTTCTATACATTTATCTTATATATTCAAATCATCACATCATATTACTCTATGCATGAGGCATTATAAGACTTGAGTGTGAGTTTGAAAAACTTTGGTTGGTGGGTTAGTGTGGTTTACGTGCATGAATGGACCAACCATCCAAAATTTAGAATGGAACTACTGACCAGCTTATGCTTTTATGGCCGTATCTTTTTCTGTACTTAGAATTTCTGTGTGAGGCCACCACCATAAGAAACTAGACTTTCATACCTTTCTAACGATATGTCGTGAGCAAAAATCTGAGCTCAAATGAGAGAGTTATGCTCGTTTGAAGTTACTGTACCAAAGCTGTCTGCCCAGCGGGCTGATAGTGAGGTATACTCATCTCCAGCTTGCTAAAGCAGGCTTCCAGTCGGCTGATAGCAAGCTACATTGCTCTCCAGCTCGCTAATGTGTGTTTCCAGGTAGCGGGCTATTATATACTGGTCTTGGGTCAAAAGTTCATAACAGTCGCCCGCTAGAGTGAGCTTGAGAGTGGAGCGTTAGCTGGCACTATGGTTTTCCAGAAAATAGGTCCGAAATCACATTTCTATGTGTGTTCTATCAAACCCGAAGTGTTGCTAGGTCACTTAAGTTCTCAAACGTGAATCCTAGGGTCTCAATCAAGGCATTATCTTCATAGCATAGCCAATTATTCACAAGAAATGTAAAAGGATTCTCTTATGAATTGGGCTTTAGGGATTGGTGGAGTCTCATGCAACCTAACTTTGCTATGTCCAGTTCAAATTCATGGTTTTTCAATTTGTGATTGTCTTTGAGTGGTTTTTAGCCAATTAATTGAAGAACAAAAGCATGAGATTGTAGTTCCTACCCTGAATCCAAGCTTATGTGAATTTTTTTGAGTTTTCCTTTATTTTCTTCTTTGCCAAACACTCAAGATTTCAGATTTCCCACTAGTCCTCTCCCTTCTTTCTCTCTACAGTGCTTGAAATGGAGAAATGCCTATACAAGTCTTGCTTTTGCAAGACCAAAAATGCAGTGGGACACATGTCCCTATATTAGGTGATGTCCCTTAAGGTGAGGTGGCACTCTTTCCTGCAACCAAATTGTGAGTTCTATCCCTTTAAATCATGGTTAGGCTGTGATGCTAACTAATCTCACTTATTGGCTAATTACATTCAAGTCCAATTAATCAAAATTACATAACTAATCAAAATTATCCTTAATTAATCATAATTAATATTTTAAATAGAGGTCCCAAAATGTGATTAACTTTAGATGGATTGATTAAGCTCCTCAACTGGTTCAAGTGGACATATCTGAGCCGTGAAAAAACCAATTTTAGTCAATTATGGAAATCCCTAACTCAGTGTATCGCTTATTCATATTCAACTCAATTTTTACCATTAAAGCCACTCATGAACCATAAATGATGCTCAATCAAGTACATGTAATGCCAGATGATGTGTATATAAGTGGAATGCAATATCTAGGCTGTTACACCTCAGGTATTGCCACTACAAATTTTTGCTTTGCTTTCCTTAATTCTCCTCTACCTTTTCTGTCTTCCAGCATGGGTTTAGCTCAACCTGTTCTTTCACTTTCCATGTACTGGATGTCATAACCTGTGGCCATTTCACACCATTAGATGGGAGTCTAGAGAAGTTGGAAGCATCTACACCAAGAAAAAAAATCAGATTCGGGTTCTCTAGGAATTCACTTCAAACAAGGGTTTGAAGTTTTATGCTGAAGAAGCATAGAGAGAGGGAGAGAGAGTTTAACAAATGTGGGCTGTTTTGTAGTATTTTATTTTTCCCCTTTTTGTTTTTTTTTTTTGGTAGGTTAAAATATTTATACTTTGATTGGGTTTATGCCTGAACTCGGAGGAAAGAGTGGAAGGGCAAGTACAGTTTATGATCAGATTAGTGCTAGAACAGCTCTCTCTTTCTCTCTCTCTCTCTCTCTCTCTCTGTGAACGCCATCTAAACAGGCATACAAGCCCACTAATTCCTACCCCTGGCTGCTTGGTGTTTTTTAATTGAAATTGAAAGAGGGTTCTCTTCATTTTTTTCCCCCTTCTTTTGCTTAAGGGCACATGGCCATACATATCTAAATCCTTGTTTACACTTGGCTTCTGTCCTACTAATCATATGTCCATGCCACTGGTTGGAATTTCAGCTTCGTCACCTCTATGGTTCCCTGGCACATTGAGAGTTCGGGTTTTTTTTTTCATTTCTTGAAAGTTAGCTAAGAACCATGTACTCTATTCATTGCCTTTGGATATTATAGTACTTAGTAACTTTGAAGGGCATGCTCATATTAATTCCACTGGTGGCCTTTGGTAGCTGCATTGTTTCTGTTGATGATTTATAGTTGTTCTGTTTGCAAATATTAGATTCATTTCAATGTGATGCACTTCATTGCTTTAGTTATTTTTGCTCTTTGGCTAGGATATTTGGAACTCTTAAGGAGCAACTGAGGTTTCATGTTTAGAAATGGTCCCCCTTGGGCCCACTTTGGGCCCAAAACAACTTCACATAAAAACAAGCGGGAGGTGGTCCGACTCTGTTTGAACTCCAAACTTCTAAATGAGAGAGAGAGAGAGAGAGACCAGGTCTACAAAGCAAATACAGGTCTGTATAAATGAAAGGAGGCTAGGGTCTGACTATGAATTTGGGGGTTGCAGTCCAATGAGGTATATGAAGCGTGTAGGCATGTAATACCCAGAAACGAAGTGATGGGGACTCAGGTTTCTTCTCTTCAATTTCCTTTTTCTTTATATAGGTATATACATATAGCTACATGTTTTTTTAATTTGCGTGGAACTAGATGCTGAGTTTTCTCTTTTGATTTACTATCCATTGTACCTTTCATGGGCATACATAATTATACCATGACTTTCCAAAATAGTTATTCTCCATGGCAGTGGAGAAACCAGATTTTCAGTATTGGTGTGACTGAGGGGGAGGCGTTGTAGCGACCAGCATGGTTGGTGGTGAGACTTCCACGGTGAAGGCAGCTTAGTTGAGTTGCTATTTGAGGTTGTAGCAGGATCTGGGTACCAAACAGCATGTAAATACTTACCAGTTTATATAGGACTTTGTTTCTTGATGAACTAGTTGGCATTAAGTTTTTGCTTCCAGACCAGGTCTAAAATTTTGGATTCACAAGCAGGCCTCTTGACAAAGTTTCCTAATCTTCCACTCCACAAGCAATCAATAAAATTATTGGTGCTATAGTAGCCAAGAAACTGATAATGCTTTGATTTTTAGATCACTCCTGGAAAAAGTGCACGTCATATATTTAGCATTGCTCTCATACAGGGTACTAATGGAATAGCGCTTTATTTTGTCTCAGGGCCTTTATGCATTTCATGCTTTTTTGAAGAGAAAAATTGCATCTCAAACACTTCAAGATGACAGCGACAAACAGGAGCAGACAACTATTTTGAAAATGAAAGGATACACTAAAGAGGGCAATTCCATTACAATAGGTGGTTGGATTGCCTTCAGCTTTGAGATCTCATTATGAGGTGTGATGCGCTAGGAGACAGGTTATCGAGAGCAGCTCTGCCTTGTGCAAGAATCGTGTCGTATTAATTTCCTGATCTGACCAGCTTCCTTCCCATGGAACTGTATGTGTCGCGTTGATTTCATTACACAAATAGTTTGTGCGTTGGGGAATACCCCAATTTCGTTGATATTTAGGTTGCACAACTGTTCCTGAACGTGGAGGTGGGATTGTCTTGTTGTGCTGGCATGTAGCTAGGATTCTGTGTTATATATTTTGCTGAACTTTCTACTTTGTGAAAACAAGTTTCTTCTTCTTCTTCTTCTTCTA
The DNA here is from genome assembly GCA_033060915.1 of Euryodendron excelsum. NCBI lineage: Eukaryota > Viridiplantae > Streptophyta > Magnoliopsida > Ericales > Pentaphylacaceae > Euryodendron > Euryodendron excelsum. Next base: position 63,558,726 of record CM065377.1, on the reverse strand, counting down.
GTCTATATTTAAGGCCTGTTTGGTTTGGCTTTTTTGCAGCTTTTTTGATTTTGCTTTTTTAGCTTGTAAGCAAAAAAGCTAGGTTTTTTTAGTTTTTTGTGCTTTTAACAAGATAAGATATGCAGAAAAGCCAAAAAAAAAAAAGCAAAAAAGCTTCAAAATCTTGACTTTTTTGTTTATAAGCAAAAAAAACTAAATCAAAAAGCCAGCTTATAAGCTAAACCAAGCGAGCACTTATTTTTATTTTAGGATTTATGCTAATAGATTGTGAAGAAAATTTTACCTTGATCCGTTCTCATTTATAATCTTGGGTCTGACACTGATTATTGAAGGTTATACTGAAGTTAGTGATGTTAAATCCATTCATTACAAATCCTTGCATACAAATTGAACGTAAAGCTTTTCCTAGATGGCCACCTTTATAAGAAGCAGATTTGAAGATTATATCATATTTTCAGAAAAATCAAGGTTAACATATATCGTAGTGCTGAGGAGAATTCATCCCGTTCTATTTTAAAAAATGTATGATGAGTGTATCAAATTGTGTGGTTTCAAAGCTAAATTGATTATTAAACTAGGAAGAATTAGAAATGAAAGAGAAACTCTCAAGAAAGAATTTGATGGATGTGTTGTCCTCAATGAAAATTTTCATATTTGACAGGACGACATTGCTTGAAAAGATTGTTAAATTGGAAATGGAATCGCATGTTTGCATAGAGACCAACAAAGGCTTAGAGGGGGTGGTATTTACACTTTTGAGTCCAATATGACAAAATATAATAGATACATCAAGTAAATGAAGGGAATGCTCAAGGGAGTCCTTTTGACGAGAGTGGAATTTGGTATTAACAACTTTAACAACGCTTAGTTTATTAAACTTGGTGTATCGATGTTTTAGGATAATGGAAATATAGGAAGAGGAACTGTAGTACAATTGGAAGAAGCAAGTGGCATCTCTGCGAATTTTATGAAGTTCTTCTTTGTGACGGGTCAACCCCAAAGACATATGTCTCCAAAGAAAATTTCGGACAACCTCGGACTGCTATTAAACAGGGCATGTAGCAGCGTTTAGGCACAAGTGACTTGTGACTTGTGACTTGTGAAAATGAAATGCACTCGCATGGAACTCTGATTTGAGAGTTGGGAGTGTTCTTTGATTATTTCTATGTTTGAATAACTGTATCAAATAATATTAATCATTTTTGTTGTTTCAACTTACATTCGAGAAAATTTTTCTTTTGGCTTTTAATACTTTCTTGTTAATTCTTAAACAAAATATTTCTTCTCCATACTCTGTTGAGAATAAGATTCACTTTAATTAAATCCCATATATGGTTATATATTGACAAAAAAATTCACTAAGTAGTACCCATGTTTTTTTTTTTTCCTTCTTTTCATCGTTCTACTGTTATAATCTTTACCCTCCAATTATTTGGGCAATTCCATTTTATAGCCCAATAAAGATTCTAATTCAAACCCCTCTTATTAGCAATTCTTTAGGAAAATGGATAAAAAAAATTGTTATTCGACTTATACATGTTTATAAAAATATAGTTTTGTACCTAAAAAATGGATAAAAAAAATTGTTATTTGACTTACACATATTTACAAAAATATAGTTTTGTACCTAAATTTATATTTTTTTTATTATAATAATTGTTTAATAACTGAAATGTCTCTTAAATGACATGTAAATATAAAGGCATTATAAAGAGTATTTCAGTTATTAAACAATTGTTACAAACAGATAATGTAATTTAAGTATAAAATAAACTTTTGTGAACATGTATAAGTTGTATGATAATTTTTCATTTATTCTCCTAACTGATTGCTAATATATTGCTAACAGAAGGGGTTGATTGATACATATTGGTAGTTCAAATGATTAACTTGTTACATTTTAGAGTTTAGGGGGACATGGTAATACTGAATCATAGTTTAAAGGTCATGTTTGTAATCAACCCTTAAGTTTTGATCTTCTTTCTATTGGGCTTTTTTATTTCTCATCTGGATTAGGCTTTTTGTTTAAAAAAAATTGTAGAAACCTATATAGGGCCTTAAATAGCATGTAAAGGTTTTAAAAAATTTGTGGCCTTCAAAATTTTATTTAGTTGTACAATTTATTTATTAGTTAAACTGGCATTTTTTTTCCCTAAAGTTTACTAGTGTAAATGATTTTGGGTTTTTTTTTTTTCTCAGCTAGTGGGGGCATTTTTTTATAAAAGTATTGAGAATATAAAGACTTTTATTTTATTTTATAGAATATAGAATTTTTAAAACTTTACGGCGTTAAAAAATTAGGGCCTAAGGCGACGGACCACCTCGCCCAGGGTTGAGCCGCTCCACAATCAATACTATCCATATCACTATTTCCCTTATTCCAATTTTAGCTCCATCTTGTATCCAAACGGGGTGTTGTACCCCTTGGGGCCTCTGCTGCAATTAAAATGTACACTCACTCCGTTCATATTGAACCTCTAAATTTTAGATCTCCGAACAAGAACCTCTAAATTTTAAGAAAGAATTTGAGAATCTCTAGTTTTAGGAAGTCCTTGCACCTTGCTTTGTTCGAAGGAGATGGGAGATTGTGGTCAAGGACTTTCTAAAATGAGTCCTACTCTAGATTGAATCCCACTCTTCTAGAGAGGTTTTTTTTTTTTTTTTTTGTATTTGAGAAGAATCAAATACATGTATAATCAGCAAAGAGGGAATAGTTAGTCGGAATAGAGAAGTTAATTAATTAAAAGACTAAATCTTATAATAAGTAAACTGTAAAAAGATCAAATATTATTTATTTCAGACATCACACTCCTACCAAGACTCAACCCCATGATCTCACTGAAGCCGAGATGGCTCAATGAACATTGGGCCGAACGCCCTTATATCTAGGGAGCTTTTGATTAGTTTATTCCCGCGGGAGTCATTAAATCAGAACGTGTTGCTTTACATACATACATGTATGTATATATATATTAACTATAAAGTGTATTATTAAGTCTTTTAGGAGTCCTTGATAAATACAAAGCAATATCAGGACCTAAACAGAATAAAAGTCGGTAGCCATACAATACGTATATATAGGAAGTAGTGGTTTCTTCTTCCCGTACCCTGCACGTAAAACTGTAGAAAAACATCATCTTGAAAGTTTTGAATCATGGCATTGGTGTGGACTTATTATTTTTTTTATCATTATTATTTATTTTGTCGTATTCCCAGTTTGAATTGGAAAACTCTTTAGAAGAAGTAGGAAGTTTTGAGTTTAACCATATTCTGATAGACATAAAAAACATAAGACAAAAAAAAAAAAAAATCAGATTTACTTTATTTATAAGGATTATACTAGTGGTAGCCAAAGGGAACCGAGAGTACCAGGGTGAAAGTGTTTTGACTGTTGAGGGAGTCTGGTATTGGTAAATTGAAGAATGAGCAGGGATATAATGAAACAAATTTCTTAGAGAATTGATGGTGCAAAACCCCAACGCTTGCTATACACATTATAGCCTTGATCAAGCTTGTAAAAAAGAGTAATCTTATGCACAAGTGATATGCTACTTGTACAAACTTGTGTGTATTTAAGAGACAGATATGCAAGCAAATTTTATCTGAGAACAGAGATTATGATAACGTTAATTATCTCTTAGCTATCTTCTGACAAGGATTAGCAATTGTTAATAATTTCATGAGAATTTTTTGTTTTGATTTTTTAGATAAATTGCTTGATTTAATCCCTTTCCTGTTTCCATTGATGTCAATTCCAACTAAAATTTGTTAACTTCAAAACAGATCAAAACTTGACCTAGATTATATGTGAACATAGGAACTTTAACAGAAAATATAACTGAATGCGGAAACTTACCTGTTTGCTCCATGGTTTCTCTAATCTCTTTGGAGCGGCAATTAATCTCGAACAAGGCTTCTTGGAGACTGGTCTTCCTCTCTGTACCTACTACTGTATGACAGAATTTTATGAAAAATTGTCTGATTGTGGGAAAAGAAGGGACATAGCCTCTATATACAGGAAAACCCTAGCCACATTGGACCCTTTCATAAAAGGCTCAATTGGTGTAATAGGCCCACACTAATTACCGTCAACCCACATTGATAATAGGTGCACACTAATCCAAGTATAATAGATCACAACCTTATTGGGCTTACCATATTTGTCTCATCCAGACTTGGGTCCAACCCGTGTTTAGAAAACACCCACAAATAATGTGGGCTCAATCAAGAATAATCTAACATTCTCCCACTTGAGCCAATATTAATTGTAGAAACAAAATTTGAAAAAAACAACTCTCGGGTTAGAACATGAAATAACTGTATGTGGCCACAATTTTAAAAAATCAAGTAGGATGAGAAACAACACCTAAAACAATCCTGTCCAACAAAGCTATCAATATCGAACCAAGACAGTCATTACATTACTAGTCCATGCAAGACCACTCATGATTACAAACACTAATAACTCTATCAACATGAATCAAATGTGGCAGTGTGGTGGGAAAAAGTACTCCGTATGTGATCTAATAGCAGTGCTAATCCTC